>JAHWFO010105039.1:587462-640060 GCA_023313115.1 Rhysida immarginata
TTGCCGTTGAACTGCTATCACGGATTTCTGCTCATGAAACCAAAGAATGCACATCACTTTCTGCTGCTTTCTGCTCCATTTTCGCGTTTTGTGTTCCTACGCCAAACAGTGCTGCCGCCTGGTGGTGATAGTGGCACTTGACAAACTGTTTGAGTTGTACTTTTCAATGATGTTCACAAGAAGTGTGTACATTTTTTGGTTAATAAAATATTCACTGTCAAAATGTGCTTAATAATTTATGACCACCCTGTACATCAAAATAATAAATAAAGAGGACAAAATATTGATAAATATAAAACTTTTATCACAATTTCGGCATTTCAATTTAGCACAATCTATACGCACTTGTAATCGGTTTAAAAAATTGATTTTTTTTTTCCTGGTCACAGTGAAGAACCCCTCTTCCCCCATTCATCCCTATTAACATCCATAGTTGACAGTTTAACTTTGCTAAATAATCACGTATCACTGGACTTAGCTCCGACCCTCAGCTAAGTACGTGCGAAGAATCTCTCCCGCGCTCATCAGGGTGGAGATATAGAAGCATAGAGATAGATAAATATACCCAGAGGTAGAAACTCAGTGGCGCCACAAGTCCTTTGTTCACCAGGGCGGCGCTGCGTACCAATCCTGTCTTGAATAGAGGCTTTGCAATACGCGTCACGCCGCAAAGGATACTGGGTAATTCTGAGCGCGACGGCCATGATGGAAGAATCCTTCGAAAATTAGGAATACTATACGATCTAAATATCCAATTATCTCAATCTTTTGGTGATACCTAGCCTTAGAATTGCTATCCAACCCAAATAATATTCGGATAAGCATGGATCCATGTTGACGTCTGGCGTATGATCTTCCATCATGGCGGTCTTGTTCGTTGCTAAGGCGTCACTAGGGACGCTGTGACGTTATTGCAAAGTATCTATAGCAGACGACTGTATTGTTTTAGTATACAACTGATGCTATTTTTCAGTAAATGTTGCGTTTAAAAGTTTATTATTCCAAGTTATAAAATATGTCAGTTTCTGTAAGGTGTGGAAAATTAGTTTGCCATTAAAAAAGTGATATCAACATACATTTAATTCAATTCATATTAGCAATTGAGTGAAAACTTGCAAAAGGTTATAAGCTTCATATTGGAATAATTTATACGAACAAATTTTAAAAAAAGTGTCTAGACTACATTACAAACCCGTAAAATTAAATTAATACAGAAAAATCACAAAATACGAATTTTTCAATCAGATATTTTATATTTTCGTTTTACATATTTTAAGTTATCATTTGAAAGTTCTTTTGTTTTCATTTTTACAAAGTGAACTAATCTCATCTTTATTTATATTATGTTTACATATTATATAGGTATATTTGTCCAAAGTAGAAAAGAAGACGATTTATAAGAAGACTGGAATTTGTTTTATTTTTGTCTAGTTTTTACAGAAAATATGAGAAGTTGTGCAGTAGCATAGCCATTAGAGCTTACCGTTGTTTCGGTTATGGAGATTAAAAGAGATAATTGCAGTTCGTAGGCTAAGGTCAAAAACCCTCACCGGTGAGAGAATGATGACGTAATTTCTCACTGGGCTAACCGTCTTTTTCTCGGTGAGGACGGTGAGACTAACCGGTTAGGCATAGCAGCACTAACTGGCGTTTCTGACCGCGTTAAAATGACGTCACAGTTTTCTCACCGGGATTTCTGACCGACCCAACGCTAAATCTTCTCACCGGTGAGAGTTTTTGACCTTAGCCGTAGAGATTAGTATCTGCGCTGCTATTAACTCTCTAGAACCGGACATGGACTGCACGCTCCGCCTTTTTGAAAGACACGAGAAGTGTGAAGTTGCACCCCCCTGTATAGAAGTGTTGCTAAGACACTGCTTTGAGTGGACACTTAAGAGGAATGCTTTTTATTTTTATCACCGGGAGCATTATTAGGACCGATAGGTACTTATGTTTTCACAATGTGCGTCCGTCTGTCCGTTGGTGCTCTAGCTTTCGAACACTTCCGAATTTTCGACTTCCGTTATCGCCATTCGACAACTTAGGCTGTGGTCAAAAACCCTTACCGGTGAGAGAATGATGACGTAATTTCTCACTGGGATAACCGTCTTTTTCTCACCGGGATTTCTGACCGACCAAGCGCTAAATCTTCTCATTGGTGAGAGTTTTTGACCGTAGCCTTAGGGAAATCGGAAGACTCAGTTCGTTGGTGGAAAAAAATCGGTGAACTACTTCCGGTTCAAAACGTCAAAAATAATATAGGGGACCACGTTTTTCACTATACAATTCCATGTATAAATGGCCTGTGCATTGCCAAATGCTGTTCTCCCTTTAAGATTCTATAGCTAAAGCAGAGAAAAGGCTTGTGAATTAAGTGACGACACGTGATCATCTTCCTTGATGGTCAATATCAGTCAGAACTGGTTCAAGGGTATGTGGTTTAGTAGTACAATTATGGTCTACTGGAAACTTTCAATGCTAAAATATGGCATGTACTATATCAAACAGCTTGAAATAACATGTCATGATTGAATATTAAAGTAAAATTAACGAGAGTCGAAATAGGTTCAATGGTATGTGGTTTCATGGGACCAGTATGGTTCAGGGGAAACTTTCAAAGCTCAGATTTGGCATGTAATATATCAAACAACTTGGAATGATATGTAATGAATGACTATATCCTAAAATTAATGATAGTCGAAATCGGTTCAATGGTACCTGCTTTTCATGGACCCATTATGGTTCATTGGAACTTTTAATACTAAAATATGGCATGAATATATCAAACGACTTGGAATGATGTATTATGAATGAATATAACGTAAAATTAATGATATTTGAAATGGGTTCAAAGCACCTGGATTCGTGGAACCATAATGGCTCATTAAAACTTACAATGCTAAGATATGGCATGTAATATATCAGACGACTTGGAATGATGTGTCATGAATGAATATAACGTAAATCTAATGATAATTGAAATTGGTTCCATGATTCGTGGTTTAATGATACCATTATGAAGCTATTGGAAACGAAGATATGGCATGTAACTACTTACGCCTTATATTATCAATAGTTAGTTTGTGTTAGGCAAATTTTAACAATAGCTAATAGCTACTCATCTCTTCAATAATACATGCTTACGTAGAAAAGCGTTGTCAATAGTTTTTGAAGAAAGATTATTAAGTAGGAATGCTAACAAATTAAAGGATTCGTATATGTTCTAATCTATAGAGAAATGCTACTTTCTCCATTTAACTTTTCAGATAGTTTTATTCAGTTTGAACTATACGTTTCCCTTAGAAGTACGCTATGATTAGCAACCACAGGCTTCATTAGCAACCTCATCTAATTCATAACAGTGAAAGGCTTCTTTAGAAATCAAATGCTTTCCTTTTCGTTCTCGATTCTTTAAAATCCTATCGGTCCTGGGCATTTCGGTTGCCTGACTTGTTTAAACTGGAAACATTTGACTTTCTTGGGGAAAACATTAAAATATTTCGTAATTTATTCATACTAAGCAAAAAACGTATTATACTAAAATGAAGAAACATGGAACATATTATAAATTGGAATAATTATTTCATTTAATGAATATATTTAAATAACATAGTGGGAAGTTTATTCAAGCTAATATTAATACGATGGAGATACCAATTCGAAGACCAATCGGGTGTCATTCCTTGGGTACTAAAAATAAGTACATAAATAAATAATAATAAAATTGAAAATAATTAAAGATATTAAAGGAAAAAAGCTAATTACTATGTAATTAGTGACAGAAAATAGGTTCTTAAGGAATTTTTGAAAACTATTGACAAGCGCAAATTTTTTTTATTCTTTTTTATTTGTTGTATTGAAGGTACATTCATTTATAATTTAAAGCAGACTTATAAAATTGGAACCGTGCTTTTTTTTTCCTTCCTTTCTTTAATTTCATTTTTTAGATTCATGGTCATTAAGTACCAGAATTTCATTATTTGTACAAGCAAGTTAATGGCCGTTTAAAGGGTGATCAATTCATTTCATTCTCACGTGCTTCTTTACGTGCTTTTTCATTTTAGTCGCAGGCTCTACTCAATTGTTGTTCACCCTTCTACAGATTGCGAAATAATTCCGCTAGTCGTCTCGCAGCTTGGCGCTTATCAATAAACGAAATAGAGTAAATAAGATGAGGAGAGAGTGAGGCATTTAGAATTAAACACGCATTAAAAGTGGATATACATCATAATTTTGCAAACTCTGATATAAAAAAACCAAAAACCATACAATTTTCTATTAAGACAAAATGCATTCTGATGATGCGGGATGTGAGAGTTTTCGTTAACTCTTGCTCAACGTTGAATGGTTTCGTTGAGTTCAAAAGACTGGTTCATGATGTATAAATTGCGATGATATAAGCGATAAATTGCGAAGATATGAGAGATAAGTTGTTAATAGATGCGAAACAAATTGCGAAGGTATGCGAAATAAATACTAAAGATAAGCGAGACAAAATGGCAGAACTTAATGACTTTAATGCATTATAACTACAAAAAAAAACCGAATTCAGTTGCACCATGGCAACAAGGCGACAAAAATTTATCACTTGCCATTGTTACACGTAACAATGACCAACGCAAGAACTTTGGCGTAAACACATTATAAAGAGGATTAAATTTTTCAATATTTTCAAATACTTCAGTTACTGCTGAATATCAAATTACAATTAATATTATTAATATTATTAATATCAATAAACACTTAATATCAAAGAACTAATTTGCATATAGTGCTATACATATACATAATGCTATTAAATTTATATATAATAATGCTATTAATGCTATTTATATATACATAATGCTATTAAATTTTGTATATGTAATACTATATTTATGCAAATTAGTTTTTTGATATTAAGTGTTTATATATATTTTTCGTAATTACGTATATACATATATTTAAAACCTCGTATATAGCATGTAGCTATAGATCATGCTTATAACAATTATTTACATATGTAAAAAAACATTTACATTTGTAGATATGTATAATTAAAATCAAACATTTCTTCATAATTTTGTGGGGCTATTTTTTTTCATTATGTCTTGTAGAGCTTGCCTGCTGGCGTTTTTCAGCACTGTTTTATCTTTCTGTTTGCAGTACTGTCGCATCCTAGTCTTCTTCTATCTCAATATATAAAAATCGCGTGTCACGATGTTCGTTCACGCTAATCTCCGAAACCGCCCAACAGATTTCAATGAAATTTTGTGAATGTGTATGGTTGGTTCTAGCTTGAAAGATAGGATAGTTTTGGAACCGATAGGTGACGCTGTTGTCGAGATATTAATGTGGGAGAAGAACGGGAAGCGAAGTGATGCTCTTTTGTTGAAATAAAGAGACACCTAGCGATCCTAACGGTCGTAACGTAAAACGTTACTCCTTTTAACCTTAAACCCAGACATCGTCAAAGAAAGTCTCTGCTTTAACCTCTAACCAGATATGAAGAGCACTTTTACTTTCGATATGGAAGCGACTAACTGCCAGTAGCGTCTAGCGATAGCGCTTATCCGTCACAGCTCTATGCTCTTTCTATGAGGAGAAGCCCGAATCAGGGGAATAATGGCCACACAAAGACAACAACGAAGCACTTTTGTGAGAGCATAGATTACACTGGCACTGTTTTGTATTTTTTTTTTTTTTTGCTCGGAGTGAATTTTTTTTTTAAAGACTAACGAACTGATATATCAGACCCCCCCTCTAACGAACTGATATATACCCCAACCTATTTGGTTACAGGGAGCAGTTGGTTTCCCTCCGGCCGGTTACAGGTTTCGCGACAATTCAAGTGGCACTGGACATTCAATTTCTCAACATGTCTTTAGAGCGCGAGAGCGCGTGGTGGCTTCCCCTGATTCGGGCTTCTCCTCATAGAAAGAGCTTAGAGCTGTGACGGAAAAGCGCTATCACTAGACGCTATCCTAACTGCCTACCAGCAACTGCTGTCACTACAATCACGATGGAGATATAATATATCTCCATCGTGAATGAAAGTGAATTTATGCTGCTTTTATAATATTTATAGATGCCACTGGCATTTAGCAAGGCATTGTTGAACGAAAACATGCAGCAATTCCAATCGAAAAGCAGGGATTTAAAGAAGTTAATTCAAAGACGAAAGTGAAAATAAAATGGAGAGAACAGCCAGTGAGGAGGGAGATTATGCATCTAGAGAAAAAAACCACACGTTTCATTTAAACGTTTCCCTGATGCTACAATTTTTCTGAAATGTTCCACGGATATACGATAATTTCAACGGATAATGTTTGTTTATCGTTTTTTTTATTTAGACTTAATTGAGAGTGTCTCCCCGGCCATACGGAATAATTAATTGAACCATAACTGGCTCAATGAATGTGCTATTTTAGCAGCAATTAATGTTGATGTTGACGAAATTAACTTTCAGATACAACAGTCGTTGCCGGGCGAACTGATGTCTTTCAAAACAATCGACACTGTCGTTGATGAAAACGAAGCAGCAAATTATCCAAATGAATTTGTAAATTCACAAGATATGCCAGTAATGCCACCACACAATCTTCGATTGAAGATTGGTTCGCCGAAAACCCTGCTTTATAATTTAAACCCACCCACATTATGCAACGACTCATGTTTGCTCATCAAACGGATCACCGGAAATGTTATTGAAGCAACCCTTTTGAACGGGAGAAAACGTATTGTTGCCATGTATCTGGTGTAAACAAAATCTAAGATGCACGTGACTTGCGCATGTATTCTATGTATGTCAAATGCATAAAATATCCGACAACAGCGCCACCAGATA
The DNA here is from genome assembly GCA_023313115.1 of Rhysida immarginata. Classification (NCBI taxonomy): domain Eukaryota; kingdom Metazoa; phylum Arthropoda; class Chilopoda; order Scolopendromorpha; family Scolopendridae; genus Rhysida; species Rhysida immarginata. The sequence continues at coordinate 594,289 of JAHWFO010105039.1, forward strand.
AAAGGCGGACTACATAAAATGCGGTCTAAAAAAAAGTGCGGTCTACATACTGTAGAAGGTGGTCTGTGGCAGGACAACGTCTGCCCGGGCCCATCTTATCTTTTCTATCTTCTATCTATATATATAAAGAAGGATGTTTCTTTGTTTGTTTGTGGGTTTGTTTGTGGGTGTGTTTGTTTGTTTGTTTTTTATACAAATCTGCACTTTTATTCCGATCTTGATAAAATTTCGCATACATGACCTTCAAGCATGAGGAAGGTCACTGTCTACCTCAGATTTCGAAAAAAAATAACTCTTGATAAAAAAATCGATATTCATGGTTATGGCAGGGCATATAAATGAGAAATATCTCATGACCAACAATGCAAGAAAAAGTATTGCAACAATAAGTATCAACAATGGTATCAACACGCAATTCACAAACACTCTGCACGGACCAACAATATACATCTCATGACCATCAATGGAAATAAAAGTTTGTGCAAGATAAGGTATCGAAAAAGGTGTCAATACGCAATGCACCAACACTATGCAAGGATCAATAATATATGTTTCATGACCAACAATGCAAGGCAAAGTTTGTGCAATATAGAATTCAATGCATAGAATTCCTGTTATTCAGGCTTTTCTTAGAAAAGAGAATTCTTAGTACTTAACAATTTCTTGAAAATCTTTAAAAATGATCAGTAACTGAAGATAATGAGTTAGCAGACTATTCAGAAAGAGTGAAAGACGAAAGAGGAAGCAGTCCTTTAGATCCGTGCTGTATTGAAAATTGCTAAGCAAGTAAATAGAAGAATCGGCGACCGCTAGATTACACAAAGTGATGAATGGCCAATTTTTCCTTCAAGACATCGAAAGAAGAAAGGAAATTGCAACAACATCAAGTATACATCTAAAGTAAGATTACGTGAGTAAAAAATTATTTAGACTAGAAGGCATCCTTGGAGAGGTTCATCCATTGTGAGCCTTTAAAAAATTTTTTTCCGTAAATCAAGTCCTGGTATATCACCTAGAATGGATTTTTTCAGTGAAGAGGTAAATTCCTGTCTTTCAGATTTTTCTTAGAATGGATAGTTTCTTCGTTCTATATTGTAGTGATTGAGTTATTATTTAACAAATTTGGAGGTTTAATTTAGCTTTTTGAGGTTGTTCTGTTCACATACAAGCGTAATTATTCCGGGTCCTCTGCTAGTCTAAATATATAAAGAAGGATGTTTGTTTCATTGTTTGTGGGTTTGTTTTTTATACAAATCTATAGTTTTAGTCCGATCTTGATGAAATTTTGCATACTTGACCTTCAAAGCATGAGGAAGGTCACTGTCTACCTCGGAGAAATAATAATTATCGATAAAAAATCAATATTCATGGTTACGGCAGGGCATATTAATGAGAAATATCTCATGACCAAGAATGCAAGTTAAAGTTTGTGCAACAATAGGTATCAACAATGGTATAAACACGCAATGCACAAACATTAGGCAGGGATCAACAATATATATCTCATGACCAACAATGAAAGGCAAAGTTTGTGCAATATAGATAAATTTCAATTTGTAACAATGCATAGAATTCCTGTTATTCAGGCTTTTCTTAGAAAAGAGAGTTCTTAGTACTTAACAATTTCTTGAAAAGCTTTAAAAAATATCAGTAACTGGAGTTGATGGAGAGTTAGCAAACTATTGAGAAAAAGTGGAAAGACGACAGAGGAAACACTCCTTTAGATCCGTGCTGTATTGAGCAAATGGGAGGCAAGTAAACAGAAGAATCGGCGACCGCTAGACTACACAAAGTGATGAATGGCCAAGTTTTGCTTGAATACATCGAGAGAAGAAAGGGAATTGCAATAATATCAAGTGTACATCTAAAGTAAGATTAGGTGAGTAAGAATTTCTTTAGACTAGCAGTGGAATCCCTGGAGAGGTCCATCCATTGTGAGCTTTTAAAAAAATTTTTTATCGAATTTTCATTAAGAATTTTTACTGCATTAATTCTAAGCGTTTTCATCTGTTTATTTTTAAGATATTTCAAAATTTAATAAAAAAAAACAGAGGGTCACGCCGGGGTTATCACCTAGCTTATTGGGTAGCACAGCAGTTCCAAACATTTCAAAAAAATATATTTTGACTATATTCTGTGTGAATGTGAATATTTTGGAAACTGAGATGATGATAATGCGATGATTGAACGTTCATTTCCAAGAATTATTAACAATGAGCATAAATGACGATGCAGTGACAGGACATAAATAACACAACATCTAATGAGGAGGAAAAGGAGTCACACGCGTCTGCCTTGAACTCCCTATCAAGCATCCAGACGACTGGCAATAATTTATGTGTCTTGAAAGGAAAGAGAAAGAACGACTATTGGTCAGAGAAACTCTGCAGACAAATTAATGAAGACTATACGGGCAATGGAAACATCTGAACAACGGGAGTTTCGAACAGAGCAAGAGGGTATAAGAGCTTCTACGTCAAGGGCAAGAAAAACTTGAGTCTAAAGTATCTGGTGATGCTCCGCAGTGATGAGGCAAGTCAAGAAGAGTTTAGATTAAGTCCCGGTATATCACCTAGAATTCCTGTTTTTCGTATTTTTCGTAGAATGGATAGTCCCTTTGCTCTGTGTTTTGTTGATTGAGTTAGTAGTTAACCAATTGGGAGTTATAATTTAATTTTTTGAGATTGTTCTGTTTACCTACATGTGTAATTATTCCGGGCAACGTCGGGTACCTCTGCTATTACTAATATAATAGTGAAGACGTCTTGGTAAAACTTCTTCTTTATGCACTTAATTAATTGCTTATATTTATTTGGGGGTGGGGGAGGGGTGAGTTTGATTAAAGTTGAAAATTCATGAAAAACCTTTTGAGGAATTCATTTTAATAACTATTTTAGATAACCTTACAATCTGAGATTTTTTATACATAAAAAAAAATATAAAAAGAAACTACTTAACTATAGAAGTTAATTATTGAATCAAAAACTTTAAAAAGTGCATTACAATTTTTACAAAATATATTCTTAAAAAGATTTTTAAAAAATTTATGAAATAAATTAGATAGATATCTTTGAAAGATTTTTCTAGAAATAATAGATTTGTTAAATTAAAAGTACATGAAATTAAAAGTACATTTAATATTGTAAATGTGTACTTTTAGAATGTTTGATTCTATAATTAACTCTAACTAGAATCCCACAATGATCGAAATTCCATCACATTTCTGAGAAAAAAAAAAATATATATGTGTAATTGTCCTAGCCTCAATGGTGCTTATTAATAAACTTTGAAGAATGAAAAATAGATAGCACAATAAATATCCAAAACGTTTTGCATGACATTTCTGACACTCCCGATTCATTTCACCGCAATGATAACTTTGAAAATCTGAATTTATCTTTTAATATATCTATCGAATTATTATCTAAATATAATATGTATATTTAAGCTAAATTGTCCCGCCCTATCTCTGCATCTCTTCCCCCGTCCCACTGTGGAAAATTAAGGTCTGTTTCGGACCAAAAATCGATAACTTTTTTGTTACTAAAGAAAGAGTGTTAACAAAATTTTTAAAAACTAAATAAAAACCTAAAACTTCAATTATTGGTATTTATTTTATTTTTAACTTAAAATATTACTTTCAAAATGTATAAATAAACCTTAAAATAGCTTAGAAAACGACGAAAAATACATAAAATACTTACCTACTAATTATAGAAATATTTTGAATAGTTGGTTAATAACAATTTATTCATCAATATCGGAGGTAATGGCGTGAAAAAATCCTCCAAAGATTATTTTCCAATTATTGTTATTACAGCAATTAAAATTCTTTCAAATGAATATCAACAATGATTTGAGTTAATTTGACATTTATTATTAAAAAAAAAAGCAATATAACGGCAATGCTACATGCGTTGACAAATACGGTGCACAACCTTTTCCTTAATGCTACTTTATTTTGAAACGCTTTTTACCTGTGTTAACGTGAACAAATACGCAAACAAAATATACAGGGTGTTTCATATTTGGTGTCCCGTCTTTTGGTCCAAATAACGGCTCAAGGGAAACAGATTGGGGGAAAATGAATATTGCTTATTTGCTTTTAATAACCCCTAATTCAGAATAAAAACATTTCGCGTCCCTGGGGGTTAAAGGGTAAATTTTGAAAATTTTAATTTTGACGGGATAGGGGTTACACCCCATGTGTTATGTGGAAAGTTGTAGAGCATCATGTAAAATGTGGGTTTAGCAAAAAACCCGGTGAAAAAATCTAATCCCCTGCCCTTTATCGAGTGGGTAAAGTGAAAGGTATGGCTAGCTAATGTAGACAAAAACAGAAAAACTCATTAGAAACTTATTAGAACTAAGTGATGTGGACAAAAACCATACTTATTAGAAAACAGTAGGGCCTACATTTGGAAAATTAATGAGAATGAATGAGTCGTTACCCTGAAAAGCTAATAAACTCGACCGGGCTTTTCCCCCCAGGAAAAACATTATGAAATTTGAAAACTGTACATGGGAAATGGGAAATGTAAAAAATGTAAAATGTGAGTTTCTAAAACCAAATAATCAATATTCATTTCCCCCCAATCTGTTCCCCTTGAGTCGTTATTTGGACCTAAAGACGGGACACCAATTATGAAACACCCTGTATTGTGCACATCTAGAGCACAGGAACTTTCCATCATATAAGTTTCATGTGTATTCGTCCACGTTAACACTAGTAAAAGTCCATAACAAAAAATGCGTTGCCGTATTTATATAAAGATTGTTAAGTATTTTTAATATTTTAATTTTTTGGTGCATAAAAATCTCAGGTTATAAGGTTAAAAATAAGTTACATTATTCTGTTTTATTTAAAACTAGCAGAGGACTCGGCATTGCCCGGGATAATTACACTTGCAGGTAAACAGAACAATCTCAAGAAGTTAAATTATAACTCCAAATTGATTAAATAATAACTCAATCAATAAACCACAGAGCGAAGAGACTATCCATTCTTAGCAAAATTCGAAAAAGAGGAATTCTAGGTGATATACCGGGACTTTATTTAACCTCTTATAGACTTGCCTCAGATTAAAACCATGTCCATCTTCACCAACACGGAACATCACTGGATATTTTAGACTCAAGTTTTTCTTGCCCTTGACGTAGAAGCTCGTATACCTTCTTGCTCTATTCGAAACTCCCGTTGTTCAGATGTTTCCAATACCAGTATAGCTTTCTCTGTTGTAGCTGCAGAGTTTCTCTGACCAATATTCGTTCTTTCTCTTTCCTTTCCAGGCGCATAAATTTTTGCCAGTCGTCTGGACGTTTGATAGGGAGCTCAAGGGAGACACGCCTGACTCCTTTGCCTCCTCAATAGACGCTGCCTTATTTATGTTCTGTCACTGCATCATCATTTTATGCTCATTATCAATAATTCTTAGAAACAAACGTTCAGTCATCGCATAATCAGTATCCCAGTTTCCAAAGTATTCACATTCACACAGATTAAAGTCAAAATGTATTTTTATGAAATGTTCGGATCTGCTGTGCTACTAAATAAGCTAGGTGAGAACCCCGGCGTGGCTCTGACTCCTTGTTTTTTTGTTAAATTTTGCAATATCTCTTAAAAATACAGGCATGAAAACGCTTAGAATTAATACAGTAAAAATTCTTAATGAAAATTCGAAAAAAAAATTTTTAAACGCTCACAATGGATGTACCTCTCCAAGTATGCCACTGCTAGTCAAAATAATTTCTTAGTCACGTAATCTTACTTTAGATGTACATTGCAATGATGTTGTTGCAATTCCCGCTCTTCTCTCGATGTCTTGAAGCAAAACATGGCCATTCATCACTTTGTGTAGTCTAGCAGTCTCCGATTCTTCTATTTACATACTTACCATTTGCTCAGTACATCACGGAGCCAAAGGAGTGCTTCCTCTGTCGTCTTTCCACTCTTTCTCAATAGTCTGCTAACTCTCCATTATCTCCAGTTACTGATCATTTATAAAGATTTTCAAGAAATAGTTAAGCACTAAGAACTCTCAATTGTTATGCCTTGCCATCATAATGAATATCGATTTTATATCAAGAATCATTACTTTTTCGAAATCTGAGGTAGACAGTGACCTTCCACAAGCTTTGAAGGTCAAGTATACAAAATTTCATCAAGATCGGAATAAAACTGTAGATTTGTATAAAAAACAAACCACAAACTTACTTCTTTATATATATAGAAAGATGATTGTCATAAAGGGGGAGGGGAAATTGTGTGTGTCATTTTAGCGAACGCATTTTGTGAATGATGCCTAAATACAAAGGGCCTTTAAAGCAATAATCATAATTTTTTTAATAAATATTGGGCGGCATGAACAAACATGTAATGAATACAAAGGATCTTTTAAGCATTAGTTTAAAATATTTTATTTAAATATTGACCGACGTATACATAATAAATACAAAGGGTCTGCTAAGCAAAGCTATTAATTGTTTTCTTTTTTAAATTTTGACCAACGTGTACATGTAAATAAATGCATATTCTAAGGGTGTGTCTAAAAAGTCCGACCGGTCACCAACAGGTTACGTGGTACGATCGGCGGCCGTTTGCTTCCGTTTGTTTGTTCATGGACAGCGCGGTCGTGAGCATTTTGCTTCAAAATGGCGTCGCAGCAAGGTTCCTCATCATATTTCGCCATCTCCTTTCTCCAAAATATATTTATTACGTATCGGGCACACGAACACTTGAATTTTCTACTTTCGTCCGCCATTTTGATTCCACTCACCGAAGCAGCCGACCGCTACCGACGTTAGACTCCGGTCGCGATTAGCGAGATTTTACATTTTTCCAGTTATGGAAACGCTCATCGCGACCGGTCGTTACTTTATGAATCGAGGGTCGCCCGATACGGACGAAAATTTAAAATGAATAAAGCCAGTTACGTATGCCTGCATCGTTCCCGCGTCGTTCGGACGTAGTCGAAATTTCGAGTCAGTCACTGGTCGCTCCAAAACGAGCTTTGCGACGGGCTTTGACCGGTCGCGACCGGTCGACTTTTTAGACACAACCTAAGGTATAATACATATATATACACACATTGATACATGTAATAGATTTATAATAAATATATTTTTATCACAATTACGCTGCAAACATAGAATGTTAATACGTCAGTAAGCATAAAATCCAAACCTCTAACATGCTGCGCTCCTGCCGGTAAAAAGACGAAACACGACCAGAATGTGGTCACTTCCTTTCAATGCAAGTGAATGGGCTATTGCCACACCTCTATATCTCCACCCTGGGCGCTCATATACAGGGTGGTGCAAATAAAAGTAGCCTCGCATGAATTGCAGAGACACCAACCTAACGCCGTAATCAATGATTGGGCTGTCCCATTATTAGCACAGCAGATTAATAGCGAGAGACGCATCTTTATGGGTGCCTTTATGACCCATAAAGTGAAAAGTTTGGTAAATATTTCTTGGAACTTTGGAATACCTTTGGTTTTAACATTTATTTTTTTGTTTATTTATTTATTTATTTTTTATGGGACTTTATTTTTTATTATATTGTTTTATTTTATTTTCTGTTTGTCTTCTGCAACAACAAACCAAAGTTGAAGTGATTACAGGAGATGCTGAAAGTGACCACCATTCACCTCTTGACACTGGTCAAGTTGTTAAATACAGAAAGCAGTTGAGACTGCGAGATAGCCTCAATCTCAGAAACAAGGTTTTGCTTCAGTTCTTCAAATGTGCGAAGATTGTTCCGATATACTTTGTATTTTAGAGCACCCCACAAAAAGAAATCACAAACTGAGAGGTCTGGTGATCTTGGAGGCCAGCTTGGACCAACTACGTCCTGACCTCTGCTAACAACTCTCTCAGGTTCAAACACTTCATGAATTCGGTCCAGTATACGACGTGCAGTATGGGCTGTTGCTCCATCTTGTTGAAAGTAGCCGTACGTTAGTTCCTCCTCAGTTAGTTGATTGACGAATGGGTTAAGATGTTCACGATATAACGTGCTGTGTTCACAGTTTCATGGAAGAAGATTGGACCAAGAACGCGTCGAGCAGAGACTGCACACCATACGCCAACTTTCCGGTCGTGCAAAGGAGTTTGATGATATTCGTGAGGATTAGTGGTCGACCATTGCCGGGTGTTCTGCGAGTTGACGTAGCCAGAGAGATGGAACCAGGCTTCATCAGAAATGAAAAACAGCTGCATTTCCAGTCTGTTCATTGTGATTTCTTGAAATAGCCAGTTACAAAACTGAAGACGTTGAGGGCAATCCACTGATTTCAGTTCATGGACTACGGATACTTTGTATGGCCGCATCTTCAAATCAATGCGTCCACACGATCTTCTTGAAATTCCGGTCTGGTGAGACAAACGGCGCGTCTATTTGCTTGGACTCTGTAGCATTATCGTTTGGAGATTTTGGACATTTTGTGGATTTCTTACTCGTTTTGGAGAGGTTCTACGCTTGTTTAAAACAGAACCTGTGTCCCACCACTTTTTTATTAAAAATTGCATCGCACGTTTTGTTGGAATTTTCTCATCTTCAAAGTTTTGAGCAAACAAATCACTACACTGCTTCCAGAGTTGGTTTTTGCATAATTCTCAACAATGAAGATTCTCTGCTGCAACGAAAGCACCATTTTTGCAGCTATGAATCATTCAAATGATGCGCTTCTCGGTATATACCTGCAGCGCTGATAATGGGACAGCCCAATCATTGCTTACGGCGTTAGGTTGGTTTCTCTGCAATTCATGCGAGGCTACTTTTATTTGCACCACCCTGTAAAACAATAGCGAAGCATTGCCGGATCTGCTAGTCGTCATAAAAATGTTGCTTTCTTATTATTATGATGTGATAAACAATGGGGTAAATATATGTGCATATATTTGCCCCTTTCGAAAACAAGTGCAGCAGCTCCATCTGCCATTTCGATTATCCCATGATATAGCCACGTTGATCAAACGAATCTGCTTTGAGTTTATCAGACGAAACGATATTTTACTTATCGAAGCGGAGACGAACATTCTAGTTGGAGGATGATGAAACCCCGTCACGTGTGCATACTAGGAGTGCATTTACAAAATCACGCAAATAACAATTTTTCCATCTAGCGAGAATATTTAAAAACGAGAAAAGCACACTTGCCCCATGCGCACGTTTACCCCACTCTCCCCTACTAAGTGGAGCGGTGCCAAGAAATGATCTCTCTCCCCCACTCTCCTCATGAGCGTCTGTTCCGTAGGCATGGGGCATTTCTTGATGGTAAATTGGGTCCGTTACCTTCTGTTGAAAGTAGGCCGCGTTGAATTTAAAGTTAATAACCACCTTGCGCAACTTAACTTACCACCAGCACAATATGCAGCTGAAACCATAAACCCTTTCAGAGCAATATAGAATTATCAGACTCTGAAGATGAAAACAGTTGTTTTCGAAAAGCTTAGTTGTAATACTCTGTATGCAACTTAATTTTTATATCAATTTTTCATTTGATCATTTGAAAAGGAGTAAATTTCTCCTCCGTGGACTGTAAATTCTAAATAGGGTGGAAGAAAAATATATGCCCCTCAAATTACTTGATAACTCTCGTAGAATTTAAAAACCTGTTAATGACAGTAAATCATTGGGTAGGCTATCTGTTGGTAACCTTCTGGTTATGCAATTCAGACAGACACAAAATTTATCTCATAAATTGTAACAGATAGGGGCCAATGTTAAATTACAAACATGTTCCGCATTCAATTGTGAACGCAGTATAAAAACGCATCATAACCGGATCAAGGTATCACAAAAATGAAATGGCAATACATGTATTTCTATATGTTCAGGTTTTACGAGGGACACTCTAACTTTTTAAGCCGGGATCGCTACACGTTTCCCCACAAAATTTAATTTAATTTATCCCAGTACTTCACTCTATCATATGGTCGCGTGCAAGATTTGTTTACATTGTGCCACGTTGCATTGTTTTCGCGTGGTGTAACTCTAAAGCTCGCGCACTAGCTTACACAGACACAATGGAGCTGAATCAGCAGGCGTGGCGTGCTATGTTTTTTATAATGATTCTAAAGGCTTAGAAACGTCTGATTGTTTTAAAATGTAAAGCAGACATTTCCTGGTAGAGTTCCGAGCAAAGCCACAGTTTCGTCCTGGTATCACGAGTTTAAGAGGGGAAGAGGTCACTTGAAGACGAACCTCACAGTTGATGGCCAGCCAATGCCTGAAAATATTCGTGCTGTATCGCATATGGCTGCGAATGACAATCGGGCAACCTCTTCCTGCGAATGAGGCAAGCTTGGGGATCGGATCATCAGTGGTTAAAATGCTCTATTAAGAAAGTCTGCAACTTAGGAAGGTTTCTTCCTCGTCTGTTGACCCAAGAGCAGAAATCATCCAGAGTGCAGCGGTGCCAAGAAATAATGAAATGTTTCAACAACGGGATATCAAATCGTGTCAACGAAATTTGCACAGATGATGAAACATGGCTCTATCATTACTACCCTGAAACTAATGAACAATCCTAACAGTGGTTCTCCAAAGGTCAAAGAACACCATAGAAATGCAAACCTTCTCTTAATGCTGGGAAGGTGATTGTGATAACTTTCTTCAGTTCCATTGGCGTTGTGTGCATGTTTGTGTTTGAAAGCAAAATGACGGTTACAGAAGAGTGGTATGTGATATCCTGTGCGCCAAAAGTTCTAGAAAAATGGAAAGAGAAGCGTCTGAAGACGAGAACAAGAGGTTTGTTGTGGCATTATAATAACGTTCCAGAACATGCCAACGTTAAGAAAGCGGAGTATTATAGTGAAAATCGAGTCAATAATAGACACATTCCTCTGATTCTCCGGACTTGGCAGCTTGTAATTTCGTTTTGTTCCTCACTATCAAGAGGAAACTAAGGGAAGATGACGTCCTAGCAGCGTACAACGAGAATATTCTGGAGCTCACTGCTGAAGACTGGAAGAAATGCATATCTGACTGGTTCAAGAAAAAGTTTCGAAAAAGGAGAGTATTGAAGCCGAGGGAGAATATTTCGAAAAGTGCTAAAAATCCATATCGTAAGATGCGTGCAACTTTCCTGGAGAAAAATTTTAAGAGTACCCCTTGTACATGTCTGCTCTGATAAAGCCGAGCTCCAGCAGCAGCATTCTCTTTCGCACCATCTAAGAAGTGTTCAAGGCAATCATTTCTTTAACTGTATACTTAGACAAATGAATTGCCCGTTAGTTGAAATATGCAAAACTGATTAGATATGTGACATAATTTATATGTAGAAATGCTTCCGTTTATTTTTTGAGTGGTCTGTTCATTCCTGTTAGGTGTGGGTTTTTTTTTAATTAATAATTTTTATTGTGTTCATAATTCATTGCGAAACACGTTTATTTGGAAATTCATCCCAATGTTATACGATTATGAGATAAATGTTTATATAATCTGTTCATCAATATATCACCAACAGAAAGCTCTTCCAAGGGTTCCGACATGTTAGATATAATTCTACGATATTTATTAATAATTTGAGGGTTATAGGCTTTTCGGCCATCCTGTGTTTATGTGTTTAACTTTAAGATGTTTGATTTAATAAATATGATTATAACACAACGTTAAATTTCATATTGAAATTTATGTTAGATGGCTTGAGGTTTCCAAATGTTATATAGCGAAGCGGCGCCTCGACCGTGCGTAGAATTTCCCGAACAATACCCACGTGCAATAAGAAATATGGGAGAATTCTGCAATATGATTGTCCTTATCTAATCTGCAGATATTCTACTTGATTTGTTATCCTGGAATTTTGTGAGTCTATTCACTAACTAAACCGTATTCACCCGCTATCCCAAAATGAGACACTATTAAGAGACAGAATACGAAATATGATCACGTTTGTTTGTTTTTCACATTAAACTGCAAAACAGTTTTGACTCGACCGAAGTTGGCCTAAAGCACTAATCCTTTGTTTGCGAATCCCGAGACAGGTTATAGTTAGGTTCGGATTCCTGTTTGGGTTTGTCCCAGTAATGCATAAATATATCAAGTCATGTGACATTGTCTCAGTATTATAATAAGATACTGGGTATGTATGTGAAAGGGCGCCAACTGAACTAGATGCTGATGCGTCCAAAATACTGACGAACCAGCCAATCTTGCCCCTTAGCACTTCGACCGAAAGAAGAAATTATGCGTACCCTAACCCAATTCAGTTTGTTTTATCAGTGTAATTTTAACCATTTCATTTTTTAAAAAAATCATTTTTACATTATAGTTTAATAGTCTTTAGTCTGCAGTTAAAAAAAAATGTTTTTGTCTAGTATCATACAATGGCAGAGTAATAATTCTCAAAATAATTGCCTCTTTTTGTTGATGTAAAGAAGGTTTACAAAAATTAAAATAGAATTAAGTTCGTTAATGTAAAAACAAATTTTTTCAAAGAGATTAACTAAAAGTTGCATACTGGTCAGGATTGCTGAGTAAATCGAGAAAAGAAAAGGTCCAGGAATAGGCACCGTGCACAACGCACGCGGCGCTAGTGAGCTTTGGCCTGGTGGCGGAAAATTGCATTAAAATCGGGAGAGATGAAAGCTTTCTCGCATTTTGATACATTAGCGCGCTTGCAGTTAACTGAGATTTAAAAATAAAAAACATTAATGGGTGAATTAAAACAAATCAGATATTGTGGGTTTAGACCGATTGAATGCTTAGCATGTAGACCCAGTACTGTTTTTAAGGGAAAACGTTTGTTTCAAGCCAAACACGTGAGCGACGTGAAAGAAGAAGTTTATAAAAACCATAGCGTTATAAAAGCTAAATGCTTGCCGCAAACGAATGTTAATAAGCCACGTTATGAGATAACATTATTCGTAAGTAGATTCTAAATTTAAAAAGTTAGTTTCCATTCTTATGTCTTTAAAAATGTTTGTTTCCGTCGCGTGGACGCCTTTGTGCAAAATAAATTCTAATTCCTCTAATCAATATTTTGAGCCTCAGATAGCTTTTTTGTGTTTTTTTTTATTTATTTGAAATTATAATGATAAAAAAGTTTCTATTACTGCAATTATCATGGCGATATAGCGTCTCCCACGTAGCTGTCCTGAATAATGATACTAGGCAATATCAGAAAGTAACGCCATTTATTTATTTTTTTTTTAAGAAAATTAAAAAAATGCAGGTAAACAACTAAGTGCAGCTGAAATACGAGTCTTTATCTACTTTTCCGCATTGACACCTTGACGATTTAGGCATTTATCCCAAAGCTGCACCAGTTTCAGAAAATCCCGCTCATAGAACTCCGTCGGTTGTGAATACAGCCAATGGCGCACGGCAGATTTGAGTTCCTCGTCACTCTCAAACATCTGACCATCCAGAAATCACTTCATGGAATCACTTCAAGTGGTAGTCCGAGGGCGCTAAGTCAGGGCTGTAGGCTAGGTGGTCCAGAACCTCCCACCCGAAACACACCAGTTTTGCTTTTACGAGTATTCGGGATAAGTGACTAGAAAGAGGAAACGATGCTCGACTTCTTCATGACAACGCACGCCGCATAGGGTCAACGTCGTCTAATCAAAACTGGTCCATTTCGGTTGGGAGGTTCTGAACCACCCAACCTACAGCCCGGACTTATGCCCTTGGCACTCGGACTACCACCTCTTTGGTCCCATGAAGAGATTTCTGGGAGGTGAGAGGTTCGAGACTGACGAGGAACTCAAATCTGCCTTGCGCCATTGGCTGTATTCACATCCAACGGAGTTCTATGAGCGGGGTTTTCTGAAACTGGTGCAGCGTTGGGATAAATACCTAAATAGTCAAGGTGCCTGCGTGGAAAAATAGATAAAGACTTGTAGTTTCAGCCGCATTAGTTGTTTACCTGTATGTTTTGTAATTTTCTTTGAAAAAAATAAATGGCGTTACTTTCTGATAGCTCCTCATATAAGACTTTAATAGTAATTTTTATTCATTCGAAGATTTCACAAGAACGTGGAATAACGAAAGCTCACTGCTCATGTAGAGGAGGTATAATTGGAACCTGTAAGCATGTTGCTGCTACATACGAATATATTAACAATCAACCAGATGAATCGGTCACTACTGTTGCTCAACAATGGGGAATCCCAAACGTCAAGGAAACGTATGCTAAGGGGAAGAAACTTGAAGACCTCTTTCCGAAAAATGCTTTCGCCACAGTAAGGGAAGAAGTAATGACACCAGAAACTATTATGAAGATATTCCCGGGTATTGATTGTCCGTTTTATCACATTACGCAAGCAAATTCGAGTAGCTCGATAGTTACAGAATGCGAAGAAATTCTTCGAACAGTGATAAATTCTGTTATCTTGGAAGGAAAGAAGTCACTTATCGAAACACTTCTAAAGAACAGGTCTATCAACGATAGCAACTACTGTTCTTAAGACTTAATTCAAAATAACAACAAGCTTTTTTTAAACGAAACTCATACTTGCTTCAAGATAATGAAAAGGCTTTTTACGATGCAAAAATTAAACTGACGTCTGATGAAATTGCCCATTATGCCATTGAAACCAACGATCAAAGCAAAATGCAGCTGTGGCATAATTTACGACAAGTAAGGATTTCAAGTTCGAAATGCCACAAAGTGATCACACGAAAATCGAATTTCGAAAGACTGTGTGCTCAGCTAAATTCTAAATTTAATGGCTCACATGCAACAAGATACGGACTCAACATGGAACCTGCAGCAAGATCGAGCTGGATTTTTAAAACGAATCAACGGGTGGAAACAATAGGGTTGGTCATTCATCCATCATTTCATTGGTTATGTTGCAGCCCTGACGGAATCATAAACAGCAAAGATGAATTTAAACTTCTGGAAATAAAATGTCCCTTTTCAAGGAAAGATGAAAACATTATTGATGGAACTCTATCATATGTAAATTATTTAGTTTATATTGACAATGAGTGGCAACTGAAAAAGAAACACCCCTATTATACTCAAATACAGGTGTCCTTATTTGTTACGGGACTAAAAGAATGCGAACTGTACATTTATTCTTGTAAGGACGCCATCATCGTGAATGTAAAATATGATAGAAATTTTTTACTAGAAACAATCCCAAAAATAGAAAAGTTTTATTTCGAACATTTTATTAAACAATTGCTGTATCAAAAATAATCAAAATAAAATCTTTTAATATCCAAACTATAATATTAGGTTTTTATTAGGGGGGCACCAAAGTTTGCAAGAATACAACATACATGCATTAAAGTAAGTAAAGCCCTCTCCCGATGCTTTCGCCCGAAATGCTCACCAGAGTTCGCCCACTTCTCGCTTGCACGGTGCCTATAGCAATGCGGTAGATATTTAATGACCTAAATTGAGATTAAATTTGGCTCAACAAAATTGTAGGAATCACCCACTTGTAGTATATGATATTGGACCCCTAAATTGCTGTGATAACTGTTTACAGGCAGCATACTTTAAATATTTTGGTCATTATTTTGTTTAATTCCAGCATTATTTCGATAAAACTTTGACATTTATTTAAATCAAACTGTTTTGAGGAAGATTTAGTTTCACTGTCTCGGTTTAATTTCAATTTCGGTTTTCATACTCTAAGATATAGTTATTGAAACCTGATATTAAATCTGAAGAATAGGCTCTGAAATAGAAGCTATAGCGTCCAGGAAATACTCCCAAACATTATTTTAAAAAACTTTTGTTTATCGATAAATTTTCAAGCGCCACACGGGCTTCCTTATCCATTTTCAGCACCATCTTTTTTTTTCCTGTATCATGTGTAGAAAATGAACAAAGAGGAAAGTGGTTTGTGATTTGGGAAGAGTTTCCTGAAAAGAAGGATCCTAATGAAAATTGACGTGCCGGAGAGACTGTGCAAATTGAGGTTTAGGAATTCTCTGCACTCCTTCCGTCTCAGGTGTCAATCAATTCCTAACTTGAGTTACGACTTTGCATTCCTCCGCCTAAGGAGTAGAGTCATCTAGCGTCGGAAATTCACACTGTTCAGGCGCCTCTTCAACGTTTTACTCGTTAGTTGATCAGAAGAAGCGGTGACACGTCGCTAAAGAAAATAAATTTTCACATTCACTTCGGTTGCTGTGTTCTTCCCTTTCTTCGCCATTTGAATATATTTATCTTACCTCTGGAATCTCAAGTTTAAAAAGAATAACATGGTTAAAGTGTTGCTCCGTTAAATAAAGGAAAAGATTTAGCAAAAAATACACGCGAGCTGATTCTAGATAATGAAGTTCTTGTATACCAGTTAGCTTTTTCTTTAAATATACGATATGGCTAGATATTTTCATTGTATTTACTGTACGTAACTCTTCTAGAACATTAAAAAAAATTGGTAAACCTTAATGCATTGCATTTACATACGCAGTAAAATATTTCACAGTAAAATATGTGTTTATTCTTCTAAGATTAACATGGTCATATATTAATATTTGCTTTTTGTCTATAAACATTATGTACTAAGGAGTGTATTCGTAATTGACAAAAATCTTTTTCAGTAACTTGACCAAATATTTCGACAAGCACTAATGGTTTATATTTAATTCAAATTTTAAATAGCAGTTAAATGGGGAACCTTCTTGTATACGTCTGCCAACTTATAGAATACTAAACAATAAAATAATAAATAAGAAATACTACTATATGCAATCTAAAACATAAAAAAAATGAAGAAAGTAGAAAAAGAAGAATGAAACCACGCGTTTAAAGAGGCTGAAAAAGGTTTTTTGCATTCATTGCATGTTTGGTCAGTATTGCTGGTAAATGAAATTAAATAGTGTCTGGTAATAGCAATACGGTAGCGTTTTATTTTCGTTCGACGCGTTTCAAGAATAACCTCATCATCAGGAACTATGTACACTACAAAGCCGACAATGCGAGTGGAAGAAACAATGCGAGTTGTACTGAAGTAGAGCTCCCAAACTCACTCGGCACTCGTATAGACCAGGGGAATTACACTGAGTTAGGAGATAAGCCTGAGAAAACCCCGAAGGTCCTCCTCAAGATGAAAGACGAAAATTCCTCTCAAAATGGGGATAAAAAGTTTAATTGAAGATTGTCATAGAAAAAAGGGTGGGGGGGGGACCAAAGGCAAACTAGGATATAAAAATATCGGGGAAGATAACATTCTTGACATCGTCGAAGTTAACTCCCAAGCTAGCATACCATGAAGCAAGATTGTGCTGATGATCAGTTTTTAGATAAGCAGCTTGTTACCAATGTCGAGCGCACTGTTACGACCAAGCAATGCGATCAGACTAAATTTGGCCCTCTTTGCCTTATTCAGCGCTTAGGAAACATGTTGATTCCAAGTGAGCCTAGAATCGATCACCACACTCCGATATTTATATTCCTTGACCCAGTCGAGCTTTTTTCCATACAGGGTAGCAAACTTGGAGGGTGAAGAAATTTGCCTTGCACTTGCCAACATTTAACTTCAGCCTCCATCTGTTGAACCAGTCTTCGAAAAGATGCAGCGCTTTTTGCAAACGAGAAATGACATGAACAGGGTTACGGCCGCATCGTCAGCGTAGAAATACAGTTTATACTTGTCGGGTTCTAGAAAGTCCTGGATATAAAACTTGAAAAAGACTGGCCTCAGAACAGACCCCTGTGATGGAACCGGCTTTAACTACACAAGATAATGCCACCATACATAGACTTGTTAAGAGAGTTTTTTGCATCGCGGGAAGCCGCCATATTTGCAATTGGCAGGAGTGGCCCATACGGAAACCAAACTGCTCATCTCGAATAAGAACTATGGCAGAGCAAAATTCTTTGAACCTTTTTAGGATTGTCCGCTCTAGAATCTTTGACATAGTTGGTAAAAGGCTGGTGGGCCTATAACTTGCAGGCAATGGAGGGTTAAGGCTAGGTTTAGGAATGCTTAGGATAATAGACACTTTCCAGCCAGTAGGGAAATATCCGTGTATCCAGCAGTCATTGATCTGTACAACGATCGTGAATCAGATGTGTTCCAATTATTTGTGATGGCATCCATTCTAGGGGCTTTCTTATTCTTGATGATATCAACAATTTCCGTCGGATAGATTGATCGCTCTACAGGATTGCGCCGACCCTCATAAAAATTGGAACACACGCTGAATGCATGCTCTCCATAAGAAGAATCTGGCATTGGGGAGATAAATTGATTGCTAAGTGACTCAGCATTTAGTTGAGCTTTATCGTGGTCTGTAGTTGCAAGGGTAGTGCCGTCTGGAGAAAACTGGGGTGAGAATTTCGTTTTCTTACACGTAAGATCTCTAATCATAGACCAAACCGAGTTGTCATGAGTTGAGAGATTCTTCAACTTGCTAGTCCATTTTTGCACACGCAGCTCTCTTAGTTTTTCGTGAACCTTCCTAGAAAATCTATTATACTTTCTCATAAAGATGGGATCACTTGTACGCTGCCAAAGTCTTTGGAAGGCGTTTCTCTTTGAAATAATTTGCCTAATACTTCGAGGAAGATCGAGATGGTCAGGATATTTAGGGTTGATAGGGAAAGTACTTGCAGACATCGCATTGTTGATATTATTGTTAATGGATTTGACCCTATCAATGATTTCATTGGTGCTGCAAGCACTCGCTGTGTAGCCATTGCTAGTTTTGAGGAGGTCACGAAAGAGTTTCCAATCCCGCCTTATAGGAAGCCGATTTAGAATATTCATATTTAGGCCATCGAAGTTAAGGGCAGTTGGA
Organism: Rhysida immarginata; assembly: GCA_023313115.1. Classification (NCBI taxonomy): domain Eukaryota; kingdom Metazoa; phylum Arthropoda; class Chilopoda; order Scolopendromorpha; family Scolopendridae; genus Rhysida; species Rhysida immarginata. The sequence goes on from JAHWFO010105039.1 coordinate 613,007, forward strand.
ATATGGTCAGATGTTAGATCGTCCACCGTGTAAATGATGAATGGTTTGAAATGACCTTTGAGAATAGAAATGTCCAGGACATCCCTCACGGGAGAATGATCACAATAATATGTATACTTGATTGGACCAATAGCGACAGTGTCCAACTTATTCTGGATGTAACCGTATAAGATAGCACCACTGTAATTAATGCATCTGGAATTCTAGTGAGGGTATTTCGCGTTTAGATTGCCAGCCAAAACAACAAGAAAGTTACCAGAGAGCAACTCTTCGAGCTCGCAGGGCTCAATCGCATGGCCCGGGAAATTTTAAAGCGTAACAAGCTTAACCCAGCCAATCGTGAGGTCCTTGATGATCCTGACGGATGTAGAAGAAAAGAAGGACAAGGCACAAATAATGATATAGACTATTTAATAGAAGTAGAAACTAAAAAAATAGAAGTAATTTAATAAAATTAAAAAGTAAAAACTATATCAACCATGTTTATATGGTTTAATTTGTGTTCTTATTGATTCCAAAAATATATCGGGGACTTTTTAGAAAATGTTTGGATCTGCTGTGCTGCCAAATAAGCTATCACTCTTTGCGATATCTGTATGTGAATATACAGTAAAAATGAACACATAAAAAAAGCTTAAAATTTATACGGTAAAAATTCATAAAGTAAAAGGGAATCAAATTCTTTGATGTTTTCATTTATATCACACTTATCTGCACCATCTGGGATTGATTATTCAGGGCAAATCAATTCCAAGCTAACATTAACATAACAGTATCCTAAAACGCGTGGAACAAATACACGAAAAAACGGGTATTGCTGAAGTCACAAAATTAGCTTTGCTCTGTATAATCAAATATACTAATTCTCTTCGTCTGTCTGAAGCCAACAAAATATACATAAGAGAAAATTAAACATATAACCGTCATTATTTGGTCAGCGGTCAAGAAATAAATAATAAATGCCACCAAACAATGATGATACACACAGTGTATACGTAACCTTGGCAAGATAGCGATGATGCTTACTACGATTTTATATATACGGATATTTCTCCTGTGAAAAAATCTATTATGATGCACTAATTTCAAGCGGCACTCACTTCCAATGGTTAGGTACACTCAAACTAGTGCCATAAAGTGCTACCAAATTAACTCTCGATGCTCAAAGAAATTCACGCTAAATTCTAATGGTTACCATAGAGGAGGAATAACATAAGAGTCCCCAAAGCCACTCACTACCTGCTTTGCTACTGCTCGCAACAACAGATCCTCTTATGGAGAATTACTGTGCATTCCTCAAAATGCTGAACGAGAATCTCTTTGCATTGTAAACAGTGCCGCTTCGCTCTCACCGATCCCCAAATCGCAGTTGGCTATTTCGCTTCGATGTCGGCATCCGAAATCGCTCAGTGCGCAAGCGAATGCGCTCTCTATCTTAATTCTTCTTTTTGATGGTTACGGAATATTCGTAAACTAGCGAAGATGCCCATCTTCGCCGAGCTTTTCAAGGCAAAACGAAGGCAGTGTATCAGTATCCATTTACTCTAAGTATATACCAATGTTGTTTAAGGTTTGATCCTGGGACTAATTGTCATTGCATAAATAAGCTGGGCGAACGGGAAAATGTCGACATTTGAATTCTACAAAATGATCAGTCGCCTGTAAATGATTTTGGTATTTAAACGAATTGCCTTACGTACACCAGTTTTATGCTTACGATCTTCAAATTTGTCACATAAATGTTTATGCTCGGCGAATACGGACATATACGTATATAATAAAAATCGTACCTTCAGTTTTCACCGAGCTTGCCAAGGCAAAACGAAGACGGGAAACAAAGTTGTTTTTGTTTAAAAAGTGTATTCTGAAGGATTCGAACCCACAATATCAAGTTGTCGAACACGCCATGTAACCAACGCGTTAAAGTAGCATTGCAAAAATGTAAATAATTTTTTTATTACAAACGTGTTGTCCCCTGCGCAACCGAGCAGAGACAATGTGCAACATTAAACACCCACAGATTATAGGAAAAGAAATATATTTAGTAACTCGCATACCCAGGATCTGCCTTTGCAGATCAATTTTGCAGGTTGCGATTGAATGGGGTTATTACAGATTGAAGTTACATTTAGATCCAGGCCATGTGCCATTCGCCCGACCAAAGTGCTGCAATTCCATTCGTTGCCTGGGCAATTTTGCCTTCCAATCAAACAGTCGCCAGCACTTTTTTCAGCAAAAATGAATTACCGGTTTCGCCAGGACTGTCTAACAACAGTCTCCCTTTCTGGCCTCTTATTGCATACCGCATTGAATATGTGATTGTACACAATCAGCGGTATTTGATCGACCAACACTTGGAATCTTGACCGAAGGTAAGCAGTCTCCAGCGACACCAGTAGATTTGAATCTTAGAACGCTTCGGCTTCTTGATCAGCGAACTGATGCAATTGAGGCATCCCTGGATAATCCTTGAGTCGGCGTTTATTTTTCGTCAGATATTGGTACAAACATCTCAATGTGAGATACAGCACTCGAAGATTGGTTGCTTCCGAGTTGAATTGATGCTGATGGTCTTCTGGCAACGCGTCTGCACAACTATTGCACATTCGCTTACGTTCCTGGGGACTTAACAGTATGCCAGAATGACTGCAAATAAATGTCTCAGTTGTCAAATCTGTAAAACAATTGCTTCATGATAATACTTATACCTACCTTCCTGATTATTATTGATTGCATCTTTATCAATTAATGCGTTGTTTGTTAAGTATTCGCAAGTATTACTTACCGGATTTATTATATGATATTAATCATTTAGCTTAGTGAATAAGTGATTTTCTAAGTAATCTTAATTGAATAATTTATACTCTGGCTTTAAGTTAAGGCTTGCTGATTTACTTTATTGATTATTTTCATTTTTCCAATAAACTTTTAATTCTTTTGTACGTCATCTGTCTACGTGTCATATTTTCCACTGCGCATACTCACTTATCTCATTATGCACACGTGACATTAGGCTTTAGCTTAGGAATTCAACGGGCGCTAGCAACACCCACCCTGCTAGTGACCTGAATTTATACCGCTGGCCGATGTAAACGACCAGAGCATACGTTCATGCAAATAAAAATATTAATTCAACGTGTACGCTGTATATGAAACTGAACTCTATCCAAGGAAAGTTTGACTGGGCATTTTCAATTAAATTTGCAGTTTCCATTGTTAGGCATTGTTAATTTTTCTTTTATTACGATTAAAGCTAAGTTTCCATGCATGCATTTTTGACGCATTTATAACTGCGTCTCGACGCAGAAAGCAAATGTGCATCTGGACGCACCTAGACGCACATTGCAACAGCTCTTGACGCATTTAATCCGAACGCATGTATCAGTTTCCATGCATGCATGAAGTTTACGCAGAAAGTTCAACTGCGCATGCGTCATGAGTTTATGTTTTGCAATTTTTCTCGTTAGAGGGAGAAGCTTCTCTCTAACCATCATGCCACCACCTTGGTGTTTTTCGGATTTCTTAAAATATCATTATTAATTTCTGGTGTCCGAGCACAGATTCCATCAAATGAAGAAAAGGAATTGATGGAAGGATTCCTCTGCTTTCTTACCGTAGCATGTACAGCATTATCTGTACATGCAAACCTAAATAAAAGAAAACATCGGTACTGGGTTCTAATAAAAATATTTTTATATCTAAATTTCAATTCATTTGTTTTTTCCAATATATCTTTACACTTTTAATTCATCTTTATAGTACAGTGGAAATATTGGCAATTTCATTTATTTTATTTTCACGTCATTTTGGTAATTCTTTGGTCATTTTATATCGTTATTGTCTTTTATGTTTACATTGTTTTCATTTCATTTTAAATAAAATAACTGATTACAACATTATTTTAAAAGGTACACTCTTGAAAATTTATATTTTGCAATAGCGTATCTAGGAAATACACGCGACCTTTCGCGTTCGTTTAGAGGGCGCGCCCGCTGGAAGGTTAACAAAGCAAGTGCGCTTGCGCAAAACAATCATGTGATCTAGAAAGATTTGAGACGCATTTACAAGTGTGTCAAGAAGTAGAAAGCCTATCTACTTCACTTTTCTGCGTCCAGACGCATGAACTCCAGACGCACATCAACCAAGATTTGGAGACGCAGATATCTGTTTCCATGATACGTGCGTCAAGACGCACCAATTTATGCGTCTAGACGCAGAGACGCAGTTAAAAACGCATGTATGGAAACTAAGCTTTATTGTTAAGTTCTGTTGATGATTTTGCCGCATTTGATAAAACTATCTTGCGCTTGTCTTATTGTTCTTTTCTTTCTTCCTTGTTGTCACATGGTAAATATAACTACACACTAACATAAACATTATGATAAATAGCAGAAAACAACTTTATTTCCGAACATTACACTGGAAGCGAAATCTGGTAGTTAGTTATGCCTCTTTGGCAGAAATGAATAAACCAACTCGCAAATAAATAGAAGTAGTTTTACTGATACGAAGAACTCTCATTAACCTGTGCCGTCGAAGGACGAGCATACAAAACGAAGAGAAACGCACAATAAAAGATGCAACTGAGAACTGATAGCTTCCTCTTTCCTAGAGGCTTCACACACACACTGCAGTTGCCGGGTGCGACAAGCGACGAGAGAGCTTAGCTTCTCGTTTCAAAAATCTCAAGCGACGCACTCACACAAAATACTTGAAAACACTAAACAGATGCAAAAACCGGAATGATAACCCTCACCGGGATTTACAGCACACTTTGCTGTAGGACGTTTCTCCGACGTACACACATTGTAACATACTCAGAAATACTTCCCAGGTTTTAACTACGGAAGCAATAGAACTCCCCTTCCCACTTTCTCCCCGTTCAAACTGAATTCCTTTCTCTCCCTCTAAAAGGAGCACACGGGATCCCAATGCGGTTCCTCCAACTCATTTTATTCTTAACCATTAAAAAATAAAATCCAAATGATAATTCTAAATTAAACGAGTTGAAGACATAAGGGATCACAATAAGAAATCTTCGTAAAATATGGTTCGATAGCACTAGACAGCGCAGGATGTTTCTTTTCGTCAACTGTCCTGGGCCGGACTCGTATGAGTTTTGGAGGGCCAAAAACTAAAAAAAAAACAAAGACAAACAAAATAAACATTAGTATTCCGCCAAATTCATGGTATTACTACCCCCCTCAAAACAATATTCTAAGTACAAAACAAAAGCAGCTTTGATTGGATAACAATTAAAGATAAAGCTCTTATGAAAAATTATAATTAGCCAAAAGAAAAAATTAAACGCATCTCAAATAAAGTTTTTTCTTTTATTTTTCTTTCTGCTCGGTGGTACACTGTCGTAAAAACGAAAGTTCTCAGCTTACCATCAGGCCTACTAAGAAGATGGTGCAGTGTTTTTATTTTATTGTAATTACAGACCTGCTCCTCCTCGTAACTACGGATATGGCTAAACCGTGGTCTTTTATTCTCAGTCCGGCTTTAATGAAGACACTTCCTTCGACGAGCGGTGTTGTCCGTAGAAAAATCCCTTCTGAAATCCTTGCACCCGCCTCACATTCCGACAAAAACAGAATCATTCAGGCCAAAAAAGGTCGCAGCTTTATTCGCGATTCACCCCGTCTCTGCTCAAGAAAGTTACTGACTAAGAAGTAAAAAAAAATATGAGTCACCTGATGTTGGCTTGCGTCTCTCTCCGGTTCCTACATTGCAGGAAGACCACTCCACACTAAGCAGTATTTATCGGATGCATCTGTTCATGTATGGTTGACGTAACCAAGACGTAACTCGTTCTGACCAAAAGCACCCATGTATCCGAGGATTAACGATGGCCTAAGCAAATTAACATCTTATGCTTCGGACGGCTCGACTCCCCAACTGCCCCAACTTTGGTCCTTCATCGAACGAGATGCGGCGCCTGAGGGACTAAAAACTAAATTTTAATCGACCAGGAAAATTTACTCAACAAAGGCGCACGTTTATTTCTTCGAAAGTCGCTCGTGCCAGCACGGCACGCGGCACCAAATCTCTTAAACAACAATTGATTTTTCGTCCAAATTTAATTTCGTCCAAATAAAGAAACCAACAACGTTTCTTTGTTTTAATTCTTAATATCAAAATTAGTCAAAATTCAAAAATAAATAAATTCTCAGGCACGACAAAATAAAAAAAAAAAACAGGCTTCACACGGTCGCGGGACAAACCCTAAGGGGGGACTTGTCTTTCTTTTTTTCCCTCCCCTTTGCTTACTCCATTCCGCAGTTTTTACCCGTCGAATTTCCCCCTCTCATGTAACGTTACAACTTACACAAGCAGATGCCGAAAAGCTCTCGTTGTCTTACACGACGAATAGTGTGCGAAGATTCTAATGGAATAGAGAAAAAGAATATAAGTCGTAAAACGATTTTCAAATATGCTGAAAAGAAGAATATAAAAATTTGTTGTTTAATATTACAGTAATATTTTATATGCAACAACGGCGAAAACTGCATTTAAATTTACGTATTCGATTGCAATGTTACACGAATCTTTGCAAACGCACGAAATGAGAAATGAAATGCTCGCACATCTAATGGCCGTATTCACCACCTCGGGTTAATCTGAGAGTTAGAGTTAAAGTTAGAGTTAAGGCGAGAGATGGTATTTTAACGTTTCTCTATTGGATAACGAGAGTCACGTGCTAAGGTTTAACTCAAGGTTGCCCAACTCGCACTTTAATCCTAGGTGGTGAATACGGCTGTTAATGTTTTAAACTACTGCGTCTATGTTCTTTCCTAATGCTGAGCACTACTCGCCTAAGGGTAAAGGGCTGTAACTTCTATATAAAATGACGTAGCTCCAATTTTCAAACGTACATATATAGTGGACATTTCGGGCTATCTTATGATACACTATTTTTATGGAATACTATAATGGTATGGGTTTCATATGAAATTTAAAATTTTTTGCATTCGGTCCAAATGACACAACGGGTAGTATAAATTGAACCAGGTGGTCCAATTACAACAATAGCAGAAACTTTGTTTTAACTTGTGTGTTTATTAGTGCACTGTGAAAAATACAAATGATCAGCAACCCTATGGAACGTATTAGATGGAATGAGCGTATCTTAATTAAATAACGTGTGGGTTAAGTTTATATAAAATCAAAAATATAAAGTTAAAAGGTTGGATATGTAAAAAAAAACGTCATAATATTCGGCGTGATCGACCCTGGTCTAATTTACACAAAGTACATAAGGTCCAAATTACACAATACGCCAACAATTCTAAAATCAAAAATTGCGACCAACCTTCAAATCTTTTCCACCTAAAATCATGCCTATTAACAAGCACATAAACCCCTTTGTTTAACCCGTCCATGATACCTACCGGCACTGACACAATTACTATCTTACCTCAAAGTAGGCTAACATGAGACCGTACCAAAAGAGAAAATTTGATATATTTTCACCAATAACTCCAGCAATACAACCCGTGTTTTTCATACGATGCTAGATAAGGGCTTTGATCATTTTTCAATCAGGAAAGTAGCGCCATCTAACGCGCAATTGTACAAAATAAGGCTGGTTCGATTAACATGATGGTCCAAATTACACGGGTCTCCCTTAAATCGTTGAGAAAGGATATATTCAATTACCGAAAGATTAAATTGTCACAACCCCATAAACCACTGGAGATAGGAGCAATTCTTTATATATTAGAATTTACTGTTGAAACGAAGCGAGTGTTTGCTGTATCGAAGCGATCATAATAGGGCCAACAATGCTTAAATGCTTCAACAAATTAAAAATCTCATAGTCATTCACTACTCATTAATTCAAATTGCTTGATACATTAATTAAACAATTCCTAAAAGTAAAAAAGGATAACAACTGTGGAGGTTTACTTAGAATAAAAAGAGAAAAAAATCCGCTGTCTACAAAGACATTTAATTCATACACCATTCTTACTTAGTTATTCACTCCTTGCTGTAAACAATTCTTATTAACAAGTTAGTACCATTAGAATGTATGCATTTAAAAGGATTTCAACCATCTCTGTATGATTATTTATCTATTGGCGAAAACAGATTTTGAAAATCTTTCGTACGTTACAAGAAAATCGCATTATAGAGAGACGAGCACACAAAAAAGTCAGCACTAAAGCATAAAGCACCACCGGAATTTAATAATCCAACTTTCTCATGGGAATAATAAAGTAAGAATTCACTTTCCCTTTAGTTGAAGAAGAATGGGTCCATCAATTTCTTGATGAGGGCCGCATATCTTCCAGACTATAATCGAAAAATGATATCCAAAGCGACTCCATATTCAGCAGACCATAATAATGGGTGTTCATTTGAAACCTCCCAGATTTCAAATATTAATTATAAGGAAATTATCAATCTAGAGATTTGCGGTTTCCGGTGTCATGAAGAGCAACTCAAAAAGCTTTGAAAAATATACTATTTTGATACAGGTTTTAAATAATTAGCAAAGTGACAACATCACAAGGGGGAGCTCAGTGTCTTGTGTGGTACGCTGAAACGAAATCACCGCAATCTCCAGACATAACGCCTCTGGATTTCTTCCTGTGAGGCTATGTGTCACGTGGATTTCGCCAAGGAATGGGATCGGCAGAAAGAGAGAGAGAGAGAGAGAGAGGAGGGTTGACGTCAGCAGGCGAGCTGACACCGAACTCGTCATCCCGAAGGCGACACGTGACAGGGAGCGTTTGGAGGGGGAGAAGCCAAGATGGAGCGAGAGCGAGAGGAGGCAAAGAGACGAACGTCAAGTTCGAAATAGTGGCGCAGATAGAGAACGACGTCGCCGACGACAAGGAGGAGATATAAGAGGCGTCTCCACCTATTTAATGCGACAGGCGGAGGCCAGGAGACCGTTGGCCGATAGCGGGGAATACGAAGCCACGGAAGTGAAGGCGGTCGGCGAGCAACACGCCGACGAGGGTGGTAACGAGCGGTAGCCGACGAGTATAACCGAGAGGCCGACAAACGTCAAGAGACGCTGGAAAAAGCCATTGGACAGTTTATCCAGCTGTTAACTTCGCCTGCCCAAGCTACGGAGAACTTCGCGAGCTCCGACTGACCTCCTCCGCCCGGGAATGAGCAAGAGGAAAACGACGGACGGAACCAAGAGCGGAGAAGCGGGGAAACGCAGCGTCGTCAAGTTACTTCACGAGACGAGAGCCTGACGCTCCGTATAGACAGTTTTTGCAGACTACATATTGGCAGAGTAAGTAACCTTACGATATTTTACTCTGTAATACAAGCCACGGTGTTAAGACAATTTCGTCTTTCACCCCGACGCTAATGAACTATAGGAAAACGACGAGGCCGTGTGTATATTTCCCTTTACAATTCGTGCCTATTGCTTAAGCGGTACAGGGGGAATTATGCCACGTTCATCGTCCTCTTTTCCTTAATCGTTCTTTTTAATCTTTATGGACTTCATCCACCGGACTTGACTTTTAATTTACTAAATATCGACAGAGATATTAATTCGTCGAACGAGGTACGCAATCACGTGACGTAACGAACATTCTTATTTCCGTCATTCTCGAAGCACCGATTTTCGACGAGGCGTAATCGACGTGTTAATTTTGTCGCCCATTATTATTTGCACTCTTGCTACCGTTGGGACTTTATTTTCTTCGTAATGGCACTATCTTTTGCATTCATTTCAGAGTGATAGGTGCAAGCGCCCGACGTGCGTATTCAAGTGGGAAACGACAAAAGTGTGACTGCCTCAGTTGCCAACGTCGTCAACGAGCTGCAATGAATAAAGTTGGAATTGCTGTGTGAGTTAGGTGTAGTTCTACTAATAAGCAGCGATATGAGTATGGTGGCAATTTAAAGTGTGTGATAGTGTGATCGCCTTAATTCAGTGAAATTCGTGGTTACATGAAAATAATAGTTTTTGTGTGCGCTAGATTTATTTCGTAAAAGTTTATTTCTACTTACCTCTGAAAATAAGTAGCATCAGAAAAAGTGGCTATTTATAAAATTGTGTTTGCTCTAGGCACCTCAATTAATATATGAAGTCTTAAGGTTAATGGTGCATGGTGTCTCGCCGCGAGCTACAGTAAGAATCTGTAGTCTTATTCATTTTCTTTTGTGTGCTTCAGAAACAGTGCGTCAGTAATCAGTGTTTTGGAATTGTGCAACGAGAGTACAAAAAAGTAAACTACGTCCCGGATAGCCAATACTAATTATTTCTGGGCATTACTTTGGTTTCTGCATTCTGTGGCTACGATCACTACGTCATCATAGCTTCGCACATCAGCGTCTCAACGTGTTCTTCACGATCTGCTCAACGCATCCAACACCCACGCCAGATCATCGCCGTTAGCGATCTCTCTATTAAAGTGTCAAGCGTTGCATCCGAGACGGGCAACGACTACCTAGACTTTATATCCAACTCAGACTCCCAGTGCGTAGAAATTTTCCACTGTGCAGATCTTACTTTCATTAACATTTAGTCTTTATTTTAAGATCAAATAAAGATTTATTTTTATTTAAAAACCTTGTCGTTCCTTTCTCTTTGTCATGCTCACTCTGCTAAAATCCACGTGACACTGTCAACGATACGGTCTAGGCTATACCTGTACGTTATCTTCACGATCTTCGCCAGAAAATTGTAGATGTCATCAACTCGATCACGCCAGATATGCTACACAACACATGGATTGAGGTTGAATATCGACTGGACATTCTACGGAATCCACGCAAAAATTTTGATTTGCGCTATATGACACCGCAAATTGCAGAACTCTAGGATTATTAGTTTAATTTCAATTGACATTTGAAATCAGGGAGGTTTCATGTGAACACTCGGTACAATACTTGGAAATGCGAGTAGGGTTCAGCATTAGGAAACTGCCTGAATATGTAGGATAAAATACATTAATTGCAAGGAATTCTTCTTGACCTTTGTTTTGGCCTTGTCGTTTGAAGAACATAAAGCTTCTGAAATTGTTTCTCCTCTTTTTCAGTAAGACCATCTGGTTTTCATATTTTTGATTTCATATCAAATACGATTCTAAAATATAAGTGGAGTTTTTGTTTTCATTAAACAAATTGCGTTTTATATTGCTTATCGTTAATTCCATATTTTGGCAGGAAAATATGCTTTGTCTCTATTTCTTTGGAAAACTATTCTCAGTTTCTTTAAGCATTAAAGGAAAACAATATAAGAAAAATAGATACCGAATGTTTATATCATCGTACGGATATACGCAATGAAAATATTATATTCGTTAAACGTTAGGTTTAATAATACAGTTTTAATTGAATGTTTTATTTAATTATTTTTGATTTATTTAATTGAATCTTCTCTGAGTATGTTTTGGAGGAGAATGAAATAGGTAAGTAATATTTTTGAAGCGCTTGAAAATTATGTAGAATTCCCTCATTTTAAAAAACTTATTAAGAAATTAATTCGAAATTAATTCGAAGCCGTTTTTCAGCAGTTTTATTCGATCTTATTTAAAGGGAAAGATTATGCCGTAATCCTTGCTTAAGAAACGAAGGGGAGGTCGCCCTCCACCGCCTCCCACGTCGGTTGGCATTTTGTCCGCCAGAAAAAAGTTCGTCGAGGTCCCCATTCATTTGATTTACAGAAGATGGTGATTTTTTTTAAACTGAAATGCTTTTTAATTTGCATTTTAAAATTAAATTTGATAATTTCAATGAAAATACTGCCTAAAGGACTAAAGGTAAAATTTCGTTTTTAATTTTGATGAATCATAATCATAATATAAATTGAACTTGTATAAGCAACGAATTACAAGGAGATTTTTAACTTCTTAAAGCGTATTATTTTTCTTATTACAACAAATCCTTTAAAAATAACTTATAGCTTTCCATAGTGCATACACACTTGTCTGTATTATATTTTTCCTGAAGTAATTTATTTTCCAGAAAAATTCACCATTTCAAAGCAGCTGAAAACATATTCTATAATGCAGGCGGAAAAAGCAAATCAAAAATTAAAAGTTTCTGAAAAGTTACTTTAGCTCTTCTTCTCCCTTTAGAGAGTTATATACGCTTAATAAAAATTGTTCACGTAATGGAAGTTTCTTCAAAGTTCAAAGCCCTTTACCATTTTTTTCCCTTCTTAGGCGAAAGAGAGAGTGAATCACTCGTTGAGATTAAGTCCAGATTAACGTCACTCTAAAATCCAATGAAGCAGAAATTAGTCGGGAAGAAAATCCTATTTCAACCTCTTACCTATCCATTCTCTAGAAGCCTCACTAAATTAACGATTCTTGCAAGAATTTTCAACGTGTAAACAAAAGAGCTTAGAATAAGTAATGGAAGTCGTTTTTTTTTTGGCTTTAAAAAAAACTGTTATAAATAAAATATGAAAAGAAAACAGATATGGAAAATATTTTAATAATAGAAGGGAGAAGTATATCCTGTTCAAGCAGCAAAGTTTTGAGAAAGCCATTATCGTAAATATGAATTTGTTACTGAAAGATTCTCTGGACTCATTTTCTGTAAACGAACAACATTCTACGTTGGGGGCTTGACGAACAGCACTGGGGGCTTGGACGTACGTAACACCTTAAAACATTTTTGAAGTGAAAACATCTTTAGGCGCACCGCATACAAACGTTTTGCTGGGTAGTGAATGTGTCGCACGCGTCACGCTCGGAAGTGAAACGCTCATTCGGGTAAACTCGGGAGGAGAAAAGTGCTTATGTAATCGGGTTGTCCAGATGTCCGTCCGTCTGTATTTTGACAATTCATCACGTTGTCATGTGGAGAGAGTGAATTTTTGAAACAGACGAACCATCCTCGCATTTGGGAAAACACGTGCTGTGCATTTCGTTTCGGCTCCGCGCATATTCTATACATTATTGGGATGATGCGCGTGCAAGATGCTCGTAATGGACAATTATTATTAGGCTCTCTAAAACAAAAGGGTTTCTTTTTTATTAGGGAGCTTATTATTTAGTACGATAACTTGAAAACGAATTAACATTTTCACATTCAGTTTTCGCCAATCGATAAACATCGGACAGAGCACGTACAAGTTCTAAGGTGAAATATCCAGAATAGGTACAATAGCACGTGCTCTAATGGTGTAATACAAGGTGTATCTAAACCACTGTCACATACTTCTGGTGGCGATTCCCCACAGCGAGTTGAAACAAAAGTTCATATAAACGTGGTTTGGATAACAACGAACCGTTTATGAGACATCCACAATTATAATTTGAAGATTCAGCAGCTGGTTTTTCTACTCTGTGGATATCAAACAACTCGTAATGACATGTAATAAATTAATATAGCGATTAATTAATGATACTCGGAATTGGTTTAGTAATACAAGGTCTAATATTAACGTATGGTACCAGCGGAAACTTTCAATGCCAGTATGTGCCATGTAATATATCAAGCAACTCGTAACGATGTGTCATGCATGAATATAGCGTATAATTAAAGATAGTAGAAACTGGTTTAGTAGCAGATTTTCTATGCTACTATATGGCGCAATTTAAATTTTTTAATGCAGAGACATGACGTTTAATATATAAAATAACTCGTAACGATGTTTCATGCATGAATATTAACGAGTAATTAATGATACTCGAAATTGCTTTAGTAGCGCGTGATCTATGGTACCATAAGGTGACAAGTCATGAATGAATATAACGAGTAATTAATGATATTTGAAATTGGTTTAGCAGTAAGTGTTCTAATGGTACCATTACGGTCTCATTGGGTTTTTCAATGCTAATATATAGCATGTAATATATCTAACAACTCCTAATACTCTGTTTACGTTAGTTTCATTATTTAGCTATTTACATTTCAGTTTTCTTATTTACATAGTTTTATTTCAAGTGTATAGAATGCATGTTAGTTCTAGGTATCTGTGGCTAATGTCCTGATGCTGTAACACGAAAAAATGCTCCTTTTATCCGCCGTGGCGGTAAAATCATATTTTTTTACTTCCTTTTGGAGAGCCACCCTTAACCTCAAATTTAATAAAAAGCTGGATAATAGAAAGCGGAGCTAAAGTATTTATTTTTTAGTGAATTCTGATCTTAGGAGAAATTATTTCATTATTATTATGTACAGTGGCGGCTCGTAACTAAAATTTCTGGGGGGGCTGCGTCAGAAAATTGTAATTTTTCGCGAAGCAGGGAATAGCTGCTGACATTAAGTTTAAGAATCATGTAATATACATGTATAAGAATAGTATTAAAGAAAAAAAAAGACATTAAATGTTATCGATATCGAAAGTGAAACAGGGGGTACTGCAGTGCCGCGGTGCCTATGGACAAGCCGCCACTGATTACGTCACTTCCAGAACAATAATGGTCAACAGGATACGATTTCAAAAACACTGTTTATTTCTTTTCAAAGCATTTTTATAGTAGCGACGATGTGCATGGACTAATTGTTATAATAGTTGCTATTTACATCTCACCTAATCTAAGTGTATAAAAAAATCATCGAATTCACCTATGAAAATTTCTGGATTTGCTCTGCTCAATCGGAAATTATTAATTACCTATGATTTTCAGGGAGATTTCGATGTTGATTTCTTAAAAGAAAAATCAAAGCCTTTAATTGATTTTAACATGATAATATTTTAAGGCTGGGCGTAAAATTAATTAAAAGATAATATTTTAAAATCATGTCTTTCTACAAAAAACATGATGCAAAAAACGATACCAAAAAGCGTTATTTTAAATCACATCGGATTTAAATTTGTCGAATGACCCAAATGAGTGTACAACAAAATATGGAACTACAATTGACGAAGATATTTTTTTAAAAATTTAGAGAGATTTGAATCAAAACTATTTATCTCGTATTTTAGTTATCATATGCCCATTGTTTTTTTCTTAGGTTTTAATAATATTGAAGAAAATATTGATTTACAAAATCAGCAGCAAAATTCACCACATGACTGGTACATAGTTATAAGTGCACACATTTTACAGAGTGATCTAAAAGTCGTATACAATATTATACATTGTATACGAAGTTTTATACATCGAAACTAGACGAAAATAAGAAATACTGTTTAAGACTATTTGATATAATATTTACACAACACATGTATATTTTTACAACATATGCATAAAATATAAAATTTTTAAAGTAGCTGATGAAACTTTTCAATTTTTACGCTATTAACAGACAATCGAATTTGGATGTGCGTGACTTTGGATTACCCTGTAGATCTAATGAGAAAACGAATGAAAACAAATGGTTTTATACATATTTAATATTAATTTATAGCTTGTTTCTGATTTGTCCAAGTAATAACATCCATAATAATATTTATATCATTTACATATATATTACTTAGAATCGATTACGATCGCCATAGAAGTTTTCACTTCGGTCGCGGGGTCTTATGCACACACCCGTTTTTTTCTAATTTTCAAACGCAAAAAATTCTAATTACCGGTAATAGTTACAGGTTAATTTTATAAATACGTCGATATTTGTTCTTTCACATGTATGCAAAAACTATTGAAAAGAAAAATTAACTTATTCATTATAGTTAATTAAAACCTTTCCTTAATAATTTTGCATGTTGATAATGATGTAAATCATATTAAATAAATAATTAAAAGGAAAAGTAAATTGTTAATGCAAGTTTCTAAGGAAGCCAATTCATTCCATCCTTTAATAAAATCTTGTAAATATTCGAAGAAGGAGCTATAGCTGAGAAATAGGAATACAATTATTAATGTACGAGTATCTCTCCCGTGAAGAAATTACGGGCCCAAAATAAAATTTATTTCGATGCACTAAATTCGAGCGGTACTCACTTCCCGTGGTTTTCTACACTTAAAATAATAATGCCATAATGCGCTCCCAAATTAATGCGCTCTCGTTGTTCAATGAAGTTCACGCAAATTTCTAGAATTGCCATAGAGAAGAAATAAAATCTTGTAAACATTCCAAGGAGGAGCTTTTGCTATGAAGCAGAAATACAATTATACATTTATTAACGAGAAATTAATCCCCCCCCCCTTTCCTGAGTAGGGTAAGGCAAGTAGCTTACCTTGCGGTCACCTATTTTTACCCCTTTGTCTGCACTTCTTACCTCCCCCCCCCCAAGTTTTTTAATAAAAAAAAAAAAGATTTTCTCGAACGTTGCATGTAGAAAATGTAAAAAAGCTCGTATATTCTTTCCTTTCTCAGCATTTCCCATCGAATGCCATATCACATGCCATATGTTGCCATAGTTCTAAACACCAAGTGACTGCCATCCCCGCAACTTCGACCCCACTAGAACAATTGGGCTTAAATTTCATAGTAATTTAGATGTTCCCTAGAGGAATCTGGATACTGAATTTCACTCTTTTAAGTACCCAAATAGCACATAGATCTTTTGTCCTCTCTGGCTTCCACCTCCGTAATTCCGACTCCAGTGCACCAATCCAAACCAAAAAGAAAACAGTGAAGATTGACATGCGCGTGTTAAGCTATATTCCGAATTTCAACCTTTTACCTCAAAAAATATTGAAATTATGAAGAGGAAAGTCGGACATGATAAAAACAATAAGTAGCTCTATTTTCCCGCTACTTAATAATATAGATTACCAGCTGATATACCCTGCGTTGCTCGGGCTTTTTTTTCAAGAATTTTTGCAATATTCAAAATCTTACAGAAAAAATGAGCACATGAAAAAAGCTTCGAATTAATATAGTAGAAATTCATATTGAAGAATCGAAAAGAATTCTTTTAAAATGCTCCCAATGGATGGCCTGTCCAACTATGACTCTTTAGCATTTCTACTCGACATCGTTCTTGTTGGAACGATATATATACTAGCAGAGGACCCGGCGTTGCCCGGGATAATTATACTTGTTGGTAAGCAGAACAATCTAAAGAAGTTAAAGTATAACTCCAAATTGGTTAAATAATAACCCAATCAATACAACACAGAGCGAAGGGGTTATCCATTCTAAGAAAAATCCGAAAGATAGGAATTCTAGGTGATAAACCGGGGCCTTTCGACTCTTATCTAAGCATAGATAATATTATGATGCCCGAGATTTCCAACCAACCTGAATGCCCAAAGGAGTCATACGGACTTCTTTTTTAAGAATTGAAGTATATATTTTCTCTTTCCTTTTAAATGTTAACCTGAAGTGCATACAAATACAAGAACTACCGGATAATAAGAAAAGCATTTTTTAATTTCCCATTTGTTTATAATTTTAAATACGTAAAATAAATTCCTCTGATGTCCAGAGGCTAGTTTCTGAATTTTTTGCAAACGTAAAAACATTTAGCTTTCTAAGTGCTACAAACGGCTTTCTTACACTGCTTACACGTTCCAATAGAGTGATTTTTTTGCAATTTTTCTTAATAAGACAATATTTTTTCTCTTCACTGTCTCAATTGCTTCTTCTTCAAGTTGTTCTGCAAGCAGTGTCAGGAAATCTTCTTCATTCCATGTTTGCCTTACAAAGCTCTGTGCCCAAGTTTTCCAGAAACACCCTTCTGCTGATTTTTTCTTTAATTATTACGTATGCGTTTATTGCTGCCAGATCCAGTGTATTTTGAAAGGAGTGAACAGTAGGGTTGTGTGCGAATGACTCCTGGAACCGGGAGAATCGATTCTTTCAAATCGCGGCACTGGAGTCGAATCGCATGCGAGGAACCGGTTCCACGAACGTCATACTCAGCCACGTGGCGACGTTATCTGTAACTATTCAGGGTGTAAATGTAAATGCTCTTAGAAAGTTTGGAATGTAAATAGCGATTCTACCGTTCGTTTAAAATGGAAAGATTAAATTTTCACAAACTTGCCAGACCCTGAATCATTAAAATGTAAATGTACCTATTTAAGAAGCTAAAAAGAACACTAGGCCTAAAAACTTTATTTGAAATGACCGAAAAAATTCTGAGAAACATTTTTAAATGTGAAAACTGAAAGAAATATCCATTTCAGAGTACATTTCAAGAATCCTGTTGTTTTTTACTAGATTCGTCATTCTTTTTATAGGTAAACTCGAACGTACTTCCTTCTACCTGTAACTCCGCGTAATCAGTTATGCCATATAAAGTTTTGTTATTTCGATGTGCCGAAATAATTAACATCATTTATATAAAATCGGCGACGGTGGACGTTGTCACAACAAAGAAAAAATCTAACAATACGTTTTCTAACAATGAGTTCGCTCTAGTTTTCCAATTATACAATCGGATGGGTTCGCTTCTAGTTTTCCATAAAAACATGGACGCTTACTAATATATTTAATTGAATATCCATAAGAATTGCATAAAAATGATAAGTTCTTGCATAGAAACAAATACTTCAATGAATTGATAATAGATGGTGCCACGGGTAAGAAGGGAACCGGTTCCAGAACCGGGTTACTCGATTCTCAGAGATCATGAATCGATCTTACCCGATTCCTTCGCTAGCACATCCCTAGTGAACAGGCCATCTTCTTGTACTTGTCCGGACCGGTATATTTTTGGCCATTTCGTCAACGGTGGCCACCCCATACTAAGTTTCATTGTAGAAATGCACTGCCTCTGGGATTTTATTCGCATTACGTCACGTGTTTATACTATGTATGTGACAGCAGAGTGAGGAGGAAGTACGTTATGAATAATTTAATATCTATTAATTTAATAGTATCAACTGAAGCATACAACTACTATATACTAAAATAGTCAATTGAAACATAAATAATATTCATTAACATCTCTAAATCTTTTGAATATAAAGAATCAAATATTTAATGATAAATTCTTGGACTAGATAGCTTCCTTGAAGCATTCAACACATCCACGCTGGCAGGAGTCCAAGTCCTACTATGAGGAGAGTAGGCGCTCCGTCCTACGTAGTGTCACGATTTAAATTATGTCGAGATAGAGAATAATTAGCAAGAGTATACCTATCTCCCCAGAGGCTGACATAAGTCGTGAACAGAGAAGGACGTAGGCGAGCAAGATAATTTTAATGAATATTTTAATTCCGGACAAATTGTCAGGAACAATATAAACTAGATAGTAATGTATTTATTGAGAATTAAGGTGGAATCTTTTACAAGTGTAGGCTTCGAGTTTACAATGCGTGGTCAATGACCTCTTCTTGGCTGGATTCGAACCCTCCAGTTCGATGACCTATGGCAGATGCGTTGAGGTCTCTGAAGGCTGGAAGTTACGAAAATCCCGAGGTCTTCTGTAGAATGCTTGGAAGTGAAATTCTGACGCCGATATAACAGATCGCGTCGAGCCGTTCGGGTTTGGGAGCACGATGGAGGAGCCTGAAATGATGTAAAACAGAATTAGCATAAGGCGAACTTAACACGGAATATTGGAGCCACCGTGAGACCTCTTTGAGTCCTCGACTGGCATACATTTAAGATTAGTAAAATTGAGTAGTTAAGTTATATCTCTGTTTTAATTGCTTAATTGATAACTTAATATCCTAGGACACTCACAAGATAGAAGAACGGATGAAGCCAAGCGCGACACGCGACGTGAGATCTCCGCGCGGTCGCGACTTGCAAACGAGGTACTGGCGGCGTTCCCTATCCTCTCCTCGATTGGCGTAGTTGTCGCCTGACAACGGGTTTGCTGAGGTATCGCCGAAGCGTGCGAATTGTCCGAACTGCTGGGCCCTAGGTGTGGCCCAGTCACCTTTACCGTCCATGGCTACGTTCCGAGCAGGCTCGAGTGCTCCAATTCTGAAGGGTCGTTATCCGGCTCCTTTCATCTACTATCCTGTGTGTGGGTAAGGCTTCCTTGCTGGGGTTCTCCGACCACTCGTGCCTGCTTCCATCCGTCATGTGTCGAGCTGGGTCATCATCCTCCTGTTCCGATGCACAAAGTTCCATGATATAATTAATCTCACTGTCGGCTACTTTACCTGTCCGCCTGAAGGTCCAATTAATATCACTGGCAATATAGTCACTCTGGCACCTTCCATTCTCCCGTCGCCTTTCTCCTTTCCTTTGCGAGGATCTTTGGATATTCCGGAATCCTCCGTGCTGCCTAAGGAGGAGAGCCTGGAGCTGGGGGCCTTCCGAATTCGATTCCTCTTGAGCTCCTTAGTCGACCCACTGTGGCGAGAGTTCGTGATGATATTAGTCTGATTAAAGTTGGATGGAATGCAACATTGCTTATTATGTCTCTGGCGGCTATGTCCTTTAGGTCCGGCCTGTTTCCTTTCTCTCAATTGTGGCAGGCTGGTGGAGAATCGCCTAGGCGGGCGGTGTCCAGAAAACTATTCGCTGTTGGAGCTCAGGCTGATGGTGTCGGAGAATGAACATGGAATTACCTCCATTTTACCCGGCGAGCCAGCAAAAGCATTGTCAAAGAGAAAAATGTCCAAGAGAACGCACGTTCAGGGAAATGACCCTCATTGAGGATGATTAATGGCGCACCTGCTGACCTGTATCCGGTTGAGACTTGGGCTTCCCAAATAATACGGGAGGCTCCGTTGTTCTTCTCATCGGAGATCACAGATGACCTGATGAGGAAGAAGGGCTGCGCTGGCGGCTCGCGCGGCTGTCTCTCTCGGAGGAAGAAGTGGCTCTTCTCTCGTCTCTGCTGCCACGATCCCGTCTGGATTTTTTCTTGCG
The DNA here is from genome assembly GCA_023313115.1 of Rhysida immarginata. NCBI lineage: Eukaryota > Metazoa > Arthropoda > Chilopoda > Scolopendromorpha > Scolopendridae > Rhysida > Rhysida immarginata. The sequence continues at coordinate 633,614 of JAHWFO010105039.1, forward strand.
GGGACTCTTCGTCCTCACAAGATGATCATGCTGTTTCTGCGCTGATGAAAGCGAGGTCCCAGCAGAAGATGTCATCCTGGAAGGTGATGACGTATTGTTAGTCCGAGCAGGCTGTGATGTTGTTGACTGCGCTGGTGGAGAAAGAGCTGGAAACTCCTCCACTGAGAAGGCAGATTCTGCTCCTATTGAAGCATCTACGTCGTCAACTCCAGAAGTTTCGTCTTCACCCATCGTCACATCCAGAGATGACTGAGGAAGAGGTGTTATCTATGGGAGCTTGGAAGGAGGTCCTCCTATGTCTCGGGAAACTTTCCTTCCATCCCTGCTGTTGAAGCTAGAGCAGATGATATTTGCTCCAGCGAACACCCTTAAGTAGATGGCATAGCAGGGTGCTCAAGCGCACATGCTTAATATGTTTTACGTGAAGCCTTTTATCGGCTTCTACACACTATTAAACACTTCAATTTCGAGGCTCGTTTTTATACCGGTAGGTCATCAGAAGTCTAATGGGAACACGTAAAGTTGAGCATAATTATTATTATGATCCCCTCCGATGACCTCACAAAGGCATTTAGATGTAGTGAAACGCCTTTTGAAAACTAAAGGACCTAACCGATACCATTCTAAAAGGAGGAAGGACCGCAGATGTAACGATCCTTTTTTCCACACAGATGACGGTGTGGAAAAAGTCCCCCTTGCTCTGTCTAATCTCGCCGTCCAGAGTTCTTTATTTAGAAACATAATATGTATCCCTAGATCTGAATTTAATGGCTCACCGGTGGAATCATTCATCAGGAATCGCACAAAAGAGTAAGAAATCCTTGGGAGACTGTAATGATGGCACAGAGGATTCCAGATGGATTGAGCAAACGAGCACTAGAAGAATATATGCTGAATAGTCTCTATGATGCCACAATGTAGACAACCAGCAGATCTGACCAGCCTCCATAGATGAAGACGTTGGAGAGAGTAAAATCCGTGGTGCAGCAATCGCCATTGAATAGAGAAAACAGTTCCATCAAAGGCAACAGTTTTTATTGCCTTTAAAATAGCTGACCATGGATAATCTGGACAGAGACGAAAGATGTCGGTAGTCTCGCCCTGGTCAGACTGCTGATAAAACCAAGACAAACGCAGATGACCCCAATCTTGGTAATCTAGCTGTTGTAAACTTGGTAGAATAGTCACTAGGTCCCCTTGAAAAAGATGGTAAATATTCGGGTGACGCACATTAATAGTTATTGTCAGCAAGTCAGGTAACGGTATCCTATTCACTTTAAAAAACACCCGTAGGTATACAAACACAAATTTCGCCCACAAAGGTGGGGGGGGAAAGAAAAACACGAATCTCGGGCAGGCCTAACCCCCCCCCCCCCTTTCAAAGGGAGTGAAGAGAAACTCTGCCCGAACTGGATGATGTTGCACAGACCCCCCCCCCCCACACACACACAATTGACAATAGCACTGCGAACTTTGTGAAGAATTATTGCCGATGGTAAAGTGAATAGGCATTTAGCAGTCAACAGAGATAGTATATGAGTTTGCACAAACCACACCTTGACAAGCATTGACGCAGAAAAGCAAAAATTCCTGTCAAGGCGGGCAATACACTTATCCATCACTTGCTGCCAATGGATTGAGTCCATCTCCGGAAGAAACGAAAATATAAAACCGAATACTGTGATCTGACCACACCATGTTATTGGGGACGACTTGAGCTTGTCGACCGTCCACTTCCCAATCGCAATTCCCTTCGACTTGACGAGATTGATAGTACTCCCCGTCGAAGTGCTGAAGTGATCGAAGGTTTCCTTGTAAATGCTCAGGGAATATGAGTCCGAAGCAAACAACACGACGTCGTTGGCGTAAGCTAAAGTCCTGATATTGATGGACGCAGCTGGAAACTCATATCCCCGAACCTCCAGGTGGCGGTTCAAGAATTGCAGTAATGGCTCCAAATAGAAGATGTACAGGAGAGGTGATCGAGGACATCCCTGCCTGACACTGCAAGAGTTTGTTGACGAACTTGCGCTTCTTCCATTACACACCGAATAGTAATAAGATTGTCTGTAATCCTGCACGTTGTAATTGAGCAGGATTGAACCGGATCAAAAAACTCGTCGGCAATAAGTTTAAGCCATTGCTGGAACACCCCAGTGAAGATTTTGTAGTCGGTATTGAGTAATGTACTCGGTCTCCACTGGGTCACGAGTTTTGGATCCAGGCATTTAGGGAGTAGGATGATTTTCCCTACAGTAAAATCCCGTGTGATGGAAGATGGGTCTTGAATAATTGAATTAAAGACTCGCACCAGGAAAGGCCCAAGAAGTTTCCAAGACGAATTGAAGAAAGAATATGGAATGCGTCTAAGCCCAGGCTGGACTGATGACGGCCGTCTGCCGAGAGAAACTTCTTGACCTCATCTTCGGTGAAGGAATGCATTACAAACGAATCGGATTCCACAGAAAAAGGTCTTAATGCCTCTATCCACTGACGGTGGTGTCTGACGGAATGATTGGATTGCTAAAAAATGATGAAAAGTGAGAGTGAAAGGCTGATAAGATGTCGGCATCAGATTCTACTTCCTCACCCTCCACCATTAATCGACGACAATGTTTATTGTTAGCCCGACGCCTCTCCTCAGCGAAGGCTGCCGATGACATATGCCTGACGTCAGATGCCCAGGTAAGTTTGGCCCTGAGTGCCGCGCCGGCAGCTGTCTGGATCATTAGAGAGTTTATTTCACTCTTCACCTGTTAAATTTCAGCCTGAAACTCCTCCTTAGGGATGGAACAACGGAGGAGTCGCAATATTTCTTGCAGCATGAGGAGGTAACGATGACGACGTCTGGCTGCATCCAATCCAATCTTACGAAAAATTTTTTTGATTTTAGCTTTTAAGTTCAACCACGATTCAAGCATAGGAGGCACATTGTGGAGATGTTTTTCCACAAACTGAACGAACATTCCCCGGTACTCTTCATTGTCGAGCAGAGAAACGTTTAGAAACCAGTTCTTATTGGTGACATGATCTGCAGCAATTGCTGGAGAAACAAATGGAGGATGCTAAGACCACAAGATGGCACTATGGTCGGAAAATGCACAAGGAATAACCTCCATTGTTCCAGCTGCACCTGCAAACACATTGTCGACCAAAAAAAGATCAAGTCGCGATGCCACAGTGGGCCCTTGATGAAATGTGAACTCACTGAGATAACCACGAGAATTCACAGGCCATAGATCAAACAATGCATTTTGCTGGCACAGGCGATGCACATGTCCAGACAAAAAAATGTTGTCTGCGTCTGGATGACAGTTAAAATCGCCAGCAATCACTACAGGAAATGATGAACACAAATACACTTGTAGATCGTTGAAAAAGTCTCGTTTCTCTGCACTCGTGCACGAAGCATACACGTTAAGCAATCGGAATTTAATATTAGAAGATGTAATGTCTAAAGATAGTTACCCTGCACTGGCTGTCCTACAAATAATTCGACACCTGAATGGAGGGGTTGAAGATGGTAGTTGCAACCCCTTGCCCAAATGGTGACGAAGAGTTAATAAAAATTGTCCAAGAGAAAATTGTCTGCGAAGGCCAGGTAGATCGTACCATACCTGTGAAGGATCAAGCTTTACTGCTTGAAGCACAAGTATGTCTGGCCTGTACAGGGCAATAAACGTTGATAAAACCGATTGCCTAAAAGACAAACCCAGGGAACGCACATTCAGTGAGATGACCTTCATTATGGAATAACGTTGCTGGCTCTTGACACTTCTCCGAAGGAGACTGGAGCTTCACAGATGATGGTGGAGGCTCCTTCGACTTCCGCCTCGGAGATCGAAACGAGGAGGAAGAAGTGCTGCGATGATGGCTTTTGCAGCTGTCTCTATCGGTGGAAGAAGAAGCAGCAACGCCATCCCTTCTGCTGTGATGCTGTCTGGTTTTAGGCTTGCGAGGTTTCTATGCCGTCGCACGCCCCTCCCGCTGTGCTGATGCTGATGACTTCACATTCCCAGCAGATGATGACACTGAAGCTGATGCAGGTGCACAGGCAATTCGTAAAGGCTGCGAAGTTGCAGTCTTCGCAGGCAGAGGAAGGGTGGAAAATCTTCCTCTGTAAAGATGGAATCGAAATAACCTGAAACGATTGCATCATCTTCTGCAGAGCTCACCTTCTCAACCATCCAGATGTCGCTTGATGGATCAGGTAAGAGGGCGCCATCTTGGACCATTGATGGGGGAGGAGTATGTGGTTTCTCCTCCCTAGGTTTCACCGATAGTGGCGCTGGAGGTGGTGGCATTTCCTTCCTTGTTTCAGAAGATGGCGGAGATGGCGTCATACGCTGCCTTGGAGGTGGGCGCAAAGGCGTCGTAGATCTGCTCGGCTCTGGTGACTTGGCCGGTGATGTCATCTTCGGAGATCGCTAGGGAGACATTCCTTTAGGCGATAATGAAGCTGCTGGTGAGGCAAACATCCTCTCCAGGCACTGATGATATTTGTTGACTACTTTCTTCAGGAGAGAACAGTCTTTCCTAACGTGAGACGTCTTTTTGCAGTACCAGCAGCACTGCCTTTGACCTTTGTAAGACACGGAGACACGATCTCCGCACATTACAACCTTGGTTGTAATGTCTCTATGTAAGTCCATGTAGACTACGATGTCGCCCGTCTTCTGAAGAGAAGAATCGGGGTGCTGAGGGTACGAAATTCTATGCACCACACCATAGTCTGACATGTATCCCTTGAGATATTTCTCTGTCATCAGCGGCGATGCACCCCGGATAATGACTGGTACATATCCAGGTTCTGCATAGCTGAAGTGGACGGTGGTCTGCCCAACCTTGATGGTATCAGCAGACACAATACGGTCTGCCACATTACGTTGCCTACAGAGCATCCTCGACTCAGTCGCCAGACGAGAGTACAGGAGGAATACTCGACAGAAAAGGGCCTTCATAAACATGCCGACAGAAAAGGGCCTGTCGGCAATCATATTCACCATGTTCTCCATGGTGAATAAATAAAGTCACAAAGAGTTCGGAGAGGGGGGGGGGCGAAACGTCCCCTGGGGGTGGCGGGGGGGAGGGTCCCTCAAAATCACACAAGTCACTCACGCATGCTTCGGATGGTTGGTTGCTGCGTAAATTTCAAAGTCCGACACACACAGACGAGGGTACTATTAGCTCCCCTCTTTTAGCGTCCCGTCTGCTTGATTCCATCCATCTTTTTTCCTCAAGTCGGGGAAATGATGCTCTGCTTTTCTTTACGGCCGTCCGTTGACAGGAACTTCTTGACTTCGTCTTCGGTGAAAGGACAAGAGATTGACAGGTCAGCATCCTCAGAAAAAGATCTTAGCGCCTCAATCCACTGCTTCGTTTCGTCTGACAGAATGATTGGGTTATCGAAAAAGGATGAGAAATATGCTTGAAAAGCTGACAAGATGTCGTGGTCAGAATTCACTTCCCCATTTTCCACCACCAACTGATGGCAACGTTTTTTGTTGACACGTCGTCTCTCCTCGGAAAATGCTGCTGGTGATAAATTCCTGACGTCAGTCGCCCAGGAAAGTTTGGCTCTGACGCTGTGCCAGCCGCCTTCCGGATCATTAGAGCGTTGATCTCGCTCTTCACCTGACGAATCTCCATCTCGAACTCCTCCTTCGGGGTGGATACTTGAAAGAGCCAGAGGATCTCTTGTAACATGATGAGATGACGACGTCAACGACGAGCAGCATCTGACCCAATATTCCGAAAGAATCGTTTGATCTTGGTTTTCAGTTCTAACCACGAAGCAAGCGTAGGAGGCACATTACGAAGATGTTTTCAGTTCTAACAACGAAATGAGCGAACGCTCCCTTGTATTCCTCTTCGTCGAGCAGAGAAACATTCAGAAACCAATTGCGACGGACTGCAGAGCCTGTAGATGATGCTGGAAATGGAGAATTCCATGACCACATGATGGCACTGTGGTCGGAGAATGAGCATGGAATTACCTCCATTTTACCCGGCGAGCCAGCAAAATCATTGTCAACGAGAAAAAGGTCTACTATTGATGTAGTGGGCCCTTGATGGTGTGCCCTCCCCACCCCTACTATATCTATTGTATAGGTGCTCTGAGTCAAGGACCGTCACTTAGGGCAAGTAAGGGCAAGGGTTCAGGACTGATAACTAGAAAATCGCAACTGATATTACTGTAATTATGCATAACACTACTTTATTCTTTTAGAATACACCAGTTCGCACATAATAAACATTTATTTACGACTACCATGGTATCTACCGGGCCCGTTTAACATGCATGCAATTCAATTACCTATTATGCAATAAACTTTTGTTCATTTTAATCAACTACAGGCACTCTTGTCTTGCTGAGCGTTATATCACTAAAATCTCTATAAAAGTGAGGCAGTGATCATTGCTTAATAGCAGACTATGGGTAATACT
>JAHWFO010105039.1:665141-692478 GCA_023313115.1 Rhysida immarginata
AATAATAATAATAATAATAATAATAATAATAATAATAATAATAATAAAAGTAATAGGAAAAACAAAATTGGATAATGGAGAAGACTGAAGGGAGAATCCAAAAAACGTATAAACGTTCGTGCTATGCTGGATCTTCGTGTTCATCATCGATAGTGTTCATTTCCGGTTGTAAAATCTTTTTGACCGTGTCGAGTAACGGATTTTGTTCAAAACTGAACTGGTTGTTGAATATCTTTCTTCTGTCCGTCTTGAAGTCCGTGTTGAGTATCTTTCCTGATGTCCGTGATGAAGTTCATCAAAGATCCGCACATGATTCTCACATATGAAGCCCTGATCATCAGAAAACACCTCAAGACGAACGAGGAAAGATATTCAACAACACTATCGATGATGAACACGAAGGTCCAGCATAACACGATCGTTTCTACGTTTTTTGGTTTCTCCCTTCAGTCTTATCCATTATCCAATTTTGTTTTTCCTGTTATTTTTATTATTACTTTTTTTTTCTCCTTGGCTATTATATCAGCCCATTTTTATTCTATCCTAATTTGCTTTGCACCTAATCATGGAGTTTATCAACGCATTGTTTGTTTATCTTACTCACCCAATCATGTATTCAATTCCCCTCTCTTTATGTAATTTCCCGGATTTATTGTCAGTCCACCAGTTAGAGTGCACTCGTGCTTCCTGTTTAATGGACACCCCCTATATATACGGGTGATGTAGCCACTGCCAATCTGCAGTCGAATTTTGCTCCTAAAAATGAGATGTCTTTCGATAGGCGTTGAGCAACAATAAAGACGCTACCATATTGCTAATCCTAGACCTGTTTCTTTCTTGTTTATAAATAAAGGTGAGTTCGTCATACGAAACAATTTGAATGTGCGTGCTTTGCAACAATATGGGTTGAATTTGAAACCAATTATCGCGGGATAAAATCTTGTTTAATAAGCCTCGTTTCTTCTCTCCATTATTTCAATGACCATAGGAACGATAAATTTAGAGTTATAAATAAAATAATGTTCACAACCTACTGGGAATCATAATCATCCACAAATTTTCATTAATTATATAATTTACAATATTTTTAATCCTATGGTTCTGCAAGAGATCATTCTTCTTCTATCATATTTCGGTACAGTAATAAACATACATGACATAAATATTTTGAGGTAAGCAAGACAGCAGCATATTTTAAGTATGTTTTGTGGATAATTCTTCACTAAAAATATACGTAATTTATTAATGTACTTGACCTATTATTTAATGAAAAGACGTGCTAATTTCTCTATTAAATTTTATAAAATAGCACAATAAAATTCTACTATTTTATTTGCTATTAAACTTCACTAATAAAAAATGATATGCTTTTTTAACAGAATTTTAAGATTAGTGAATTCTGATCATTGATGTTGATGCGCTCATATTCCTTGTCATTTATCCAGGGTGTTCAAAAAGGTAGGGCCAAATTTTGAGGAAACATTCCTCATATGGAGAGGAAGAAAATTTGTTAAATGGACATGGATCCGGAAACACTTTATTTTCATGTTAGAACTTATTTTTCACAATTCTTCATTAATTACAATACTTATGGGAAACACACAGATATGGAACGTACCTGCAATACCACACGAAATTGTTTCTTAATGAACAGTTCAAAATGCCTCCCATTAGCAGGGATACATGCATCAATCTGACGTCACATTGAATCCGGATGCACTGATGTAATCCTGGGTAATGCGTATTGTTTCGCAGCCTTCCACAATACGGCAAGAAGACCCTCTGGACCTTGCACAAGGTTCCATACACAAGAGCTTTCAAATGGCCCCACAAATAAAGTCTAGTGGGTTAGGACCGGAGATCGTGGAGGCCAATAATTTGGCCCACCTCTACCTATCCATCTGTCATCTGTCCGTGTGAAAATGAGTTTTAACATGAATATATAGCATGCTAATTAAAGAAACACTGAAAATACTAATCCACATGAGATTTTTTATTGAATCTTGTGTGGATTAGTGTTTTCAGTGTTTCTTTAATTAGTGTACTGGTGTCCACAGTTTCTGGCTTTTATTGTTGGATATACAGCGTTTTCGTACCCAATCCATATAACATTTTCTTCCTCTACTTGTGAATGTTTCTTGAATGCTTTGCCGTACCTTTTTGCAACACCATCATCTAGTTTCACACCATCATCAGTTGATAAAAATTAATATATACAAGAGAGGAACGAAAATTAACGCACGACAATTTTTGTGGCCACATTCTTAATCATAAGCAAAAATAAAACACTCCACAAGAAAGCTGCAAGTTTTATCTATTTTTCTACATACGCACCTAGTCTCTCGACACATTTCTTCTATTGTGGCAATATAATCAATACACCTCGTTCACAAAACTCCGTTTTATGGCTGTACAGCCACCTGCAAGCGGCTGATTTTATCTCTTCATCCGAACCAAAGCATTGGCCTCCTAGGAATTTCCTCATAGCTCTGAAAGTTGATAGTCAAATGGTGCGAGGTCCGGTCTTTAGGGTAGATGTTTGAGCACCTCCCAGCCAAATTTCTCAATTTTTGACGGTCTCTGGCTTGTTGCTGGTTGCCTGAACCGGGACTGATTGACAGTGCAGGCATACGCCTCCAACATTTTCTCTGTGGAATTCACTAGCAATTTTTAGTTTGGTCCACACCAAACGGAGTACACCTCGCTATTCTTAACAAATTGAGGATATTAGCAAACACGCCATCTTTAATCAGTATTTGTCGGTCCTTCCGCTAGGGCGACATCTAATCAAACCACTGCTGTCTGTAGCGAAAGATTCCAACTATGAATTTGCCAACTTGGATCCTCCGGACCAAAATAGTATTCCATAAAAAAATTGTCCGTTACTTTTCAATCCTCTATTATATTATAATAAATATATATAATGTCCGGTTTTTATTTCTCTTAATTTAAAAATATTGCAGCCTATTGATACTAGAGGGTTACACTAAATGATTCATCGGGTTTCAAAGCACTGTTTATTTACAAGTATACGACGCACAAAGACGAGTAATACATGAAAAAATATATACACTCACTAATTTTGAAGAGCCAGCCTCGTGGCTCGCGTGCACGATAGATGGCAGGTCTGTGACGGCACTTTACAAGATGGCAACAATGCGGAGAAGAGTTTTTGTGAGTTAGAATATGGGAAGTGCTCGTCAGTTACGACCGTTTAGCGTGCATTCGTACGTAAATACGGAAAATCTGCACCTGGTCACCACAGCATTTCGCGTTGGTTTCGCCAGTTTCTTGATAATGGTTGTCTGTGTAAAGGAAAAAGCGTGAGAGAGAGCTTTATGCGTCAACCGTTCGTGCAACCCGTGACCTGGGCATTCCGTAGAAAACAGTCACTGAGTGTGGAATGTTTTGCGGCGGCGTTTGCATTTCAAACCCTACCGTTTGCAACTGTTACAACACCTGACTCCAGATGTTTATGCTCACCGATTGGAGTTTTGCACATGAATGCAACAAGCTGTGGAAGATGATGGTGACTTAGCGGGGACATTGATATTCAGCGACTAGGCGACTTTCCATCTGTCGGGAAAAGTGAATCGTCACAATGTTAGAGTGTTGGGTACTGAATTGCTGCATGTCATTGTGGAGCTGGTAAGGGATTCGCCAAAAATGAATTTCTTCTGTGCCATAACCAAGACAAAGCTGTATGGCCCCTGTTTCTTCATCGATAAGACGGTGACATGTTCCGTTTACCTGGATAAGTTGCAGTTGCGATTGTTTCCTCAACTGACCGCTGACTCCTCGACTTTCATCTGACTCAACAGGACGGGGCTCCACCTCACTGGAGCACAATTGTCCGCACTTTTCCCAACAGAGAAATGCCACATCGCTGGATAGGGCGCGCTAGTCTGGGTGATGTTCCTCTGTTGCCATGCCCCCCCCCCCGTTGCGCCCCCCCCCAGGTCGCCAGATCTCACGCCATATACCCCCAATGCCAACAACGTTGCAAGAACCGCAGGAACGCATCACTGCTGATGTAACGGACATTGACGGAAACTTGCTAATGAACGTACGGACGGAACCGGATTACCGTTTGGATGTGTGCCGAGTGAACCTTACTTGTAAGAATTAATGTTAGCCATTCAAAGTATCACTAATTATTTGTTAAAACCATTCACGACATCTCGTTGCGAGGGGTTATTAAAAAGTAAAGTTACAAAGCCTATAGTGAAAAGTGTACATTTTATTTCATACAACCAATACAGACAACTGATAGTAGATATATTAGGTTATTTTTTGACATAATGTAGATATCGATTTAGGCACTTGTCGATTCATTGGATGAGTTTTAATATTCCCTCTTGGTAAAAAAACAGACCTTGCGTGTTCAGCCACGTTGTCGCGAAACGACCAGGATTTCTCACCGAAGGTTTCATCCTCCTTGACGACAACGATCGATCTCATATAGCCGAGAAGACCACAACGCTGTTGAAGCAGTTTCGCTGGGACATCATCAAACACCCTCCCTACGGCCCGGAGCTTGCTCCAAGCGACTTTCACTTGTTTCCTTACTTGAAGGAGCACCTAGAAGAACGACGATACGCTTCAGACGAGGAGGTGAAACACCGACAAGTGCCTAAACCGATATGGAGACTATGGGGTCAGTCCTAGTTTCATCGACTCTATATGTGATGATGTGTTTGCTGCGTCTTTCAATATTGCTCAATTCTGGTGTTTGTGGAGGGGACAAAGAATGCAGCATCCTATCTCCAGAACATGATCCAACCCGTTCTGCCTCCTCCTTTGGATGACATGGGAGAAGTGCCGTTTCAGCAAGACAACGCCCGTCCACATGCAGCTCAATTACTTCAACATATTCTACAGCACGTTCACCAAACTTTCGTTCCCTGACCGCACGCTCTCACCAAACTTTTCTATCAATAGGCCACGACTCTAGCTTAGATTTACCTACATATGGAAGAAACAGGAAATGATTTTCCTCAAGACGATATTCGTCATCTGTATGATCGAATGCATACCAGAAAAGAAGGGAGGGGTTACACAGACGTTTGGGAGGTTATCCTTTTTTTTTTGCTCCACTCCACGTCTTTACTTATTTATTTCTTCAATAAACAAGCTATTTTCAGTTGTAATATTGTTTTATCCGCCGGCTCTGGACATAAAATGTCAGTAATGTGGCACCCCTTCTCGGTATGATAGTTGGAAGGGGTGATAATAATGAGTTGATAGTTGGAACTGAAGCCTTTTTCCCTTAATGTTCTTGTTGAATTCTTTAATATCATTAATATATTATATTATCATGTCAAACCCCTTATTTTCTTTATTTTAGAAAAAAAACGTTCAACAATGGATGACGAAATTGATATTGAATTGCTTAAAATAATGAATTGCAATGGTCCAGCATATCATTCACTTCATCCCGTCACGAATCTAGAAATTTTAAACAACTGTCGCTTTATCGGAGGGACATGCATTAGCTGTGAACTGGTTCAGCATTTGTTAGAAAACTGCCGTCTACTTGCTGTTGATATGAAGGGATTCCAAATAGGTAGTTTCTATATTTTCATTTATCGCTTTACGCTAATCAATTTAAAGAGCCAGTGGTAATTATAATTATTTGTATTGGTATTAGAATTAAATATGCATGCAAACTAGATGAATGACGGGATGTTTAGGAAAGCTATTAAAAGGTTTTTAAAGGACGTGCTTATAAAAAAAATCTGTTAAAAATTGCTTCAGTTTATACTAAACGTCAGTAAAATCTTTTGCTCAAACTTTGATGTTATATATATGAATAGTCAACTGCTTTTCCACAAACGTTTAATAGGTATGAAATACGCATATTTTGACTGAAAAAGGTTGAATGTCCATATTTTTAAACCATGTCTATTAAATCTTTTGTGGAAAAGCAGTTGACTGTTCATTTATGACAACCTCATAAGTAATTTTATTTTAATTCTTCCATGCTATTGTTGTTATGAACATTATTGAATTCAATTTAATAATGTTTTATTACAAAAATTATTTATTACAGGTCAAACGTCATAATGTGAAAGACAAAAAAATTATGAAAAAGTTTATCTTTTCGTTAACTTTTTATTTGAAGTATTTTATTATATTTTAAAAACTATTTTTCGATCATGGTTTCAATTTCAAAAATTAATACAGAGAATTCCAACGGAAAATTTATTAGTGCATACGGTTGCCAACAAGGGAAAAAGTGGCGCCGTATGCAAAAGCGCAATGAGTCTGTGAACAACCATTATACAGGGTGTTTTTGAATTGAGTACAGATTTTTTGGGAGATAGAAGAGGTTCTTAGAAGTATTTTTTGTCATATGAACATGGGGTCCCCGCAGCTCCGCTTACTTACAATACTGCATTGAACAATCAAATGACACCGGGACGCAGTGTGCGTGTGTAGGCCTGGATTATTTTATTTTTAACAATTAACACAAGCAAAAACTGCAATAGCTTTTAAAGTAATTGTTTGCAAAGAAATTTCAAGGTGCACGTGCTTGTTTGTTGAAAAGTCTTAGGACAAACTTCGTCAAGGAGATTCCATGGTATCCAACCCCTTTGTAAAATATGTAAATGAACTAATCGCATTCTGGGAAAGCAGTAGGTAAAGATTTGTTTTAAAAAGTTCACTTGATGTACTTTTTACATATGTAAAGTTAAACAAACAGTATGTATCGTCCCGGTGTCATTTGATTGTTCAATGCAGTATTGTAAGTAAACGGAGCTGCGGGGACCCCATGTTCATATGACAAAAAATACTTCTAAGGACCTCTTCTATCATCTCCCAAAAATTCTGTACTCAATTCAAAAACACCGTGTATGAACGCGGGTGTTCTCAGACACCACTGTTTATGCAAGATGGTGCAGCACCACATGAAAGTTGCACAGTAAAGAAACTTCTTTCCACCCAAATCAGCGATGAACGTGTTCTGTGTGGTCTGTCCGTTCCCAAGACGTCAATCCATCAATCTTCTGGTTGTTTGAAACTCTGAAAGATTGTGTTTGCGGACCCTGCCTGAACTGAAAGCAACATCATTCGTCATGTTGTTGCCCTTTCACGGGAGACACTTCCTACTACTGTTGAGCAAGCTGTCCTGCGCTTCCAGCATGTCATCGACCACAAGGATGCGCATATTGAACAATCCCTCTAAGAGCATTCCAATAGTACATAACGACCGTCTGTGTATTAGGGTGCCTACATAAGTGCGGAAAAGGGTGGTGACAACCTATTCCGTAAGCCTAAACGTGAACCGCCATTTTGAATTCGTGGTGGAAAGTAACAACTGAGTAATTATGCTAAATTCGTCGTTGTTTTAGTCAAATTTATTGTCACCTGAAGCTATGCAATTTCAAATAAGCTTCTAGTTGTATGTACAACTACTTGTTCGGTTTCATTTTATTTCTTTACATAGGGGAGACTAGAGATATCTGTTACATGGGGCAATTTGGGGCAATCTGTAATTTTGGTTCTAAAAATCGTCCATTCGCGGTAGCACTTTCAGCTCTTTAGAATAGATGTTGGGACACGTGATCTATCGTCTATCGTATCGCCGGGACTACTAAAAGCAACGGTTCGCAGGTAAATCAAATTTGTGTGTTTTGAAGGATCTGGAGTAATTCAGAAGTTCTGATTCCCAATGAATACCACTGATAAATGAAAATAGATTTAAATTAACTTATATACAACCTGAAAGGGTATAAGAATTGTGAATAAAACGAGCCATAAACCATTAGGGTAATTCCATATCAAGTGGTCTGATTTCAGAGAATTGAACTCCTCCACCATTACGGATATCGATGAAATTTTGTGTGGACATTCACATATGTCCCCAATGAACACTGGTAAAATCTTTACGATCATTGATGCAATACTTGCTGAGATTAAGCAATTTGTTTGACACCCCCACTGCAGCCTTCGACAGTGTGACTCCGAAATTTTGGCAACTTTGCGATATAGTATTTCTGGCAATATTTTGTTGAGAGAAACAAAATTGCCGTCTTGTACAACTTTTTGCGATCTATTAACCAAAACAATAGAAAATTTCCATGAGCAATTTCCATGATAAAAAATTTGGAGCAAACTTGGCCCAAAATTTGCGGTTCGAAAAAATTTTAAAGTTTGTGTTTTTATACCTTTGGAAGTATGATAAATGTGAAATTTTGCACACAATAACTTATAAATACTACGTTTTCGAATATAAAATTTCTTTCTCCTAATATTTCATTAGTTCAGGCACTGAGTGTAAAGTTGATGATTTTTGTGAAAATTCCAACTTTTATAAAAATATACCTTTTGGAAACTTTTTATAATCATTTTCATTAGAAAGAGCAAGCTGTAAACCCCCTAAAAAGTAGGGTTGGTTTTTCACCGCTGGCATATAAGGCCCTAGAAATGAACTTCCGAATGAACATGTGCACAGAAACCGTATTATATTGCATATAATCAGAAATTATGCAACTGAGTTGACAATTTGCAGCGCAAGATTTTTATCGATATAATAAGTGACAAATAGATCACTGTGGATTGTGAATTCTCCCAGTGAATTCCTTGAACAGCATCTTGGACAACAAACGAGTAATTTTCAGCAAATTCTATCAGTACAATCAGTTCACTTTCTTTTAGGCAAGCTTTCAATGACTTCAAATATTTGCTTTGATATTTTGACATGAAGTGATGGGCAGTCAGTCTCCAGTTTATACTAACGATTTTTTCAGTAAAGTTGTCAACAATGAGTACATTTTAATTCTTTTTGTTCTTCCGAATCCCAGTCCTCAAACAGTTCTTCCAAATATGCTATCAGTGCCTCTTCACGGGGACAGTATAAGTATCGCTGCAACATAGAATTTTTGGCGTCCAGATTGCAAACTGTCCTTCCCATTAGCAACTTGTAATCTTCTTTAACGTTGGCACTTTGTAGCATAAGCTTATCATTTTGATGAATGATGCAGACACACCCCTTTGGTTGAGCTCACAGAATTTAGAAAACCCAATTTCTGCACCATATTTGTTTCGATATGGTACATATAGTTCTTTCAGATTGCATAGTAGCAATCGCTTTTGTTTTTGAACCATAACGCCATCAAGCCGAACGGAAACAAAAGCTTTTTTACCAGGGAATATCCTGCTAAATTCGTCATCCTCGTAGAAATCTCTAACTTCGTCGGCAATTGCCTTTGGCAGTGGTTTGCCAACTATTTCATCCGGTAGTGCACAAATGCCCCTCATTTTTGAGCTGTTTTAACCGTACGACGTGCTGAAATGCTAAACTTTTTTTGCTTTCACCTGTACTGACCAACCCTTTGGGGCCAAAGTCAATAATCGAATTTTCATGTGACTATTGGATATTTTAATTTCCATTTTCATGTCTACGATTAGATCAGCGTAATCTTGGCATGGCAAGCATTCCTTAGCAGCCGACTTGCTAGTTAATCCAATATCTTCGTCTGATACTGCAGCCGCTAACATTATTTTTACGGCTACCACTTTCTGCACGCGTGCAATTTTTTGTTTCACATAGCCAGTTTTATCCCTATTGGCCAGCCTCCAAATTTTTAATGGAGAAGTCTTCTAATCAGCCAAACTTCGATCAAGAATGTCTGAAATGTCCATATAATAATTTTCCGATGACTTTGACTCTGCCTTGCTTTGGACCACAGAAACATATTTGGCTTTACATTTGGAACACATTTTTTGACCCGGTTAAACATTTTTTTTCACCAATTTTTTCAAATCATCAGACATGGCTAGATCAACTCTCAAAAGTATGTTTAGCTACAAATGGATTAAGGCACGACTTTTGCTTCATTTCGTACATTTCCAAATATATCGCCTTGTGATGCAGGCAAATTTGGTCATCATCCGTGAACTCGACTTCCGATAGCCGAGTAATGAGAATTTTTTCATCGGCGGTCAAGCTGTGCACATAATGCAGTCCAATTTCTTTAGAATAAAATGAAACATGGTGTCAAGTTGACGACAAATGGGCAAATGGGATTGTCCGTTGACGACAAAAAAGGCAAGTTGACCCTTTGACATTCATTTTTTGCGTATACATCAAAATATTCAGCTTATGCTTCAAGGTGCCATCATTAATAAAGGAAACTACAAGGTGCTCTTGGAAAAGGCACTTTGCGATCTGGACGCCAAAAATTCTATGTTGCAGTGATGCCAAAACTGTCCCGGTGAAGAGGCACTGACAGCACATTTGGAAGAAATGTTTGAGGACTGGGATTCGGAAGAACCAATAGAATTCAAACAATGAATTCACGAAACACTTGAAACAAATGTCCTCAGTGTTGAAAACTTTATTGAAAAATCGCTAGTAAAATTGGGAGACTGACTGGCCACCACTTCATTTCAAAACATCAGAGCAAATACTTGAAGTCATTGAAAGCTGGCCTAAAAGAAACTGAACTGAATTTACTGATGAATTTTGCTGAGAATTGCTCATTTATTGTCTAAGATGCTGCTCAAGGATTTCACTGGGAGAATTCACAATCCACATTGCATCCGTTTGTCACTTATTATATCTATCAAGATTGTGCGCTGCAAACCGTCAACTGTTACCTAATTTCTGATATGCAACGTGATACAGTTTTTGTGCATATGTTCATTGGGAAGTTCATTTCCTGTGCCTTATATGCCAGCAATGAAAAACCAACCCTACTTTTTTAGGGGAATCGAAACATGCTCTTTCTAATGAAAATGATTATAAAAAGTTTCCTTAAGTTATATTGTTGTAAAAGTAGGCTAAAATACCCTACATTTAGCATTTTCACAAAACTCATCAAGTTTCCACTCAATTCCTGAACTAATGGAATATATTAGGAGAATAATATTTTATATTAGAAATCTTGTATTGATAAGTTACTGTGTGCAAAGCTTCACGTTTATCATACGTTTACTTCCAAAGCTTAAAAAACCAAATTGAGAATTTTTTAAGACGCAAATTTTTGGACTAAGCTTGCTCCAAATTTTCTTCATGGAAATCGCTCATGAAAATATTTTATCATTTTGTTTAATAGAGCGCATAAAGTTGTACAATATGGCAAAGTTTTGTTTCTCTCAACAAAATATTGCCAGAGATATTGTATCTCAAACTGTCCAAAATCTCAAAGTTTCCAAAATCTGAAATTTGCCAAAATCTTCAAACTGAAGATAATTGTTCGCTAAGGAAGTGCATTATCCGGTCCTATTGCACCCCTGAAGAGACAGACATACTGGCGCAGCATAACATCGCGATTTGCTATTAGAGTTCCTTTTCCAAACAGTGAAGGGTGTACTTTAACCCAATATGATACCATCCAACACCCCCGTCCCCATAGCGGTTCCGTTCAAGGATATTAGATGGATTGTTCCTCCTGCCAGGTCCTCTCCAAATTCGCTGTGAATCACTCTGAAGACTAAACCTGGTTCATTCGTAAACATTACACTGCTACTGCTTCAATGTCCCAGCGCAATGCTCTGTACAACAGTTCACACGGGCTCTTTTATAGGCAGAAACTTAATCTTCCTGGCCTTCTGGCGTATAATCCATACTTATGTAATCGTGTTTAGTCCATATGTCTGTAAACAGCCGCTGTAGATGCTCGAAGGGTTCGCAGCAAGCTCTGTTCTTCTGGCGGTTACGGATACATATTAATTACGCTGAGCAATTATAACTCTTGAACGGCTTCAACTGAAATGTAGGTTAGTATTTTCATCCTGTTGAAATCTATGCCAAAGTCCGGAATGACACTCTGGGGAACGTTCAGGTCCAGGGGAACAGTCATCAGAGCTTGACTAATCTAGAGATGGCCCGGAACGCGTAAAAGAAATAGTCTTGTTAAATTCTCTGGATTGTATAAAGATGATCTAGATGTGAGAAGGCGCAAAATGATCTAGATGTTAACGCGCCCATAAACGTAACGACCCAACAAATTTTATGTTTGTAACTACCTAAAATAACTTCTAACCTAACTTAACCCATTTGTAAAAAAATTGAATGATAATATGCAGTGCATTCAAAAAGTTCTGAATTACACCAACAAATAAAGGAAAATGCTCCTTGAAAAAGTCTGCTGATTAAATCCCATTCAGAATGACCATCACATTCATCTCCATGGATCCCACATCCTCAAAATGCTCTCCTTTTGCACACGGAGGCTGTTCGATGACGGTCACTTTATTTTTACCCAAACCTGCAGACCAGAATTGATGAATGCGGGGGCGCATGGTCATTCAACAGAAAACCTTTCACCCAGCTTTCTGAGTACTTCATACACTAAAGTCGGTCTCTTCGGCTAATATTTTGATACCACTTCGGCGTGAATGCCTAACAATGACTACACAACTTCGTTGTATTCAAAAAAGTTTTCCTATCTCTCGGATCGTCCTCCAGTAATTCAGGCCCATTATTAGGAATTATAAGAATTCACAAAAAGCTACTTATAAGAATGCGCCCTTGGTCCGTCCGTCCGTCCACCTTTTGCACGATAACTTGAAAACTGATATATATTTTGCTTGATCCGTCCGTCATGAAGCGACAATATATGAGCAACAATAACGCGGACCAAAAATATGCACGCATCAACAATGTATATCTCATGCAAGGTGTCACAAAGTATTGTGAGCAAGTGCGAGCGCGATCGCAGAGTTGCCAAGGGAGCGTCTGCTTGTAAGTCTCCGCCTCAGGCGTCATCTGTCGACAGTGCCGATATTAATACGTTTATTAATATTTCGAAGGATTGTATTCGGCGTAGTACTGTCAACAGATGGCGGCCTAAAAGACCAAGTTCCGGAAGAGGCGGGGATTTGCGCGAGAGCGCGATTTTTGAGAGGCGGACGCAGGAGAAAAGTTTTTCGGGGAGAAAGCACGAGCCAGCGGACCAAGCAACACGTCAAAAAGGTCCTCCAGACATCGGGTGTGAGCTCTCGGTCATTCAGGGCTCTAAAGACGCTGATCCGGAGAATGCCATGTTCATCGGTAAAACCGACAGCCTTCCCCGCGACCTCAACTCTAACGTCAGGGCCGACTCCGAGTCCGAAAGCAAGAGTGTTAAAAATGTGTTGTTGCCTGCCTCTGATATAAGTAACTGTGACTGTTTTAATTTATTTCCGATAGCTTCTTCAGCTCCACCCGACCGGCTGGCGCGAGGGGAGCTTCTCGTGCCCAGCCACAGAAAAGATATATCCCTCCGTGCATCCTACGGTCAAGTGAAGCCTCATTTGCTGTGTTCGTCGTGGGACGAAACATACCTGGATATTTTGGCGACAGAGTTTCGTCGAAGGAGCAACTGGCAAATTCTGAAACCGCCGTCGCAGGTCAGCGCTTCCAATCTGGTATTAGTATCGGGCTTCCCCAGTTCGTCGCCGACCAAGTCCGCAACGTGGGACGCGGACCCGACCCAGCAAGTGCGAGTCTTCGGGACCATAATCGCCCCGTGGGGCTTAACGGCGTACCTGGACGATGATTTAGGCGCCTACTATAACAGTCTGAGGTAAGCTGGCTCTCGTGTATATTTTATCTAAGGAATTACTTTTCTCCCAAGCTTTCTGACGCGTCACGTCCTCTCGTGCTGCGTTTCTTTTAGTTTTGCGCTCAACTTTTTTTTTTGTCGCTAAGTTCCTGTTTTCTTTGATTATTTTGCAGGTTCAGCGTTAGCTGGCCTCCCAACAAACGAGGTGCGACCCCGCCATAATCGCAAGAGATTGCATCGTACGGGCCCCTCGTTGTCAACCCGTAATTCAATCTAGGAAGGCCGGGCTCTAAGTAGGTCCGGTGTCCTTCCGCTCCTTTAATGCACGTAAAGTGCTTACACCCGGTTATCTTGATTTCAGATAACTCAATGTGTGGCTTTGATTTATTGGCCGGCTATAGCCCGTTTTAAAGTAGAGCTACCGGCAGAAACTCCGGAACTTTTCAGTTTGTTACAATCAAATTTGTAAGGAGGTATTCCCTCCGTTTTCGGGATGAATCCTCGTGTTAGAGGACGCCCTATTCTTTTGTTTGTTACATTGCATTCATCATGCTGTAACTTTTGTTCTTTGTTTTATTAAATCTATCAAATTAATATGACTACATTGCTGTTTATGTTATTCGCTCAGTTTACTTCCACTGCATAGTTATTTTACACGTGACACAAGGCAAAGTTTCTGCAATAATAGGCCTTAAAAAAAGTACTTGCGTTAAAATAATATCAAATTTACAGATTCGACTGTTGTGGTACCCGTCGTACGACGGGTTTTAATGCTAACTAAAGTAAATGACGTGAAAAAAGAAAACAATTAAAGATCTCCTTTCTTTTTAACAATAAACAACCAATTATCTATTTCAATTCTACGTCTGGAAGATTCGAAAAATAGCTCGATAATTGTTTGATGCGTGTAATAACAATTAGTAAGCTGTGTGCTTAACGATTCCTAATGAATAGGGTAATAGCGCCGACGAAGCGAATATTTCAGACAATCTCCGAAGTCGAAGAAGCCTATGCGAATCCAACGGAGTATGGAAGTTGACAGCATCGACTGCTATGCTATGTTCCTGGTCCAAAGTCATTTGAAGATCTTCGAAGAGTTGTTGGTGTATTGCAAGATACTTTCCAGGAGGCTTCAGAGCTCTAAGGCCGCTAAAGGGCGATGAAAAATGGCATCGTTGCTTGTGATGCGTGAAGCAATTGCTTTCCAGATTTGACATCTCAGGCATCTATTTGCAGTCATTCTGGCATACTGTAAGTCCCCAGAAACCTAAGCGAATGTGAAATAGTTGTGCAGATGCGTGACCTAAAGACCAACAGCATCAATTTAACTCAGAAGCAACCAATCTTCGAGGGCTTGTATCATTGCATTAAGAGATTAGGACCAATATCTGACGAACAAGGAACGCCGACTCAAGGATTTTCTAGTAATGCCTCAATTGCATCACTTTGCTGATCAAGAAGTTGAAGCGTTCAGGATTCAAATCCACTGGTATCGCTGCAGACTGCATACCTTCGGGCAAGATTCCAAGAGTGTGTAGATCAAATATCGCTCTTAAATGAATAACAGCTGATTGTGTAGTCACATATTAAATGCAGTATGAGGCTCTGTTCTTGGACGGTCCTGACAAAACCGGTAAATCATTTTTGCTGGAAAACGTGCTGGCGACTGTTCGATTGGAAAGCAAAACTGCCCTGGCAACGGCAACGAGTGGAATTGCAGCACTTCCATTAATGGTCGGGCGAACGGCACATTCAATGTTTAAGCTAGGTCTGGATATAAATGTAACTTCAACCTGTAATAACCCCATTCAATCGAAACATGCAGAATTTCTATCCAAACATTAATCTACGGGCGTTTAATGTTGCTTATTGCCTCTGCTCGGTTGCGCTTTGGCGCATTGGTTATATGGCCTGTTCGACTACCTTGATATTGTCAGTTCGAATCCTTCAGAATACACTTTTTAAACAGAAAGAATTTGTTTTCGGTCTTCGTTTTGCCGACAAGCTCGACGAAGACAGGAAGGAACGATTTTTATTATAAATATATTCGTCTTCGCCGAGCTTAAACATTTTCGTGACGAATTTGAAAATCGTAAGCATAAAACTGGTGGTATGAGCATTGTTCTTCGGCTGCACAGAAATATGCCACCCTTGTGTTCTTTACGGAAACATAAGCACATAGTGCAGAGGATTATACCATGGGTGATTTTCTAAAATCCGACGAAATCTACTTTCTGTGCGCCGGCGCAAAATAAATCATCATTTGCACTGACTCCCTGTCTGGTAAAAACCCCAGCAACGTCCGCAGTTGTCGGGAAATTGTAAGGGCATTAAGTTGAAAGTTTTGTATATTAAACAATACAACACCCAATTCCGAATAATCAGGTTCAATACAAGCTACAATACACAGCGGGGATAATGCAGGCAATTCGTTTTAATACCAAGAATACTGTTACAAGCGACTGAACGTTTTGTAAAGTTCAAACGTCGACAATTTCCCGTTCGCCCAGTTTACGCAATGACAATTACAAGTTCCGGGATCAAACCTTAAGCAACATTGGTATATAGCTAGAGTAGATTAATACTGATACCCCGCCTTCGTTTTGCCTGGAAAAGCTTGGCGAAGACAGGCATCTCGGCTAGTGAATGAATATATTGTTACTTTCTGTTCATCTTTTAGGCATTATTAACATCTGGACGTACATAAATCATATCATTAAGTAGCGGAAGAATGGAGATAGTTACTGGTTTTATGTTGTCCGTTCGTCCCGTTCATTATTTCTACATTTTTTGAGGTAGAAAGTTGAAATTTGGAATGTTCCTTACTATGGGCATGTCCACCTTTCCTTTTAGTTTGGTTTTGATTGGTACAGTGGGGTCGGAATTACGGGGGTGAGATTCAGCGAGGACAAAAGGTCTATGTGCTATTTAGTTACGTAAAGGAGTGAAATTCACTATACAGATTCCTCTAGGCAAAATCTACATTACTCTGAAGTTTAAACCCAATTGTTCCAGTGGGTTCGGAATTGCGGGGGTGGCAGTCACTTGGTCGTTATTAATATAGCAACATATGGCATGTCACTCCATAGGAAATGATGAGAAAGAAAAGAAGATTTTTTACATTTTCTACACACTATAAATTAGAAAATCAATTTTTTGATTAAAAAACTTGGGAAGAAGTACAAAGTGCAGATAAAGAGGTAAAAATAGACTATCGCAGTGTCTGTACCCAGCTTTACCCTACTGGGGGGGGGGAGTAATTGCTTTTTAATAAATGTATAAATGTATTTCTGCTTCACTGCTAAAGCTTCTCCTTGGAATTGACAAGATTTTATTGAAACATGAAAGTCATTCGAACACCTTATATAATTAGTACGTCATCATTTGGAACGTTTCCGTAGTCTTTTTACCCCATTTAAAACCAAAAATTGAGGCGCAGGTCTTGCCGCTCTATCCCGCGCAGGTTAAGGCGCAGGTTCGAATCCCGCCAAGGGCATGGATGTTTGTGTTTGTCTATTTTCACCATCATCCTTTCATCCAATCAGCTAGTCTCCTGGAAGGGGGAGATGCGAGCTGTAAATCTATCCAAATCCAACTAAAAATTGATGACCGCTCTTTGTTTCATCGTAGAATTTTTTTACAGCGTTAACTAAAACGCGAGAACAAAGCATGTTTTCAGTAAGAGTGTCTTCTATAGTTTCTCTGTAGTTGACATCACCAGTAAGTTTATAAGAAAAATTAATCCTGAACTTTTTGAATAAACTCTGTAATCTTAACTGAAGCTTGTTTAAAAAATTTTAAAAATGTAAAAAAAAATTATTAAATTTTTTTTAGAATCTGGTGGTAAAGTGTCGATTTTATTCGTTTCCACTCCGGAGTGTTGCATCTACATTTTTGACCTATATAATTGTGAAAATATTATGCAGGAAGGTAGATTAAGGGAACTTTTAGAAAGTGAAGACATTGTAAAGGTGAAGAGTGTTTATATTTTACAACACCGTAAAGCCAAAGGAATGTCTCAAAATTGAAATATTTTTTTCCTTTTCTTACAGATGATTCACGACAGTCCATGTTTTGTAAATATAATGAGAAATTCATATAATGTTTGCCCTACAAATATATTTGACACTCAGGTATTTACGGGAAGTTTTCAATAATGATATTTAAAAGTGTACGTATATTAGTGTTACTTTCAGTTAAACATATATTTAAAAGTATGTCTACATACTTAAATAGTGCATCTAGAAAGAGACAATTTACAATGAAGTTTATTTATTTAGTTAGTAGAAATATTAATTAATGTTTTAACTATTAATAAATAAGTAGAAAAGTAATAGGGGAGAGTTCCATAAATTAAGACTATGTCAAGAAAATATTTTTGGAACAACAATGTGTTAACAAAAGATACAGTAATTTTGACACTGAATAGAATGATTACCAATAAAAGACGCAGTAATTTATGAATCATCAGCATGTTATTAATACAATTGCATCGGCACTAAATATCAAATGAATTGTACGAGGGGGTTCAAATTTGACCTGGACTTATTTTTTGTAAATTCCATTGTTGTAAAAATCTAAACTTTCATTGTTGGGATGGCAACTACCGCCTGTCATGCAAATGCAGCACCACTCATCCGATTGCCATGAAAAATGATTGTTTGTTTAAACAAACTGGCGGACAGCGATGTGTCGACCAAAGTGGAATAACGAATAATCATCAAGTTTTTCCATAACGAAGGTGTGAAAGTATCTGAAATTAATCAGAGACTTCAAAGACAGTTCACCGAGTTATGTTTGAGTCGATCATCTGTGTTTGCTGGGTGCCAAAAGTTTGAAGGACGGCGAGAATCCACCGGCAATGAACCTCATACGGTAAGGCCAGCAACTGCTCTCAATGATGGCATCATCGCACTAACAAATGAGCAGATAATGGACAACAGGCGGATTCATGTCCGAGAATGGGCTTCAATACTTAACATCAGCACTGGCAGTGTGGAGATCATCATCGACTATAAGGTGAAATTCAACAAGATCTGTGCCAGATGGGTCCCTAAGCAACTCTGCAAGGATCACAAAACCACCCGGGTGAAAATCTGTTTCATGCTGCTGCAGCGAGTTAGACTGCCCACTGGATCCTGGTGAATGTCCTCAAGAAAATTAGAATTTAGCGTGAGGCGACAAATATGTGCCAAAGCGACACATTTAAAAAGAATATGATGGGCCGTTTCGTCCACCAAATTACATTTTGAACATACTGGTTTCTCCCGAAGGATCCCCATGCTGTATAAATGTTTTCGTAATAAATCATGGCCTGTGAGAAAGCCAATGATAACCCGTAGTTTATGCCTACTAAGTTGTAGAATACTATTTGTTAGATTCTGAGTAGGTTTCTTAATCATGAATGTATTATTTTTCTGATCGGTGGTCTGTTCCCACCTTTTAATCATCTCTTCGTAGGAGATGTCATTAATCTCACTAACTGCAGATTGTTTAGAAATACCGCAGAAAGGTTCGGGACCAATAGGTGCCGATTTGGCACCTTGTTTTGCTAAGGTATCAACGACCTCATTTCCACCTATACCTTTATGGCCTGACACCCATTGTAACGTAACGATATTTTGGAGAGTTGACGGCATTCCAAGGTAATTTTAGAAGTTATCTTGAAAGATTTTAAGGCCCTAAGAGCCACCTGACTGTCAGTGACTATGAAGATTTTCCTATTAATGTAGAGTTTATCTATATATATCTGTAGACAGTAGATAATAGCTAACATCTCCTCCTGGAAAACCGTGACCCAACGACTGAGCCTACAGAAGCGTAGGGTTTTGGCATTGCCACAGTAAACACCCAGGCCAGAGAATCCATGATGTCGGGAGCCATCCGTATACCAAATGATGGCGCCCTTTGGAAAATGCAGACTCCCCTCTCCCCGCTCTACCACGGGGTCTAGGCTTCGAGTTTCCGTTATATCGGAAGGCATTTGTAAGATTTTACTGGTCATAACCTGGCTAACGATGGTATGAGATTTCACCCCAGGGAAGTCTACGCATAGCCTTGATTACCCAGATGATATGAACTTTTCCTAGCGACTCCTTTGATATAAATATCCAATGGAGTCAACCAGAGAATTACTTCCATGGCCCTAGTTGGTGTAGTTGATACAGCGCCCGTGATACCCAGGCATATTGATTAACATGAATAGGATAGTTTATCCTGTCAATAGTTTCTTTAATTAGCCTATCAATAATCTTTTCGAAACATTTGAGTACGAAAGAAGATAAACTAATCGGTCGAAAATATTTGGCTAGGTCATAGCGGAACTTTCAATGCTAAGATATGACATGTAATATATCAAACAACTCGGAACAACGTGTCATGAGTGAATATAACGAGTAAATAATGATAATGGTTACTGGTTTAGTAGCACGTGCTTTAATGTTGCCATATGATACCAATTGGCACCATTGGAACTTTCAATGCTAAGATATGGCATGTAATATATCAAACAATCGTAACAACGTGTCATGAGTAAATATAACGAGAAAATAATGATAGGGGGAATTGGATTTGTAGCACGTGCCCTAATGGTACAATACTTAGGACTTTAAGTGCTAACATATGGCGTGTAATATATCAACCAACTTCTTACGAGTTGTTAGATCTATTGTTATCCATAGCATATTTGCATCAAATGCATAATGCTGTTAGGCTTAATGGTATCTAAACGCATTACTGTTATATATATATATATATTGCTAATTAATAGTAGTTAATCGCTTGCTTCAATAGTAGATGATAACGTAGAAACACTTTAGTAATTTAATATGAAAAAATAATAGATGCTTACACATAACGCTTAAGCAATTGAGGCTCACTTCGTTTAACATTATGTGGGAATTCTTACAAATTAAAGAACTTTTATTTTTTTAAGTGTATGAGGAATAACTTCACTCTCCATTTACCTTTCAATTTTTCAAGTTTACTCGTTTAAATTCTCTCTATATATTAGCTTACTTAAATAGTAATTTACATTTACTCACACGAAAATGTGCTCCCTTTATCCGCTTTGGTGGTAAAATCATTCTTGTTGGATTTTATGATCTACTAGCAGAGGTTCCCGGTGTTGCCCGGGATAATTACACTTATAGGTAAACAGAACAATCTCAAAAAATGAAATTATATCTCTCAATTGGTTAAATAATAACTCAATCAATACAACACAGAGCAAAGGTACTAACCATTCTATGAAAAATGCAAAAACAGGAATTCTAGATGATATACCGGGACATAAAGTTTATCACCACTCTTCTTGACTTGCCTCGCCACTGCGGAGCATCACCAGATACTTTAGACTCGAGTTTTTCTTGCCCTTGACGTAGAATCTCTTACATCTTCTTGCTCTGTTCAAAATTCCCGATGTTCAGATGTTTCAAATGCCCGTATTGCATTTTCTGTTTTAGTTGCAGAGTTTCTCTGACCAATACTCGTTCTTTCTCTTTCATTTCCAGACACACAAATTTTTGCCGGTCGTCTGGACGTTTGATACGGAGCTTAAGGGAGACACGCGTGACTCCTTTGCCTCATCAATAGACGCTGCCTTATTAATGTTCGGTCACTGCAGCATCATTTTATGCTCATTATTAATAATTCTTGGAAACGAACGTTCAATCATCGCATTATCAGCATCTCAGTTTCCAAAATATACACATTCCCACAGAATATAGTCAAAATGTATTTTTAATAAATATTTGGATCTGATGTGCTACCAAATAGGCTAGGTGATAACCCCGGCGTAGCTCGGACTTTTTTGGATTAAATTTTGCAATATCTTAAAAATAAACACATGAATAAGCTTAGAATTAATACAGTAAAAATTCTTAATGAAAATGCGAAAAAAGTTTTTTTAAAGGCTCACATTGGATGGACCAAGGATGCCACCGCTAGTTTAAATAATTTCTTACTCACGTAATCTTACTTTAGATGTACACTTGATGTTGTTTCAATTCCACTTTTCTCTCGATGTCTTGAAGCAAAACGGCCATTCACCACTTGTGTATTCTAGCGGTCGCCGATTTTTCTATTGACCTGCTTATGTGCTCAATACAGCACGGAGCTAAAGGATTACTTCCTCTGTCGTCTTTCCACTCTTTCTCAATAGTCTGCTAACTCTCCATTATCTCCAGTTACTGATCATTTTTTAAGATTTTCAAGAAATTGTTAAGTACCAAGAAGTCTCTTTTCTAAGAAAAGCCTGAATAATAGGAATACTCTGCATTGAAACTTATCTATATTGCACATACTTTGCTTTGCATTGCTGGTCATGATATATATATCGTTGATCCTTGCATAGTGTTGATGCATGTCGTGTTGATACCATTGTTGATAGGTATTGTTGCACAAACTTTGCCTTGCATTGTTGGTCATGAGATATTTCTCATTAATAAAAATATATCTTTAAATAATTCACACAATTATAAATAATTGTTTGAATTTGGCTTATTTTAATTTTAACAGACAAATTTAAAAATGAACACAAATTGTGTTGAAATTATGTAGTATACGAATCCTCCTTTTATAAATAACATGAAGTTAACATAACCTTAGAAATAACAAATTTAACGTAGTTTTAAAATAATATGCATTTAACGTAATCGAAATTTAATAAAGCGGTTTTTAAATTTCTTGAATGGATTTGAACGGATTTTCAGCACTCGATGTGTGATTTTCGTCTTCATTATCATCCCACCAGTTGTCATCAGAATCCTTGAAAATTCCTGTTTGAAAAATTATACAGTCGAACCTCGATAAGTGGCTAGCCTCGGGACCGGAAGAAAATTTCCACTTATCCCGAGTAAGGGGTTTTCTTTTAAATAAAAGTACACTACAAAACGCTATTTGATTTAAACAGTGTCCTATGATTATTTTAGCAACATAAAATTATCAGTTATCACAAAACAAATGTATATTCCACTTTTGCATTCGCATTTTTGATGGATTTTTTTTTCAATCACTGATCCCACAAGTCTCTGTCATTCACAAAGCAAATTAAGCTAAGTAAATGCTATATTATACAGAAAATTATTATTATTTAAATCCCCAATTTTGAGTCGTACTTTTACATCATCTAAGACATCTTTATCTACACCTTTCTACATACTTATCAGTGCCCTTTTCAACATTTCTTTCTCCTAACTGTACCTTCTGCAAAAATTTCTTCTGTCTTCCAACTGTACCATCTGCCTTCCTACAATATCTGTGAATGTTCAACATATCTTCTGTATTCCATCTGCATTTCGTCCGTCTTCCGTCTATCTATCTACAAGATGCAAATTCTTCCATCCCTCAACAAGTTTACTTTCATCAGAAATTACACTGTCATATCAATGAATTATGACCAGCACACGCATGGTTCGCCCCAACAACGATTACAAATGCAAAATTTGCATAACAGGCTGAGAAAGCTTTAAAGCTGGTGCATCAAACGGCAGGTGCACGAGCCTCAAGATGGATAAACGTCCGGATTTAACGGACATCCAAAAAATGATAGGCTATCGCAGCAAGGGTGGCACCATCTCCGAATCGGCGCGATTTGTGAACTGTTCACGGTCCGCTGTAGTGAAGGTGTACAAAGAATGGACAGCAGGGACAGAAATCGCGTCCCAACACCATCACTGTAAAGGGTTACGAGCCATCGACCAACGGGTTGAGTGGCGCCTACGGCTAATCGTAAAAGATGACAGGAGAGCCACATTCCATCAACTGACCACCAGATTCAACAGTGGTGCCAACAGACGTGTATCCGACAACACCGTTGAACGCACCCTGATACGGATGGCCTGAACAGTCGACGCATGGTTGCTGCACCCATGTTGACCAGGGGTTATCGTCAACTACCCTTAGACTTTGCACATGAGCACCGCCATTGGACCACAGACGAGTGGGCTAAGGTCGCCTTCTCTGACGAGTCAAGTTTTTTGCTCGTGAACGACATAACAAGAGACTGCAAGAGGTTATTGCGGGCCGGAAACAGGCTGGTGGTGGTAGTGTACGTGTGTAGGGGATCTTCTATTGGGAGCAGTTAGGTCCACTGATTCGTCTAGAGGGCAATTTGAATGCCTATGGCTGTCTGTCAATCGTAGCGGACCAGGTGCACCCTTACATGCTCACGATGTTACCCCAATGTGATCGTGTTTTCCAGCAGGACAATGCACCCTGCCACAAGGCACGTCTCCTTCTGGATTGGTTCGAGGAACACTCTAATGACTTTCGAGTGCTCCCTTGGCCCGCTAATTCAGTCCTATTACTAAGCAGGTGGTCATAATTCAGTGATATGACAGTGTATATTGATGACTATTTATTTAATTTTATTTATATCATCAACATTAATAAAGGGGATTCATATAGTTATGTAATGCAAATCAAATAGATGCGTATTCGTAGAGAAGCCTGAAATAGTTGCAGCTCGACGTCGTTATCTGGAAGAGATTAGAAAAGTTAGAAATGAAAACAAGCCCATCGTGTATTCAAATAATTACTGTTGTCGGAAAGTGCTGGCAAAATGACACTGAAAATGAAGTTTAAGAAAACTGTAGTAAAGAAGCAGGATATATTATTGTTCACGCAGGAGGAGGGGGAAATAGATCAGTTAAAAATGCTGGCCTTGTTTTCAAATCTGGAACTCGTACGGTGATTAGCATGAAGATGTGAATTCTGAGAATTTTCAAAAATAGTTAACAAATTATTTAATACCAAACCTTCCATAAAACTCCACCATTGTTTTAGATAATGCTGCATGTCACAGCATTCACATAAATAAACCTCCAACTTCTTCGACCAAAAAAGCAGATATATTAACTGGTTAAGAGCTAACAACATCCCTCTTCCTGATAACCTCTTAAAAGCACAATTATTATTATTATTAGTTAAAAGTAATAAATCCAGCAAACAGTATATTTTGGATATGATACTGTCTGAAAATGGTCATAGTATTCTTCGGCTATCTCCATATCATCCGGTTTTAAATCCTATAGGATTAATTTTGAAATAAGTGAAAGATTTTGTAAAAAAAAAAAAAAACATGCCCAGTGTCAGTCATGCTTCGATATTAAAAAAACAGCATTTATAACGACAGGAGAAGAAAGACGGAAATCATTATTAAAAAAATTGAAATTGAATATTGAGAAAAAGAAGAATTAATCAATCATCAAATTCAATCAATCAATCATCATCAATCAACATCATCAGCCATCATCAATCAATCAATCAATCATCATCAATCAATCAATCAATCAATACATATAATAAATCTGTTGTCTGTCTGTTTGTTTGTACGCGCATCACACAAAAACTACTGGACGGATTTTGATGAAACTTAGTATGGTTATAGCTTATATTGTGGATCAACATTTAGGCTACTTCTGATTTGGATCATTCGCGAAGTTCCAGAGAAATTATATGTTTCTTCTAGCATGATCATTTTGGTGTTGCATTACTCCAGGAGATCTCCAATAAAACGATGGGTAAGCATGCAAGTGTTTTGTTAGAGCAAAGTAAATAGCCTCTGATTTTCTTAAGCTTTTGTTTACTTTATTATTATTGTTTTAGAACTTATTGCATAACTAAAAAAAATTATAGGATTAAATTTTGTATTTATTTTTACAGGTTATTTAAATAATTAATGTTCCCCATTTCTGAGCTTCAGGGGGAAAATCCTGAGATCACGCACTTCCTTCGGAAGGGAAGTAAAGCCGTTGGTCCAGTGTAGTCGTTTGCCGGCTGCACGTTAAAGAACCCTTACGAGGCAAAATTTGCGGCCTCTATAACGCCGTCCTGAAATGACCATGGCAGTTGAAAAGGACGTTAATACCAAACAAACCACGGCAGTCCGCGGGCTGCAGTCCGCATTATTTCACGGATTCTTCTTCCTTTTTCTTTCTTTCTTTCTTTCTTTCTTTCTTTCTTTCTTTTTTTATATCTTCTATTTTCTTTCACTTGCTTTCTTATTTTTTTTATTATGGCTCAAGGCTTGGAGGGTATTTATAAATTATAAAAAAACAGCATCAGTATCTTTCAGTGAACTTCGTTAAAAACAGATAAAGGGAATGCAACAGTAATAATACAAAAAGATCTCTATTTCCTATTTCTCTAAAAAAAATTAACGAATATATGGTTGAGAATAACTTTATAAAATGAAATAAAGATCCAACTCCCACATTTCAAAATGAAGCCAAAAAAACATCTATACTCTGTCCGACAAAAGTTTCACAGGGCGTATCCAGTTAAATTTTTAGCTTTCAATTGTTTAGGCATTGTTGCAAAATAAAATTAACAATATCTATCACGTCAATCTGATGATCGATTGGGAGACAACGCCCCTTCCGATCGCCACGTGCGTCGAGCGAAAATAACAACAAAGACGTCATCGGCATCATCAGATTGGAAGCAATCAGAGAAGCGATCGATAACGGCTCACCCCGACAACAGAAATAGTCTCCCCCTCCCGTCATCGGTTATGCAAATTAATCGACGAAAGAGGCGGAGTCCCTTATATTGATGATCCTATGTATAAAAGCATAATTTACTGTATCTCGTATGATTATTGAAGAAATAAAAGTGCAATATCTGTATAGAGTATATATCGTTGTTATATCATATAATTTGCAATCAGCTAGTCTTTTTACTTCCTGGAGATAAAGGCTCTGAGAAGAAGAAGAAAAAGTAATATAAATCTGCTTTGATGTTCTGATTGGATTTGGTTATTTAAAAAATGGATTTTATCTGTGAGTGTTGCGTTGTGTATGGATAGGTTTTCAAAGACTTCTATTTTGTTCAGAAAGTTTAGGGTGTTTTTGGGAGATAGTGTTTCGTCTAATGTAGGTGTGTGTATGTATGTTCATGATGCATAAAAATATATATGCTAAACGAGACTAATTTAAAACAAATTGGGGGATGACGGATAAGTAATAGAACGCATTAAAATCATTTTTGGAATTTTGGTCTGTTTGTTTGTACGGACCTGACACAAAACCACGGAACGGAGTTTGATGAAACGTAGAATGGTTTTAGCTTGTATCTGGGTCAACGTTTAGGGTACTTTTGATCGCGATCAATCATTTTGTCTTCGATTTCTTTCTTTCTTTCTATCTATAATTCCACTTAATCTTCATAAAGCAACTATTCTTATTCCTAAGAAGTAAGAAGTCCAAATAAAGTCTGTTTCGTTTTTTATGTCGTCTTCTGTATATGCGTGCTTAGATTGCGATCACGTGTTCGAAATTTGATCCCGAATGTGACATTTACCTTTTGGCTATTACAGGATATATATGTCTGTTCCGCTAGAAGTTGGAACCAAGGAGGAACAATGAGCAGCGAACCGAAATTCCGTCTTAGTATACAAATTTTAGCAGCGAGGTGTTTTCAACCGTAGAAGACATAGAACAGCTGTGGATGGCTACCTAGCATATTCAAAAAATACGTCATTGGTAGAGTCTAGGCGGTGCATCCACAGAACTCCGGATGCTATTGCTTACGCTTCTATCCACACACAGTGCGAGGATCTATTTATTTTACCAAGGATCTATTTATAGTTCCTATAGTTGCGTCATTTGTTTGCTATCTTGCTGGTATTTTTTGGACTTTCAGATGTTGCACAGTTGTGGCTAAATATTACGAAAAATTAGTTGAAGACTGTCAGGAACTTTAAACTGAACGATAGTGGCGAACTGAATGACAAGTTACGTGAAAATAATTTGAATCGATGGATGGTTACCCAAGACATAGTTTCAAGGTAATTCTCTCTCTCTCTCTCTCTCTCTCTCTCTCTCTCTCTCTCTCTCTCT
>JAHWFO010105039.1:692488-710495 GCA_023313115.1 Rhysida immarginata
TCTCTCTCTCTCTCTCTCTCTCTCTCTCTCTCTCTCTCTCTCTCTCTCTCATACAGTATGCCCACACAAACTATAAACGAGGAACAATTTAAAAGGGGAACTTTAATATAGGAAGAATGCTCTATGGCAAACTGTAAATTGGTAGACGTGGTGATAGAACCTTGTGTGAAATCTGACAAAATACCCCGGTATTACAATGCTTTTTTGTGGCAGGTTCTAAAAAACGGTACGGATTTTAGGCAGATTTTGCAAGTAATACCACGAGAAACCAGGGCTGATGAAATTATATCCTGCCTAAAGAGCTCAAATCTGTGTTTTTGTTATAGCAATTCATTTAACAATAAATATGTTAGCGCGAATAGGAGGTAATGAAATGCACAGGAGTTTGCGGAATTATTACTAACGCCACCTGTCCACAAAACAAGGGAAGGTTATTTTGCCTGATTCATGCTGTACAGTGCCACCAGTGTCTTATTTCGTCTGTGTATAGTGACCCAACGCAAATAATAAACCTTGAAAATTCTTGGCTATGCAAAAGAGCAATTTTGACCCCTCGCAACGACCAGACCGCAGCAATAAACGCTAAAATAGGAACATGTATTCATGGGGAAGTGTAGAATATATCTCTATCAACAGAATAATGAAACAAGAAGACGCTAAGAACTAGCAGGTGTAATTTTTGGATATTCTGAGTGCACCCGACCTTCCGTCGCACAAAATTTAATTTAAAAGTTCCCATAATTCTCCTTAGAAATTTAAGCCCACCAAACCTGTGTAACGGCACCGGATGAACGATACAAATCTACAGCAAACCCTGATAGAAGCTGAGATTTAACATGAAGTGGTGCAGATAATAGTATTTTTATAGCCTGAATCCCCATCAATGCAAATAAATTTCCTTTCTGTTTTAAACGTGCACAGTTCCCAGTCAGCTTCTGTTAAGCGATGTTTATCAACACAGCGCAGAGTCAGACTCATCATGTTGCGGGCATGGATCTCAGTGTCAGTTGTTTTTCGCACGACCAACTCTGCGTGACTCTTTCCTGTGTTAGCGACTCCAGCAATCTTTATGCATATATTCCTGGTGGTTCTACTGTTAATTAATATTGCTTACAGAGAAGCTTTGTTGTCGTAAATGAAAACATCTTTAAATTGTTTTTTTAATATCTTTGTTTTGTTAATGGTCTAAGGCTAGAAAGATATTCATAAAAACCGGCATCGGTTTGTGTTTCAGTTATCTACGCGTACGAAGTCGCGGGCGCAGCTAGTAGAGAACAAGAAATTAAGCCTCCCGAGGAAGGTATAGAAAAGTAGCGGAAGCCCCGAGATCATCTATTTTTACTCTTTTATCTCACTTTTTACCCCCCTCGACAATTTTTTAAATCAATAAATTGATTTTCTAGAACATAGTATTTAGAAAGTGTAAAAGAGCTCTATTTGCTTTCGTTTCTCATTATTTCCGATCGAATGGTATATGACTTGCCATATGTTGCCATAGTTCTAAAGACGCAGGAACTGCCACCCCCACAATTTCGACACATTGGGACAATTTGGCCCAAACTTTATAGTAATGTTGATCTTACTTAGAGGAATCTGCATACCGAATTTCACTCCTTTATATACATAAATACGCGTGTGTGTAGACCTGTTAGTCCCCTCTAATTTCCGCCCCCGTAGAAGTAAGTCGTGTCTTAATTATCGTGGTTACAATTTTCTCACCAGATGGAGATAGTGGAGCTATTAGTGATAGGCACTTTACTTTCGACCCAATCCTCTCCGATTATCAAAAATAACTTTTCTGCTTTCCATAACCGAAGTCCTTGAACAAATCGAGTTCCTTCTACACTAATTAATCATGGGATGATGGCGCAATTAATTCGTATAACTATAAAATATTCAGGGAAGCGACGTTTTTCCGCCATTACAGCTTTTCATGAGAGAGATGAGGAATGCCAAAATGAGCATGCGCGCCAATGTCGTGCTAGAGAGCTAATACGAACCACAGCCTACATGATTAGAGAAGGCTGTACACGAACACAGACGAAAATACCCCGTGCTCAAGGCAAGTAGAGTATAAGGTATGCTCGATCACTGCCTTCCGGGCTCTGGCCACTGCTTACTATATGATCGGGCCGTTTCTCCCGGTGCTCACCAGATGGCGGGAGTATTGATGACGTCAAAATGACGTGAGCCAGAGCCCCTTAGGAATGATCAAGCATACCTTATACTCTACTTGCCTTGCCCCGGCCTCCATGCTAGGCGTTTTGCAACACGGAACACGCAGGAAGTGACATCAGATTTTAGCAACACGACACGCTTAACACGACTAACACGGAGTTTTTGAATGTAGTAACTGTTTAAATCAATTAGTACTAAGTAGTGTATTTTTTTAAACAAAGACCTCCTATACCGGATAAGTGATATTTTCTTCCGGTCTCGAGGCTAGCCACTTATCGAGGTTCGACTGTATAATTATTCAAACAGGATTTTTTAAGGATTCTGATGACAACTGGTGGGATGATGAAGAAGACGAAGATCACACCTAAAGTGCTGAAAATCCCATTCAAGAAAATTAAGAACTGTTTTATTAATTTTTTATTATGTTAAATGCATGTTACTTTAAAATTACGTTAAATTTGTTATTTCTAAAATTATGCTAATTTTTATGTTATTTTTAAAAGAAGGATTCGTATGATAAGAGTTCTGGTAAAAAGGCACGATGATACAAAAGGAAATAACTACAAATAAAATTGATATAAAATATTGTACCAAATTATGACATGTTACCAAAAATAAAAAAGTATGTGGATAATAGCATTAATTAAATAAAATTTTCCACAGAAATTAACGGTATTATTATTAAATTTGTCTGTTACGATAAAAATAAGATAAGTTCAAAAATTATTTATAATTATGTGGTTAATTTAATAGGTCTATTTTTATTAATGTTTATACACCACAAAATCTAAAGATGAGCCAAAAACATTTGAATCCAAAGTTGAAGTCTACTCTTTATAAGCATAAAACGAGTCTCAAGAGCACCGCATTGCGGTAATGTTTATGCATTATACAATTTAGCATTTCAATGAAAAAGCTATAAAAATTAATGTGTAAATAAAATGAAAAAATTATGATGGAATTGGATAAATAAAATTAAATTAAATAAATAAAGTAATATAACAATACATTAATAAATAACAAAATAAGAATACATTAATTAAATGATCAACAAATACAAAAAATAAAATAAAAAAGCTAATAATTAATTAAATAAACTATACTAAATGAATAAATAAAATAAAATAAATACCTAATTAATAAAATAAAATCTTGTAAAATAACATTTAGATTTAATTATTGCTATTAAGACAAATGCGTCAGCGAAAATTCAATAATAAGAAATAATTCATCGTTTCAACAATGGTCTTGAGCAAGAGCCGTACTCCCTTTTTTCTGTTAATCGAGCATTCCACTCAGAACTGTAACTTCTGTAAATCTTGCGGAGTAACTATACTTTCTGTTTAAGTATTATCGACGTGAGCACACGCATGCGACGATCGCTTTGTCGACAAAAGATTGCTTAATCGCTTTGTCGACAAAAGATTGCTTAATCGCTCATAATACAGGGTGCGTTCACAAAGTTTCAAGACTGGTCTCAGAAAAAAAAATTATTAATCATTTTTGTAAAAGTCTTAGAAATATGACCCTTGGGCATCAACACAACGCAGCTAGCGTTTTTTCCATTGTTCATAGGCTCCCTGGAAGTCTTCGCACGGAAGGCTGTCAAGGGACCTCGTCGAAGCTGCCTGGACCCCTGAAATTCTGTGGAATCGCTTTCCTTAATTCGGGGGAACTGAAAGAAGTCTCTGGGAGCTAGGTCGGGGCTGTAGGGTGGCTGGGTCAGTGTTGCCACGTTGAACTTGCCCAAAACTTCGTCGGCGGCGAGCGACATGTGAGATGGCGCATTGTCGTGGTGAAGAACCCAATATTCTTTGATCGCCTGGCGGACGCGGCGGAATCGATCTTTCAAACGCTGAGCATTTTCGACACTGCATTTTTGACGCAGTCTCCGAGTTTTCGACGGGGGTCACTGACAAGTTCTCACGCCACTAGCGATCCGCTCACTCTAGCGTCTCGGAAGTAACCGCCGCTGGTACTGTCGTTTAGCTGACACCCCCCACTACTTCGCCCTGTTGGTAGAACCGCTCTGCGCGCTATCCCCTACTCAGGAAAAAAAAAAAACGTGTGTGTCGCGGGACACCCGGCCGAAAACTTCAAGTGCATGATAATTAATATACAGTGAAAAATATTGGATGATAATAATCAGTGAAAAGGATTAGTTACTAATGATTAAAAACACAACCATTTAAAACATGAAAGATTTATTTAAAGAAATCGAAGTATTTTATATAAAATATACAAGTTTATGATTTAGCAACAGTACAATGTCTTATTCTAAAATTTAAAATTGTTACAAAAGCTTTAAAGAAATATAAATAAATAACGTTTTATAATATACTTTAATATATAATAAGCTAAAATGTGTACTTTTGACATTGAAAAGATACAATTAATTGTGCTTTTAGTTAGGTCATTTAATCTAACTGATCATTAATAGGTGTAATGACAGCTCCCGCCGAAATATAATAAAAATAAAACGTTGAAAATGCGTGTTACTGCATTGCCAGAACGGTGTTAACAAAAAAAGGACATTACACACGAGCATGCGGTGTATGCCATCTTTCTGCTGGACATTACACATTCTCGTTCTGTTGCCATCTTTTTCGAGCATTAAAAGTAGAATAGGAATGTTTCTAACACAACCCTCCATCTCTTTGCCTTCATCGATAAAATTAAGTTTAAAATTTGAAAATTAAAGAACTTTCAAAATAATAAAATCTTGTAAACATTCCAAGGAGGAGCTTTAACATTGAAGCAGAAATCCGTTTACCAACAAGAAATTACTCCCCCGAGTAGGCACGTAGCAGATCCTGCGGACATCTGTTTTTACCCCTTTATCTGCACTTTTT
This sequence comes from Rhysida immarginata, assembly GCA_023313115.1. Lineage (NCBI taxonomy): Eukaryota > Metazoa > Arthropoda > Chilopoda > Scolopendromorpha > Scolopendridae > Rhysida > Rhysida immarginata. The sequence goes on from JAHWFO010105039.1 coordinate 697,519, forward strand.
TTCCTCTCTCCAAGTTTTTAAGCAAAAAATTGTTTTTCTCGAACGCAGTGTGTAGAAAATTTAAAAAAGTTCATATCTTCTTTCCTTTCTTATCATTCCGATGGAATGACATATCACATTCCATATATTGCCATGATTCTAACGATCAAGTGCCTGCTATCCCCGCAATTCCGACCCTACTGGAACAATGGGGCATAAACTTCATAGTAATATATATCTTCCCTAGAGGAATCTGCATACTGAATTTCACCCCTTTACGTACCTAAATAGCACATAAATTTTTTGTCCTCTCTGAATCCCACCCCCGTAATTCCGACCCCAGTGCACCAATCAAAACCAAACTAAATAGTGAAGCTGGGCATGCCCATAGTAAACTACATAGCGAATTTCAACCTTCTACCTCAAAAAATGTAGAAATTATGAAGGGGACGGACGGATATTATAAAACCAATAAGTAGCTCCATTCTTCCGCTAAGTACTAATAATATAGATTATGAGCACTTGAGCAATCGTGCGTCGACAAAGGAATACACGTGGGCGTGCCGATGTCAATATATATTCCTTCTTGACAAATCGATTGTTATATGACATGCCATTACCTTGGTATTATTTTCACTCACTGTTTTAGCACTAAATTCGACTTGAAGGGGTCCACGAAAAATTCTGAAAAGTTGATATGTCCGAGCTAAGACGGTGATGGTCATATTTATGAAATACAGAATTTGAAAAATTTAATTCGTTTTCAAGTTATCGTGCAAACGGCGGACGGCCGGATAAACTTACAGACCAAAGAAGCCCTCCCGAGGAAGGTATAGGAAAGTAGCGGAAGCCCTGAGCTCATCTATTTTTTAATTCCTTCATCTGCACCTTTAACCCTGCATTTTAAAAATCAAAAATTTATATTTAGAAAATATAAAATAACCCTATCTTCTTTCCTTTCTCATTTTCGATCGAATGCTATATCACACCATTTATGTTGCCATAATTTTGTTAAGACCAAGTGATTGCCATCCCCACAACTCCAATCCGATTGGGAAAATTTTGCCCAAATTTTACAGTAGTGATGCATTACAGAATTTCACTCCTTTATATGCATAAATACGCGTAGACCTTTTGGTCCCCTTTAATTTCGCCCCTGAAACTCCGGCCCCAGTGGGCCAATCAAAGCCAAACTAAATAGTGAAGGTGCACATGCCATAGTAAGCTACATTCCGAATTTCAACCTTCTAACTCAAAAAATGCGGAAATTATCAAGGGGAAGGACGGACGGACGGACAGACAGACAGACTGGCATTGTGAAAACAATTCGCGGATTTAAGTGCCTACAAAATGGCGAATGTAAAGGTGAACGGCATGCGTTTACCATTGTCGAGATTTAATACTAACAATGATAAACGCTGTCGCTGACAGTGATAAACGCATGCCGTTCACCATTATATCCGCCATTTTGTAGGCACTTAAATCCGCGAATAAGTAGATCCATTCTTCCGCTACTTAATAATTTGAAGAAAGCATGTGATGACTTCATTAAATCGACAATCACTCCGCGGGAAATGACTATTAAATCAACAATCGCTGAGCATCGAATTTTACGGATAATCTTCTCTCCGCAACAATCATATGTTTTATTCAAATTATTTAATAATAATTTTAAACTCAATTTTGGCCGATGCCTCTACCAATTGGGCTATCGCAGACCAGCTTTCTGATGGTTTGGAGTGGAGAAATTCTCGATCTGCAGGCCAGGTTCCCGTCTCCCATTGGGCTTTCAACCGTGACAACTTGGTTGTCTTTAAGACACCTTGAGACAGCTTGGCTCTCCGTGGTGTCTGCGATAGGATAATTGGTAGAAGCATCAGCCATGATAGTCGTGGTTCCTGGTTCGAATCAGGGTCGCAGAATTTTTCCTTCCATTTTTCAATTGAAAAGTCATTTAACAAGAAGTTAACCCCCCCCCCAAGTAGGGTATAGCAAGTAGCAGATACTGCAGTCATCTGCTTTTACCTCTTTATCTGCACTTTTTACCTCTCCCCAAGATTTTTAATCAACAAATTGATTTTCTCGAACTTAGCATGTAGAAAATGTATAAAAAGCTCGTATCTTCTTTTCTTTCTCATCATTTCCGATCGAATGACATATCACATGCCATATGTTGCCATATTTCTAAAGAACAAGTGATAACCATCACCGCAACTCCGACCCCACTGGAATAATTGGGCCTAAACTTTATAGCAATGTAGATCTTGCCTAAAGGAATCGGGATATTGAATTTCACTCCTTCACGTACCGAAATAGCATGTAGATCTTTTGTCTTCTCTGAATCCCATCTCCGTATTTCCGACGCCAGTCCACCAATCAAAGCCAAACGAAATAGCGAAGGTGGATATGCCCATAGAAGCCGAAGTTCTTGGAATGTTTACAAGGTTTTATTGCGTCATAAATTGATAAATATTAATTCCTTTTTAAAGATAACCGCATTCATTGCTGCTTAATAGAAAACAATTTCAAATTATAAATCTAAAAGTGACGATGTGAAGAAACGTATTACTATTAGACCAGTTTTCTGAGATGTTAAACCATTTCTCAAATTACAAGATTCTTGCTACATTAAGTTATATTTAAACAACGTCAACTTCCACTAACATATCTATAATTTGATTAAACACTATACTTTATAAAGTTGTTTAAAGTATCGGAATAATAAGAAAAATTATCAGTCCCCCGTTTTTAGGAGAAGAGTACATTAAAAAATATAATGTCCTGCTATAGCGCGCATACTTTACAGGATAGTTTCAGAAACATAGAGGAGAATTTACTTAAAGGCATTCACAATCTCCAGATCTCAATCCCATTGTGCATTAGTGGAATGAAGTTGAAATAGAGTATTGCTGGAATGACAGCCTCATTACAACCATCAATTCCCACACAACTGGAAAGACCTCCTATACCACAAACTACACATAAACATCTTGTAGAATCCATGGCAAGAACACTCGAGACAGCATTATTAGCATAACGTGGCCCAACGAATTAACGAGAAAATGGTCATGATGAATTGGTCATTTAGCGTACAGGGTGATTCAAAAAAGTCCTGACGGGGTTTCCGAAGTCGACTGAACAGTTATCATAGCGGAAAAGCTTATATCAATGGAGAAAGTAGTTTTGTGCGTAATTTAACGGTGCTCCATATATGCTTACTAGGTTAAACGGGAGACATTAATTCTCCATGTAAGTCACCATCACACATTTCCTACCTCGGACGGTCGATGCCTACGACTCTGTATTATTAATACTAGGGCTATTACTAATGCCAACTTTGAGATTCTGTATCGCCTAACATGAGCGTTTCCGTGGCTACTATATTATTGACTTCCGAAACTCTAGAAAGAGTTCAAATCATCTTGCATTGTACAAACCTAGCCGTCAATAAACTTCGGACACCAAGTAATTTTGCTTAATAAATAAAGTGCATACAGAGGATTGCAGGCTAATGAAAATAGATCTACTGAGTATATGTAACAATGTCAACATCGATTTAGAATCGATTTAATGGTGTGAAATAATTTATTCAAATTTATGTAAAATTGCGTTGTCAACAGGTTTCAAAGAACTTCGTACACAAGGGGTTGCCAGCATATAGAACTTTCCTGAGGGCTGTAGAAACGTCCAGAATGCTTTGCATCAGGCTTTAAAAGCACCATCCATGCTACAGAACACAGTATTCGTGTTGTTTTGAACAGTATTTGATGTGGTAAGCCAGTAGAAACGTGTATACGGCAAAAAATGATACAGCAATTCCAGAATAACAAATCCCAGCGAGCTATTGCCCATGAATTATCAGTTCCACTCTCTACTGTTAATGGGATCATCAAGCGTTTCAGAGAAATCGGGAAAACAGAACCAGGGACTGCACAAGGCAAGCAGCGATCATTGAATGTTAGGGACCTACGAGTATTTCGACGTTACATTGTGAAAAACAGGCATGCTCCCATAAGTGAAATGACTCTTTGGGTTCGAGAATATTTTCATATACCCATATCCGAAAGCACAGTCCGCCGTTCCATCAGAAGATGCAACTATTACTTATACGCTACAAAGAGTAAGCCATTATGAGCACTGTAACTAAGCGTCGCCGGGTAGCATGGGCCAGAACCCATCTAGAGTGGACCCTTGCTCAGTAGAATAGTGTTCTGTGGTCGGACGAGTCCACCTTTGCAGTGATGTACGGCAACAACTGTCGCAAGGTGCTAAGGACCAAGCACGAAAGTAATCATCCCGACTGTTATCAGAGAAAAGTTCAGCAGCCTGTATCGCTGATGGTGTGGGGCTGCATGAGTGCAGCCGGGACAGGATCGCTTCACTTTTGCGAGGGCACTATTAACTCTGCTGCCTATATAAACATTCTTCAACAGCATCTGCATCCATTCCGCCAAAAGTTGTTCAATAGAAGACCAAGTATCTTTCAGCAGGACAACACGAAGCCTCATGCTGCTCGGAACACCAAGGCTTGGCTACAACAGCAGCGTTTCAGGGTGCTTGACTGGCCTGCCTGCAGCCCAGATCTGTCACCCATTGAAAATGTATGGCGCATTTTAAAGCGAAAAGTGAGAGAGCGGAAGCCTCGAACACTGCAGCAGTTGTGGGCGTGTATTTCCGAAGAGTGGGACAAAATTCCAGTAAAAACAACGCAGAAGTTAGTGTTCAGCATGCCTCAACGACTTTGGAGCGTCATTCGTCGGAAAGGTGACTCCACTCAGTGGTAATGTGCAATAAACGGTACGGTGTACGAAGTTCATTGCAACGTGTTGAAAACGGAACATTACAAAAAGTCGCTGATTTAATTTTCTCGTTTTTTATGTTAAATTGCTATATCACAGTTGTACTAAAGCTCTGTGCACTCAATAAAGTAATTTTCATATGTTTACAATTAGCTTCGTTGTACTTATCCAAAATTCTGTAGGTGTCCGAAGTTCATTGAAGCTAGGGTTGTACAATAATGATATTTTGAGACGTATTTGTTAAATAGTTGTTAAATTAATCGACCTTTTTATTTATATATGGTCGTTTCATCTTGTTTGATTTTATTTATGTTTTGTAATGTTTGTTTACTTATTTATTGCTCGCTGACCCTTTATTTTATTTTATGATGGTATTGTGCCCACTTATTATGGTATTATGGTAGTGGCATCGTTGGGCACTATTGTAATTATTGTAACCTTTTCCTTTAACCTGCAAATAAATAAAAAGGATAAAAAATAAATAAATTTATAATATTTTTATTTATTTACAGGTTGCGCATAGGCTAATAGAATCATTAAAACGACATTGTCCTGTAGATAGCATCTGCAACGTGCCTTTTACTACTGTAGTCAACACATACGGACGGGTAATGAAAACTACTTCAGATATTGAATTTCGTAAACTTCAAAAGGAATCACCCTATGTTTGGGAATACCGTCCATTAGATATAAGAGCATGCTTAATGGCTGCACGCAATGTTGCATCCCTTCTCCCTGAAGTATACGCCAATATGGTGCGATCTATACCTAGTAATTCGTACAAGTTATTATCATCTTTGATGAAGTCGGAAAAAATAAAAGAAAATAATAACAATACACCAGCTTTGAACGGAAATCCTACAAGAGACTTTCTAGAAAATTTACGATATGAATTTAATCAATTTTTGGATGAAAAAATTAGAAATTTACCAAAAGAATATTTCTGTGATATAATGACGACACCTCAAAGGAATGACTTTAGAGAAATGCTACGTAAGTTGTTTTATGGTTTGAAAAATCATTATACATAGGTTCATTGTTAAATTGTAAGCTTTTATCATGCAGATTCTTGTCCTGCATCAAACCTTTTTAACAATTCAAGGTCAAGACAAAAACTAGCACTCAGACCAGGGGTCAATAATGATATTAATTTTGAACCAATGGTCTCTACTCCTCGTTTTAACTCGCAAATAAATAATTCTAACGCATCAGGAAATTATCGTGTAATTACTGAATATGATTGTGGAGAAACACTTAATATAGATGAATTTCGGCGCAGGTCTCATTCATTTCGACCGAAATGGCAACCTCATCGATGCCAGCCAAAGATTTCAAGAAAAGAGCCTTTGAGAGGAGTTTGCAATAACAATCCAAACTTTTCTATAAGGAATATAAATTCCAACTGCTAGAAGTCACGTGTTCGTCTACAAGAAATTCAAATGTTTATGGTAAAATTTATTTTATTAAACATAATACTTTTAACGACATTTTATTATTGTTATTAAAGAAAATTTTGCAGTAAAATGGGTTTTCAAATTATTATATATGTTAGGTGCAAAGTTTATAATAAATAAATATAAAATTGCTTAACCTGCACAGAAGGACTGGGACGAGATTATTTAATTAAATTGAATGTTTTAATAAAGAGTAACATTATCTAATACTAGCGGAGGTACCTGGCGTTGGCCGGGATAAGTACACTTGTAGGTAAAGAGAACAATCTCAAAAAAGTAAATTATAACTCCCAATTGGTTAAATAATCGCTCAATCAATACAACATAGAGTGAAGAGGCTATCCGTTCTACGAAGAATACGAAAAACAGTAAGTCTAGGTGATATACCGGGACTTTATCTTAAGTCTTCTTGGCTTGCCTCTCCACTACGAAGCATCACCAGATACTTTAGAATCAAGTTTTTCTTGCCCTTGACGTAGAAGCTCTTATACCTTCTTGCTCTATTCGAAACTCCCGTTGTTCAGATGTTTTAAATGCCCGTATAGCTTTCTCTGTTTTACTAGCTTCTCTGAGTTTCTCTGACCAATAATCGTGTTTTCCTCTTTCCTTTCCTGGCACATAACTTTATGCTAGTCATCTGGACGTTTGATAGAGAGCTGAAGGTACACACGCGTGACTCCTTTGCATTGTCAATATACGCTGCCTTATTAATGTTCAGTCACTGCATCATCATTTTATGCTCATTATTAATAATTCTTGGAAACGAGCGTTCAATCATCGCATTATCAGCATCTCAGTTTCCAAAATAATAATATTCCTAAATGTATATATAGTCAAAATGTATTTTTATGAAACGTTTGGATCTGGTGTGATACCAAACAAGCTAGGTGATAACATCGGCGTGGCTGAGGCTTTTTTTTGGATTAAATTTTCCAATATCTTAAAAATTAATATATTGGAAAATTAATACAGTAAAAATTCTTAATGAAAACTGAAAAAAAAACTTTTTTAAATGCTCAAAATGGATGGACCTCTCCAAAGATGCCACTGCTAGTCTAAATAATTTCTTATTCACGTAATGTTACTTTAAATGTACACTTGATGTTGTTGCAATTCCTTTTCTTCTCTAGATGTCTTGATGCAAAAACTGGCCATTCATCACTTCGTGTAGTTTGGCAGTCGCCGATTCTTCTATTTACTTGCTTACCACTTGCTCAATACAGCACGGAGCTAAAGGCGTGCTTCCTGTGTCGTCTTTCCACACTCTCTCAATAGTCTGCTAAGTCTCCATTATCTCCAGTTACTGATCATTTTTAAAGATTTTCAAGAAATTAAGTCCTAAGAACTCTCTCATTTAAGTAAAGCCTGAATAACAGGAATTCTATGCATTGTTACAAATTCAACCTTATCTACATTGAACAAACTTTGCCTTTCATTGCTGCTCATGAGATATATGTTGTTGATCTCTGCATAGTGTTGGTGCATTGCGTATTGATACCATTGTTGATACCTATTGTTGCACAAACTTTGCCTTGCATTGTTGGTCATGAGATATTTCTAATGCCCTGCCATAACCATAAATATCGATTTTTTGTCGATAATTATTATTTTTCCGAAATCTGAGGTAAACAGTGACCTTCCTCATGGTTTGAAGGTCAAGTATGCAAAATATCATTAGGATCGGAATAAAACTGTAGATTTGTATATAAAAAACCCCACAAACCCACAAACATCCTTTTTTATAAATTTATATACTAGCAGAGGACCCGGCGTTGCTCGGGATAATTATGCTTATAGGTAAACAGAACAATCTCAAAAAGCTAAATTAAACCTCCAAATTGGTTAAATAATAACTCAATCACTACAATATAGAGCGAAGGGATTATCCATTCTAAGAAAAATCCCAGGGACAGGAATTTACCTCTTCACTGAAAAAATCCATTCTAGGTGATATACCGGGACTTGATTTACCGAAAAAAAAAATTTTTAAAGGCTCAAAATGGATGGAACTCTCCAAGGATGCCTTCTAGTCTAAATTTTTTACTGACGTAATCTTACTTTAAATGTACACTTCATGTAGTTGCAATTTCCTTTCTTCTTTCGATGTCTTGAAGCAAAGATTGGCCATTCATCACTTTATGTAGTCTAGCGGTCGCCGATTCTTCTATTTACTTGCTTACCATTTGCTCAGTACAGCACGGAGCTAAAGGCGTGCTTCCTCTGTCGTCTTTACACTCATTCTCAATAGTCTGCTAAATTTCCGATATCTCCAGTTAATAATCATTTTTAAAGATTTTCAAAACAATATGCATTGTTACAAATTTTGCCTTTCATTGTTGGTCATGAGATATATATTGTTGATCCCTGCCGTGTGTTGGTGCATTGCGTGTTGACACCATTGTTGATACGTATTGTTGCACAAACCTTGCCTTGCATTGTTGGTCATGAGATATTTCTCATTAATATGCCCTGCCATAACAATGAATATCGATTTTTTATCGATAATTATTTTTCCAAAATCTGAGGTAGACAGTGACCTTCCTCATGCTTTGAAGGTCAAGTATGCGAAATATTATCAAGATCGGAATAAAACTGTAGATTTGTATAAAAAACAAACAAATCTACAAACCTATAAACAAACATCCTTCTTCTATCTATATATATAAAGAAGGATGTTTGTGGGTGGGTGGGTGGGTCTGTTTGTCTGTATGTTTTTTATACAAATCTACAGTTTTATTCCGATCTTGATAAAATTTCGCATACATGACCTTTAAAGCATGAGGAAGGTCACTGTCTACCTCAGATTTCGGAAAAATAATAAATATCGATAAAAAATCGATATTTATGGTTATGGCAAGGCATATTAATGAGAAATATCTCATGACCAACAATGCAAGGCAAAGTTTGTACAACAATAGGTATCAACAATGGTATCAGCACGCAATTCACAAACACACTGCATGAACCAACAATATATATCTCATGACCAACAATGCAAGGCAAAATTTGTGCAACAATAGGCCCATTGTGTTCGCATCAACAATGGTATCAACGCGCAATTCACCAATAATAATGAGCACAGAATGATGATGTAATGTTAAAGCAATCTTTCCAAGAATTATAACAATGAACATAAAATGATGATATAATATGGATAAGTTTCAATTTGTAACAATGCATAGAATTCCTGTTATTCAGGCTTTTCTTAGAAAAGAGAGTTCTTAGTACTTAACAATTTCTTGATAATCTTTAAAAATGATCAGTAACTGGAGATAATGGAGAGTTAGCAGACTATTGAGAAAGAGTGGAAAGACGACAGAGGAAGCACTCCTTTAGCTCCGTGATGTACTGAGCAAATGGGAAGCAAGTAAATAGAAGAATCGGCGACTGCTAGACTGCACAAAGTGATGAATGGCCAAGTTTTGCTTCAACACATCGAGAGAAGAGTAGAAATTGCAACAACACTAAGTATACATCTGAGGTAAGATTACGTGAGTAAGAAATTATTTAGACTAGCAGTGGCATCCTTGGAGAGGTCCAGCACCATTGTGAGCCTTTAAAAAGATTTTTTTCGAAATTTTCATTAAGAATTTTTACTGTGTTAGTTCTAAGCATTTTCATGTGTTTATTTTTAAGATATTGCAAAATTTAATTTAATTTTTTGAGATTGTTCTGTTTACATCCAAGTGTAAATATACCGAGCAACGCCGGGTACCTTTGCTAGTTATATATATAGAAGACTAGAAGAGTTACCCGGCATTGCCCGGGATAATTACACTTGCACAAAATTTTCCTTTCTTTGTTGGTCATGAGATATATTGTTGATCCTTGCCTTGTGTTGGTGCATTGCGTGTTGATACCATTGTTGATACCTATTATTGCACAAACATTTCCTTGCATTGTTGGTCATGAGATATATATTGTTTGTCTGTGCAGATTGTTTGTGAATTGCGTGTTGATACCATTATTGATACCTATTGTTGCTCAAACTTTGCTTTGCATTGTTGGTCATGAGATATTTCTCATTAATATGCCTTGCCATAACCATGAATATAGATTTTTTATCGATATTTATTATTTTTCCGAAATCTGAGGTAGACAGTGACCTTCCTCATGCTTTGAAGGTCATGTATGCGAAATTTTATCAAGATCGGAATAAAACTGTAGATTTGTATAAAAAACGTACAGAAAAACAGACCCACCCACAAACATCCTTCTTTATATATATAGATAATAGACTAGCAAAAGACCCGGCGTTGCCCGGGAGAGTTTCACTTGTAGGTAAACAGAACAATCTCAAGAAGTAAAATTTTAACTCCAAATTGGTTACCAACTAATAACTCAATCAATAAAACACAAAAGGACTATCCTTTTTTTGATTAAATATTTTGCAAAATTTTAAAAATAAAAACATGAAAACGCTTAGAATTAATATAGTAAAATTTCTTAACGAAAATTCAAAAAAAATTTTTTAAATGCTCACAATGAATGGTTCACTCCATGTATGTCACAGCTAGCCTAAATAATTTCTTACTCACGTAATCTTACTTTAGATGTACACTTGATGTTGCAATTTCCTTTCTTCTCTCGATGTCTTGAAGCAAAACTTGGCCATTTATCACTTTGTGTAGTCTAGCGGTCGCCGATTCTTCTGTTTACTTGCATACTATTTGCTCCATACAGCACGGAGAACCTCTTATACACTGTTGCTCTATTCCAAACTCTTGTTTTTCAGATGTAATCCTACTGTAGATGTACATTTGATGTTGTTGCATTTCTTTTAACTTCTCTCGATATCTTGAATCATATCTTGACTATTCTTCTCTTTTTGTAGTCTAGCGATCGCTGATTCTTCTTTTGACATGCTTACCATTTGCTCAATACAGCACGGAGCTAAAGGAGTGCTTTCTTTGTCATCTTTCCACTCTCTCTCAATAGTCTGCTAACTCTCCATTATCTCCAGTTATTGATCATTTATAAAGATTTTCTAGAAAGTGTTAAGTACTAAGAACTCTCTTTTCTAACAGAGAGTTCTTAGTACATAACAGGAATTCTATGCATTGTTACAAATTTTGCCTTGCATTGTTGGTCATGAGATATTTCTCATTAATATGCCCTGACATAACCATGAATATCGATTTTTTATCGATAATTATTTTTTTGAAATCTGAGGTAGACACTGACCTTTCTTATAGTTTGAAGGTCAAGTATGCAAAATTTCATCAAGATTGGAATAAAACTGCAGATTTGTATTCAATACACACAAAGAAACTCACAAACCAACATCCTTCTTTATATAGATAGATAGATAGATAGATAGATAGATAGATAGATAGATAAATAGACTAGATAATTGTCTCATTAACTTAGCAATATGGAAAAATGAAAGCCTAAACAATTCCAGAAATACTGGTTAATGTTGTAATAGTTCCAAATAAATCTTTACAAAATATATTTTATAACTTCAGGTTGGATAATTAATTCTTCGTATAAATAAAAATCCATAGAATAGAAAATGTGAATGATGTGCAGTGGAATTAGTTACACTGACGATGAACTGCTGGAATGGTATGCTTTCCTATCCAAAGCTTGCAGAAACCAATATTTCATGTGGACATCCTCGACCACGACCGGTTTCCACCGTCGGACAACATCCTCTTCGACAACCATATATACGCTACGACGCCGAGCTCGAATAATGGCAACGGGAGGTTGGTTTCGCGTAGGATGAGCGTGGCGGTCCCGCCCTCACGCCCAACTCTCCCATTATTAAGTACCGAAAGGTGCTTTATGCTTTCAGTGTGGGGAAACGTGTCTGTCTGTCTGTCTGTCTGTCTGTCTGTCTGTTTGTCTGTCTGTCTGTCCGTCTGTCTGTAACTCAAACTCCTCCGAGGTTATGAAAAATTTTCAAAATCTGTTTTCATCCGTCGATGAATATGGTTCATGGCACGAACCAGTTGCAAATATTATCTAAATCGGTTCATTGGCACGTGCACAAATGGAACCTCTATTTTCCCGCCCAGCAATTTTCAATGGGAAGAAATATTGAGTAATATATCAAACACATCGTAATGACGAGATAGATGCGGTTATTCATTACTATTTTCGTCAGTCGATGAATATGGTACATGCCATGAAAAAATTATAAATTTTATCTAAATCGGTTCATTAGCACGTCCACAAATGGTACCATAACGACCCCACCTAGCAATTTTCAATGGACAGATATATTAAGTAATATGTCAAACAAATCTTAATGACGAGATACAAGCGAATATAAATTACTATTTCGGCCAATAAATATGGTTCAGGAAATGAACCATTTTGAAAATTGTTGCAATCGAAACATTGGCACGTGCACTAATGGTACCTTTATGACACCTTCAAAAATTTTCAATGATAAGATATGGCATGTAATATATCAAACAAATTGTGATGTATCATAAATGAATATCACGTAAAAGTAATGTTAGTCCAAATTGGTTTCAAGGAACCATTCTGGTTTAGTGGAAACATTATGGTTCATTGGAACTTTCAATACTAAAATATGGCATGTAAGATTTCAAACGTCTTGAAATGATGTGCCATGATATAATATAAAGTAAAATTAATGATAGTCGAAATTGGTTTCAAGCCACCTGTTTTAGTGGAACCATTATGGTTCATTGGAACTTTCAATGCTAAAATATGGCATGTAATATATCAAACGACTTGGAATGAGGTGTCATGAATGAATATAACGTAA
>JAHWFO010105039.1:710505-737181 GCA_023313115.1 Rhysida immarginata
TATATCAAACGACTTGGAATGAGGTGTCATGAATGAATATAACGTAATATTAATGAAAGTCCAAATTGGTTTCAAGGAACCTGGTTTCAAGGAACCATTATGGTTCATTGGAACTTTTAATGCTAAAATATGTCATGTAATATATCAAACGATTCGGAATGATGTGTCATAAATGAATATAACGTAAAATTAACGATAATCGAAATTGGTTTCAAGGAGACTGTTTAGTGGAACCATCATGTTTTAGTGGAACCATTATGTTTCATTGAAACTGCAATGCTAAAATATGGTATGTAATATATCAAACAACTTGGAATGATGTGTCATGAATGAATATAACGTAAAATTAATTATAGTTGAAATTATTTAAAAGGTACGTGGTTTAATGGTATCATAATGGTCCATTAGAAACGTCCAATGTTAACATAGTGCCGTTTAAAAATAAAGTTCCGCGAATGGTTTAGTTTAACCTTTCGGTACTTGGTTATGTCATTCCTTAATGGTTTATTTATTCCGTATGATCTTATGTGGTAGAATGAAGAATCCGTCAGGACTTCTCCTTGGACAGTATTCATTAAAGCCTTAGTTCTACAATTCAATATTTATTAACTCCCATTTAATCTAGAGAAAAACATATATTAGTCGGGCAATTCATTGAAATGAGAGCAATTATGAAATGTGTTGACCTCTATTAGATAAAATAAAGCACTTGGCTTTTCATCTAACATTCAACCCCAGTACGCAATTCCTGGATGGAAACAATTTGAATTTAATTAAAAATTTCAAGTATAAATTGGTTAGCAGTAGCGATTAAAACGCAGTTGGCATAATAAAAATCTTCTAGCAGAGCTCCATATAGCACTTAACAAGAAACAGACTAACACATTGATTAAAATTATCCTTCTCTTAGCGTAATAGCTAAAAATTGAAATGAGCGCTATAGCTCTCCTTAATAGGTAATATCCAAAGAAAAATCTTGCTTCCAATTACCTCAAATGATATTATTATTATTATTATTATTATTATTATTATTATTATTATATTACTTCGTTAAAACGGGATTTCCACAAAGAACTACCTGTCCTTCCCCCTCGAAGACGAAACCGCACAGGAAGAAGCCCTTAACTTTACTTAGTTTGAACTCTGAACAGTTTCAAAAACACTTAATATTAATACGAGACCGATATTCCAGTTGAAACCTCGTTAATGTGTAATTATTTGAAGTTATGAAATTAATATATGGTCCGTAGAAATTAGTTATTAATTCTCCACGCAACTTCCTTGTGTATTCTACGTTCCTTTCTTCGAATGGAGCAGCCTGCCTGGCTGTGCGTTCCTTCGTTCTGCCGCAAATATCTGCCTACAAGCCATATAAATCATTCATCAGATCCATTGGACAAACTAAATTTTCATTGCCATCCCGGTCAGCTGCTTCTTGCTTCCCCTGGGCATCTTAGTTGCTTCCCTTCTCCGTGCCGATTGACGCCTGTTCCTTCCTTCTCCTCTGTGGATAGTCCCTTTGTTCTGTGTTGTAATGATTGAGTTATTTAACCAATTGGGAGTTATAATTTTATTTTTTTGAGATTGTTCTGTTTACCTACAAGTGTAATTATCACGGGCAACGCCGGGTACCTCTGCTAGTCTTCTCTTTCTATATATATAAAGAAGGATGTTTGTGGGTCTGTTTGTTTGTTTGTTTGTGGGTTTGTTTGTTTCTTATGCAAATCAACAGTTTTATTCCAATCTTGATGAAATTTTGCATACTTGACCTTCAAAGCATGAGGAAGGTCACTGTCTACCTCAGATCTCAAAAAAATAATAATTATCGATAAAAAACCGATATTCATGGTTATGGTAGGGCATATTAATGAGAAATATCTCATGACCAACAATGCAAGGCAAAGTTTGTGCGATAATAGGTATCAACAATGGTATAAACACGCAATGCACCAACACTCTGCATGGACCAACAATATATATCTCATGACCTACAATGCAAGGAAAAATTTGTGCAACAATAGGTATCTGTTGGTGTATTCACGAATATATTAAAAACACTGCTTATTATAAAAACAAACGTGAATATGTTTTTTTTATTACTTCACTTTTAAAAATATATAATAGAATGCTGCTTGGTATTTGTTTCTCTTCCTCTCTTTGTTTAAACAACAATGGTCATACACCTCGATCAATAAACGCTCAGCAACAATGTCACAAGCATCAGTTACATAAAATTAATTTCTTACTATATTCATTAGCATTATCATTTATGTCTTTATGATAGAAACTAAATTAAATAACAAAAGACTAGTAATAACCTACAGTATCAACAATGGTATAAACATGCAATCCACAAACACTAGGTATGGACCAACAATATATATCTCATGACCAACAATGAAAGCCAAAGTTTGTGCAACAATAGGTATCAACAATGGTATCAACACGCAATTCACCAATAACAATGAGCACAAAATGATGCAATGATAGAAAGTTCATTTCAAAGAATCATAACAATGAACATAAAATGATGATGCAATGATGGAACATTCGTTTCCAAGAATTAGTAACAATGAACAGGAAATGGATATAATAGATGATATAGATAGGGCAGTCTCTCTCGATGAGGCAAAGGAGATACGCGTGTCTTCCTTCAGCTCCCTAACAAGCGTTCAGTCAGACGATTGGGAAAAGTGTGTATATGGTTCTTTGTATGTGTGTGTCTGCGTGTGTGTGTGTTTGTGTGTTTGGCACGTGCATAACCTATTACAGTTTATTTCCAAAAAACACATCAGTATATATATAAATTTTTGAATTTGTTATTTACCTACTGTGTAATTATCCCGGGCAACGCCGGGTCCTCTGCTATTCTATATATATAAAGAAGAATGTTTGTTTGTTTGTGTGTTTGTTTCCTTGTTTGTTTCTTATGCAAATCTACAGTTTTTTTCTAATTTTGATGAAATTTTGCATACTTAACCTTCAGAGCATGAGGAAGGTCACTGTCTACCTCAGATATATATACCAACAATATACATATATCTCATGACCAACAATGAAAGGCAAAGTTTGTGCAGGCTTTTCTTAGAAAATAGAGTTCTTAGTACTTAACAATTTCTTAAAAATATTTAAAATTGATCAGTAACTGGAGATAATGGAGAGTTAGCAGGTTATTGAGAAAGAGTGGAAACACGACACAGGAAGCACTCCTTTAGCTCCGTGGTGTATTGAACAACTGGTAAGCATGTCAATAGAAGAATCGGCGATCGCAAGACTACACAAAAAGATGCGTGGCCAAGTTTTGATTCAAGACATCGAGAGAAGAAAGGGAATTGCAACAACATCAAGTGTACATCTAAGGTAAGATTACGTGAGTAAGAAATTATTTAGACTAGCAGTGGCATCCTTGGAGAGGTCTATCCATTGTGAGGCTTTAAAATTTTTTTTTCAAATTTCCATTAAGAATTTTTACTGTATTAATTCTAAGCGTTTTCGCGTGTATATTTTAAAGATATTTTAATATTTATTTAAAAAAAAGAGTCCGAGCCACGCCGCGGTTATCACTTAGCCTATTTGGTAGCACAGCAGATCCAAACATTTCCTAAAAATACATTTTGATTATATTCTGGAAACTGAGATGCTGATAATGCGATGACTGAACGTTCGTTTCCAAGAATTATTGATAATGAGCATGAAGTGAAGATGCAGTGACAGAACATTATTAAGGCAGCGTTTATTGATTAGGCATAAGAGTCAGGAGTGTCGCCCTTGACCTCCCTGTCAAACGTCCAGACGATTGGCAAAAACTTGTGTCTGGAAAGGACAGAGAAAAAACGAGTATTGGTCGGAGAAACTCAGCAACTAAAACAGAAAAAGCTCTACGGGCGTTTGAAACATCTGAACAACTGGAGTTTCGACAAGAGCTACTACGTCAAAACTTGGGTCTAAAGTATCTGGTGATGCTCCGCAGTGGTGAGGCAGGTCAAGAAGAGTTTCGATAAATTCCTGGTATATCACCTAGACTTCCTGGTATTTTTTAGTAGAATGGATAATCCCTTTGCTCTGTGTTGTATTGATTTAGTTTTTTTTTTAACCAATTGGGAGTTATAATTTCATTTTTTGAGATTGTTCTCTTTACCTACAAGCGTATTTATCCCGGGCAACGTCGGGTAGCTCTGCTAGTTTGTAGTATAGCAAATCCTCCCACTACTGCTCGTAACATTTTGATGCCATAACTTATGAAAGGATTGACCTACAGGCTTGAATTTTTGTACACACGTAAGTCCTATGCAGATGACGGTATTAAAATATAGCGAATCCTCTTGGGTGGCCCAAACGATGTATTTTTGTTGTTTCCCCAACTGACCTCCTTTCATGTCTATGGATTTTTGATTGCGTTTGAGCAATTTGTGACGTCAGATTTTGAATGTTTGACGTCAGAATTTAAAAAAACTTTATTTCTAGTATAGCGAATCCTCACACTACTGCTGGTAACAGTTTGATGTTTGTGGGTTTGTTTGTGGCTTTGTTTGTGGGTTTGTTTGTTTTTTATACAAATCTACATTTTTATTCCAATCTTGATGAAATTTTGCATACTTGATCTTCAATGCATGAGGAAGGTCACTGTCAACATGAGATTTCTGAAAAATAAAAAATCGATTATTTGATTATTTAATTATTTTGTAATTATTGATAAAAAATCGATATTCATGGTTATGGCAGGGCATATTAATGAAAAATATCTCATGACCACCAATGAAAGGCAAAATTTGTGCAATATAAGAGGGTTGGGGCATAAGTCATGGCAACTATTTTTTTCCTCAGAGCTAAGGGATGGTATCATAAAATGTCATATGTCTTAAGAAAGCTGTGACTGCTAGTATGTTTCCACAACATTAGATGGCTCCGTGAGTTCCTGGTGTTGCGCAGAGAGCAATGTTAAATCAGTTCTCAGTCAACCTCCGTGCAAGGTGGATGTAACCCGAGTTGAACAACGTTCGTATATCAAAACAGCCGTTCTCTATTTTGATTTCTGTTACTTATTCTGGAAAATGAAATCTGTAATCATGGTCCAGAATAAATTTTCCAGAAGTATGAAACGTATGAAACAGTACAGGCTTCATGATGCCAGAACATGAAACCTGTAATGTTGTCAACTACCTTAATGAACATGAGAAGCAAAGTGTTGGCGTGTTGTTAAATGTCCGTGCATTTCGTCCATTCCTTGTCCTTTCATCTGTATGTTTCACATTTTCCACCCATGCTTGAATTCTTATAAAAAAAATAGTTGCCATGACTTATGCCCCAACCCTCTTAGATAAATTTCAATTTGTAACAATGCATAGAATTCCTGCAGAAATTTGGCAGAAATTTTTCTTAAGTCGTTTGAGGATACCTTGAAGAAATCGGACCACTACTTTCCCCGTATTTAGTTTCGTTATGTTGACGATATTTTCGCGGTGTTTGATCCTGTTGCTTGCAACGTCACTGATTTTTTGGATCATTTAAATTCTTTCTACCCCAGTGTTCAGTTTACAAGAAGTTGATGGAAGATTACGATTTCTAGATGTTATGATTATAAAGATCAATAACTCCCTTTCTTTCGATGTTTATCGTAAATCTTCAAACCAGCTTAATTTTATCCCGTCAGATTCCAGCCACCCGTGGAACCACAAGCTTGCAACGTTTATCTCTATGATAGACAGAGCGATCAACCTTACATTGGATAAGAAGACCTTGAATAAAGAAATTTCCACAATTAGAAGGATCGCCACCAGGAATGAATATAACCAAAGGACCATCACAATGATTTTAAAAAAGAGGACGTTCCATAAATTTATCAGAGACAACACGACTTTAAAGAAAATCAAAGGGAAGTACACCACGATATCAATACCCTATAATAATCAATTAGTTAAGGGCGTTAGCTCCATTTTCAGTACTCACGACCTGGCTTTATTCTTCAGCAACCCAAGCCAAGCGAAGCTATTACTGGGCAACCCAAAGGATAAGGTCCCCTCACTCCTGCAGACGGGAATCTACAAGGTTAAGTGTCCTCAGTGCCCCAAATTTTATTTTGGACAAACGGCCCGCAATCCTACCATTCGATTTAAGGAACATTTGATCCACTTGAAATATGGAAGAAGAAACCTGTCCGCTGTGGCGAAACAGTCGTTGGATACGGGACATAGAATATCGTTCAACGATCTTGTACTTGTTAAAGCAATAAAAAATAATCGCCTTCTAGATGCCTTAGAAATCTCATCAGCCAACAGCAAAATTTACTCAACTCCGACAAGGGACCCATTGGAGATTCTCAACTGAATAACTATTGGTCCAAACGGACCAATCACTGAATTATCCCCCCCTAAGTGGGGCTCATCATTTTTTTCTGTTATTGGTGCAGTCAGACTATAAATATCGGTCTTGTTCTTTTTATCTCTCGGCTGCAGTGCGCCTTAAAGCAGTTCAAAGACTGGTTTAACTGCTGGAAGTTGAACCTTAACGTCGGAAAGTGCAAGGCTTTGTACCTCAATAGGAAGCTCAAGCGTCCCCCAGATTCTCTTGTTCTGTTCAATAAGAAACTGGACTGGGTGGACAACTACAAGTATCTGGGAGTTATCATTGACTCAAGACTCTTATGGAACCGGCATATGTCCTATGCTCTGAACAAAGCGAAGAGGGCTAAGTACAGTATCATAGCTCTCATGGGTCACAACAGCGCCCTCAGCCATTCCAGAATGTTACCCTGAGGACCATTGCCCAGCTGGACAGAAGGACGGTGAAAACCAATCTATCCACTTGGATTTAATCATGGCCCATATCGGAAAGATTATACAGGTTCTCCTTTTGATTATGATACAGAAGATGAAGACTCACGACAATAAACTTGTGACTAGAATACTGAAGAACTCAATGGATATAAGTGGCATATGAAGTATCGTAAACCGAAGCACATTCTTGACATCAACTTTGAAAATACCAGCAAAGCTTAATTTCCGTACTACTAAAGAATCTTTTTTCTCCTTGTATTTTTTATTTCGATTGTATTTTGTTTCTGACAATCGTCAATTTTATTTTCTTTTTTGTATAATATGGAAGACCGCTTGGGTTGGTTAGGCTTCTTGACTACTTCAGTGTATTTCATTTGGAGTTTATTCTGGTTAGATGAGCTTTGTGGAAACGCTGCTTTCGTCCCATCGTAACAAATATACACTTCACTGCTCGATTGTCGATTGTCGCTTTTCACACTCGGCATTGGAGGTCTCAGGCTGAGGACGATCAGGACGATCAAAACGGACTAGCTCTTCAAGGTATCACTCTACTCTCTTTTCAGGTATCATTTCATTATTTTCATTTTATGGTGCGCCCTTTTCAGAGCGATATTTACTTTCTGTTACGTCTTATGTGCTGGTCTCTGGTTAAAATTAATATTCCTGTAAACCAGTACATCAAGACGCTCATTATGCGTCTGGGTCCCTGGCGTTAGGATTAATTTCCTCGCAAACCTAACTAAGGACATTTTTTCATATCATCTATTATTATTCTAATCGTTCACGAGTGAGTCTCTGGCGAAGAATTAATTTTCTCGCAAAACTGACTTGTTCTTTTTTTTCTTAAAGCCAGGTGCGTCCTTCTTAGGACGGCTTCTTTAGCACACACCTAGCTGCGTGGTTACTCCCCTCCCCTGGTTTTGTACATTTATCTATAATGGCTACGTCCAAATTAACCATCTCGAAGTCGGCTAAAGAGCATTTGCTAGTGGCGGATGGCAAAACTGTGTCCTGCGAAAAGGCCTGCCGGGGTGCCTGCTTAGATGCTAGGTTTGCTAAATTTGACCTAGAGTTCAACGAAATGTTAGAAGCCCTCCGGGATGAAATAAACGCTAAGTATAGTGCACTGGAGGGGAAAGTCGAATCCCTACACAAAAGTTTTGAGAAGAAGTTAGAAGGTATCAACAAGGAAATAAGGACTCTCGTAGAGATGTTATTGACAAGATAAGCGAACTGAAGGAAGCCTTTGGGAAATGCTCCGGGACCCCGAAGGCAGGAAACTCCACGGAAGACAAACCGGTTGATAGCAGCAAGGTAAGTAATGTTTTAAAAACTATTTCCTCTTCTAATAGTGTGGAGCCTATGGATATACACTGTAATAGAAAATAGTGACTGTTCGACAAACGGTGGCTGTAAGAGAGAAGTCACTCTGGCGGAACCGATGAAGAAGTGGATGGCAGTCCCTGAATTGGTGTCACTAATAAAAAATTCAGAAAAGGCATGAGGGTCGATAACCTAAAGACCGTCTCCAGAGTAAACGAAGAAGTCGTCAGCGCGACTAGAATGAGGAATCCGAAAAATGTACAGAATCGCTCAGCTAATGAAGACCATAGGATCAAGAAGAGGTATGTCCCGCCGATTATCGTGCGGACTCGAGGCGTCCTGTTTAAGACGATTCTATCCGAGATCGAGAAGCATGTTCCAGTGGAAACCGTCATGATCACTGTTCATACGGGCAGAGCTGAAACCGTCAAAGTTAAATGTGAAGACGAAGAAACACACAACAGGTTAGTCTCTGGCATTAAGTCTGATAATATTTTAAAAATTCAGCTTCATCAACTGAAGTCGGAGAAGGTCTTGAAATACGTGCTTTCGTAATGTGGATATTACGTATGACCTCGATGACTTCCAAGAAGACCTAAAAAGAGCCAACTACTTCCCGGAAAAGGTAATTTGATTGAGGAAAGCCAAAGGATCCATTGATATGCCGATGGTTTTGGTTCTGCTCTCGAACACCGAACACAACCAGTCATTGAAAAACATTACACGAATTGGGCCGCTGGCAATGCTAATGGAGGCCTTTCGAGGGAACAAGAAGCCACTACAGTGTTACAACTGCCTGCGCTCGGGCACGTATCCATGGGCTGCACGGAAGATCCTCGTTGTAACAAGTGTGCAGAGGGGCACAAGTCAAGAGATTGCTCCAAGATTAAAGGACAAGTTCCCCCAAATTGCGTCAGATGTGGTATACAGCACACTTCAAGTTACACGAAATGTCCAAATACCCACAGGGTCAAAGGATGCCTAGTTCTAACGTGACAGCAGACAAGTCCTATGCTGCTGCTGTGTCTAAGCCGGAGAATAAAGGCCTCAACATCAACGATCTACCAGGTATGTATAAGAAATTAGGACGTATCTATCATCTGTTTTCTAATATACGCAAAACTTAACCACAGTTGAGTGGGCTCCTTACGACCAACTAATTATACTATGGCTGCAAAACGTTATACATTAATCAACAAAGGTGAACTTCGGTGTGTGATATGGAACGCTAGGGGGATTCCTCGAAATCGTATCGATTTTCACAATTTTTTGATAAAGCAAGAAATCAACGTTGCTTTCCCTTGGTGAAACGCACCTCAAACCAAGCCAAGACTTCAAGCTACCTGGCTGTTGTGTGTACCGTATGGATCGTATGGCTTCAAATGTTGCAGGATGTGCTTCTGGGAGCGCTGCGATCATCATTAAGAAGGGAATTCAACACCAAGAATTAGTGTCCAAGTTTTATGCAGGTATAGAATCGGCCTCCATCATTATCAATGACGTCTCCTATGGTGAAGTGAAGACTATCGTGGCGCTTTATAATTCACCCTAACGTTACACGAATTGGGCCGCTGGCAATGCTAATGGAGGCCTTTCGAGGGAACAAGAAGCCACTACAAGAAGCTCACGAATTGACGTTAGCGAGCTTGATGAACTCTTCAGTGGTGACTCTCCAGTCGTCGTGGCTGGTGACCTAAATGCCAAACACCCAAGTTGGAACTACAACGGCATGATTCTCTATAGGTATATACAAGGAAAAGATGACATCATCGCTGCTGGACCTGTGGAGGACACCTACTACTGCGACCACTCCCCTAGTAGTGACGTTGTGGACATCGCGCTCTTGAAGGGTTTCTTCAAACCGTACAATATCTTCACAATTGATGACCTTTCTTCTGACCACAAGCATGTGGCGTTAAACTTTGACATTGTTGACATAAATTTCCGAGAGGAACTCATACATCATCAAGACCGAAGCTCTACAAAGATATTCTTAATGACTATGGCTACCATCCCGACTTTGCGTACTGTACGGAGGGCATCGATCAACTTGTTGAAGACATCACCAGATGTATTAACAGTGCCATAGAAGCTAGTACCTATCCATCAGAGAATAAACCTCCTCATCGAATCCAACTCACTCCTGGAATCCAACGCCTAATTGCTGAAAGAAACAGGACCCGTAGACTATGGCAACGCTATCGGGAACCTTGGCTCAAACCAATTACAACAGGAGATAAAAGAGCTTCGTGACACTAGGTGGAATGACAAACCCAAAAGCTTGTCCGCTCGCGACAATTCCATTTGGAGTATGGTCAGAGCTTTACAGAAGAAGAAGAACAATACGCTTCCTCCACTCCGTACACCACAAGGTGACTCTGTGCAAACTGATCAGGACAAGGTCCAAGTCATTGCAGATTCACTGGAAATGCAGTTTGTCACTCCTACCAACAACATGCCCGAGAGCCAAATCATGTCTCAGCGTGTGGAAGAAGGTATTGTCAACTTTGATGAAGTCTCGCAGCATTTAAGGAAGGACATCATCGAGGCTGGAGAGATCGCCACCATCATAATTAAACTGAAAAAGAAGAAGGCTCCAGGAAGAGAGAAGGTGAGTAATAACGCCCTTATGAATCTCCCGTAGAACTTTATTGACTATCTCACCAATAACTTTAGCGACTGCTGGAAATTTTTTACTTCCCTGTGGCTTGGAAGCAATATATCGTGTTGAGTATCCCCAAGCAGGGGCAAAATCCTGCAATTCACGCGAGCTACCCACCTATTAGCCTGCTACCCTCGATGTCCAAAGTGTTGGAGAAAACAATCCTCGTCAGATTCCAAGACCACTGTCTAGCAAATGATCTTTTTCCGGAAGAGCAGTTTGGCTTTCGTGCTGCCCACTCTTGTCCAATGCATATATGGAGGCTCGTTGGAGACCTGAGCACCCCCCTGAACCTCTCCAGGTACTGTGGGTGGTATTTCTTGAGGCCAGTAAAGCTTTTGGCCAGGTATGGCATGAGGGCCTTGTCTACAAAATGATTAGAGACGGGTTCCCTGCTGATTTGATTTTGATGGTGAAATCCTTTCTTGACGACAGATCCTATCAAGCCAAACTTGAAGAAAATCTTTCCACGCCCCGTGTTGTAAAGGCCGGTTTCCCTCAGGGTTCTGTTCTCGGGCCTGTGCTATTTAATTATTTTGTAGACGATTTCCCAAACCCGAAAAATGTAATCTGTATTTCTATGCGGATTATACTGCCATTATGACATGGGCACACCAGCCGACTCACGTTTTCACTCAGTTGCAGTGCGCCTTGAAGCAGTTCGAAGACTGGTTTAACTGCTGGAAGTTGAACCTTAATGTGGGAAAGTACAAGGCTTTTTACCTCAAATTTACTCAACTCCGACAAGGGACCCATTGGAGATTCTCAACTGAATAACTATTGGTCCAAACGGACCAATCACTGAATTATCCCCCCCCCCCTAAGTGGGGCTCATCATTTTTTTCTGTTATTGGTGCAGTCAGACTATAAATATCGGTCTTGTTCTTTTTATCTCTCGGCTGCAGTGCGCCTTAAAGCAGTTCAAAGACTGGTTTAACTGCTGGAAGTTGAACCTTAATGTGGGAAAGTACAAGGCTTTTTACCTCAATAGGAAACTCAAGCGTCCTCCAGATTCTCTTATTCTGTTCAATAAGAAACTGGACTGGGTGGACAACTCAAGTATCTGGATGTTATCATTGACTCAAGACTCTCGTGGAACCGGCATATGTCCTATGCTCTGAACAAAGCGAAGAGGGTAAGTACATATTATTCTTGAGACACGGCTTTTCCGCCTGTCTCTTTGTTATCTAAAAGCTCCCAATAGTTGAAACAACTTTATACAGTCGTTTTTTGCAACAATTTCTTATCATTGTTTCCCCTCTTAGAAGAAACAATCACACTCTGACATCACAAACTAATCGGTTTTGAGTTATGCGAGATATATATGTACATTTTCTACAAGGACGTGAAAGGATTTCGGGTTTGTTTGCTTGTGACAAGAATCGGCCTGTCGTGTTTGCGTCAACAAGCAGGTGGCCGTGTTTCTATATTGCGTCAACAACGGTTGATGAAAATTAAGACTTCAAGTTTTAATGGTTGCTGTCGTGTTGGTGATTTGTTTTTTGCTTTTTTTATTTTTTATTTATGTATTTTTTTTGTGCTAACAATCGAACGGCCGTGTTTGAGCAACACCTCCGAAAAAAGCCTGTGCACTGAAAATTCATAGATTGTTACATCATCATACCACGGTCTGTAGATATACATGGTCATCGAGCTCCATTGTTAAAATGAAGCTAAAGTTTCTAGCTCTAATAGGTCGGGAACTCTATTGAAAAGTAGTGCTGCGTGTACAATCGGTCCAACTGCGCCTGCAGTGCCGCCTTATCGGTAGATAGAAACTTTACTTTCATTTTCAGTTTCAATGAAAAATCTCTATCACAGGTCACGGTCGACCCTACTGCGATCTATGCTTCTCGAAACAATGGAAAATGGCGGAAGCTCGATGACCGTGAATACCTACAGACCGTGATTTCTACTAATAATAAGGCCTAAATCATGACTTCTTATGATCATTTAACAATGTATGATTTTTCAGTGCCATAGCCTACAATGATAAGAGAAAGCCTGTCCATTTACCCTTCCTCCATTGTTCCCAGAACCAGTCGTAAATAGCATGATTTAGCACCTCCTAACGACAAAATTTAATATTGTTTCAGTCGTTTTATTGCCTATAATGATAGCCTGCCCATTCACACCTCGACAAAAAATAATAAGGTACATGTAAATCAGTTTTCTATATAAAAAATCAACTAACCTCTATTTAGTTGTGAATTTTTTTTCATAATTTGACAACAAAAGCGACTCTAACAGTGTTGAATTTTGTCGCTAGACGGTGGTAAATCTTACTATTTGTGACTAATTTTTGAGAGACAGTTTGAACAATCAAGGAAGGCAAATGGCGAAGCCGACGAGGTCTAAACAAGCAGTAGCACTGATTTTGTGACATCATGCAAACAGATGGATTTTGTGACGTCATGCAAAAAGAAATTTAAAAACAAAATAAGGATATTTAAAACTTAAAATAAAATGACTTATTAATAAAGTAAATGATCCAGGTTTGGCATTAATGCATTTTATTATACTGTATTTACTTATTTATCTAAAATACAAAATTCATATTTCAAAACATCCCATCGGTTTTCGTGACGTTTTAACAATGCCAACTGACGTAGTGCTATGGCTTTATATAGATCGCGTCGGCTTCTCAAATGGGCATGCTCTCTCTTATCAATGGGTGCGTTCGGAGAGCAGCCACTGGTGAATTTCTTGAGAATCAGAGAATTCTCTGTGAAACACGAGAGAATTCGAGAATTCATGTACATCTCGAATGCCTCGGTGAATTCTCGGTGATATTGGTAGATTATCCAATATGCAGAATGTGAGCTCGCCTGACTAAAGCTCTATATGTATAATTATGGACAATTGAAGCCATTTTGACCAATTTTGGCCTTTTCGTAGGCTCAACTGCTTATTAAACAGAGAGCCATAGATCTCGAAAATCACTCGTTTTTTATGTTATTTAACGCTCATCGTAAATATACATTAATTACATAAAAAAGCGAGTATTTTCGAATTTTATTAAGCAGTCTATAGTGAGTGAACCTACGAAAAGGCCAAAAATGGCATCAGTTATCCATACTTGTATACTTGTATACTCGTATATAGAGCTTTACGCCTGACGTCTTTCGAAACATTATTTTCTCAAAATCATATTAATTGTGAGTTAAATGAGCAAATGTGAGACAACCACAGTGAGAGGATGAAGAAAAACACTCTTCTGTGTTTTGGAATGCAAAGAAAATTCTTTGATTGAAAATTCACTATAAATTCATAATTGGAAATAAAATGAAATAAAAAGGTGGAATACTGAAACACTAGTCGTGCGAAACTAAAATGGAAAAAAAATTAATAAGCAAAATGAAGATAAATTATGAGCATATCTTGTTTATCAAAAGCCTATATAATTTATTTTATCTAATTAATTTTATCTATATATTTTAATAATTTATTTTATGAGATATCTTTTACACATTTTACAGTATATTGCTGTCATTTGCAAATTTTATTACAACTCAATCTAGTTTTAGTTTTACTCTAAATTTGATTGGTCGTTGCCATCCAACGTCATTTTCACCTTTTCCACTAGCTTTTGGCGAGAGAGAAAAGTGGAAAGAAAAACGAGAAAAAAGTGATTTCTCCGTGCAATCCCGAACGCCGTGAATTCACTGGTTGCAGGATGACGCTACCGCCACCAGCCTGGGGCGCATTCCTCGACATTGTCCTAAAACGAAACGACCTGACGTCTTTGTTACTCGCTGGCTGTGATAGCATTGTTGAATCTCCAAGCGAAGACAGCAGTCATCCGTTCGTCGTGAAAATAAACGCATGAATCTTAAAACTAATTTCATCATTTTTATTAAGTCAAGGCCTTTTATAGGGGCCACATTTCTTTATGAAAGAGATTGTCAAAATAAAAATTTAATCTAAAACATAAAAATGCCTGCAGTAATTATTCTTTTTTGCTACTTTACAGTGTTTAAACTATAAAATATTTATGGAAGGAGACAATGTTGCGTCCGTTCTTTATTGTCGCCATTCAAGCTCTGTTTACATTATGCATTCCAATGGAAGTGCGCATGCGATCACATTTAGTTTCAGTTTCTATTTCTACATATCTAACAACCCGAGGGGCCTCACAAAAGATTAAATACTTTACATAAACTTTGATTAATAATTTTTCATTAATATACCTTAAGGATTAGTGATTTTACCAAGTTCATTAATTAAAACCATAATATTCGACTGGTCTTCTAATTCTTGCGCTTCGTCGCAGTGCCGGTTGTCCTGCTGTTTCGGAATACAAGGTGGTTGTTGCCTCTGTCTCCTCCCTTTAGGATGCAGCAGGAGGTGGGGTGTCGACTTCGATATCAATGTTTACTTTTGCAGTCATCCATTTTGGCCCAGCTCTATAATTTCGGGCAAGCACTATATCACTTTCTTCCCATTTACTGTGCATGTACTCGTCCGCCTTCTCAGATCTAGGATAAAATCGATCTAACGTTATCTTTAACGCTCGTCCAAACATCAAGTGAGATGGTGGTTTCCCGGTTGTCCCATGTGCACTATTGCGGTACTGCATCAGTAACTTGTCTATCCGACTTTGCAGCGGCTTTCCTTCACCGCTCGCTTCAGTGTCTGCACGAAACGTTCTGCCAGTCCATTAGATGCAGGGCGGTACGGGGCGAACAGGCGTTGCTCGATCCCCTGTGGATTTAAGTACGTCTTGAATGGTTTCGATATAAACTGTGGTCCATTATCACTCACAATCGTTTCAGGGAGTCCAAACATCACATACAATTTCTCTGGTGTTGCGATTAGCTCTCCCGCTGTAGTTGTTCTCATTGGGAATACTTCCGAATAACATTTGTCCTTCTACAGGGCCGGCGAAATCTACATGAATCCTTTGCCAGAGTTGTATTTCATTGTCCCAATGGCGATACCGAGGAACAGGATCTTTTTGAGTTTGAGCACGGTGAACACACTCCTTGGCGATGTCTTCTATTTCGTCGTCCATCTTAGTCCACCACAACCGTCCACGGGCTAACGATTTCATTTTTACAATTCCCAAGTGACCTTCGTGTAATTCGTTTAAAATTGGGAGTCGAAGAGAGTTTGGGATTACTACTCTATAACCTCTCAACAAGATGCCGTTAATTACAGTGAATTCATCACGGATTTTTGCATAAGCTGGAAATTGTTTCCATTCCTTTGCTTCTGGTTTCGTAGTGAGATTCATGATTTTCCTTAATGTATTATCTCGCTCCGTATCTACTCGTATTTTCTGGAAGGTAACTGGCATTCCTTCTTCTAATAAATTACATAGAGTCTCTTCTGAAGGATCTTTCGCGGATTTCAATTTTGGTGTCTTCACTAGAAATCTGGAGAAGAAATCTGCATTAGCATGCTTTTCCGCCTTACGGTAAATGACTTGCGCCCTATAGCCCATGAGATCGAGGGCTAGTCTTTGGAGTCACAGGTTACTCGTGTCCGGATTGATTTTGTCTGGATCAATGGTTTATTATCAATTATTAACTCGAACTCTCTTCCATACACATACGGATGAGCTTTCTTTAAAGCATACTGTAAGGCTATCGCTTTTTTCTCTATTTGGGAATATCGTTGTTCCGTTTCCGTAAATGTATGGGAATAGAAACTTATGGGGAGCTCTTTTCCCTCTTTTACATGTGGAATCACTATTCCTACTCCATAGGGGCTTGCATCACTTGCTACTCTTACCATCCAATTGGCATTGTAATGTACCAGATTGATATTTTCTTTTATTAGCCTTTTGACATCTTCAAATGCTTTTTGGCGCTCGTTGGTCCATTTCCATGATACGTTTTGCTTCAACAAATTGGAAATTGGTTGCAATACTTGAGACAGGTTTGGCAAGAACTTCCTATAGTATCCGATGAAGTTGATAAATGACATTGTTTGTAGCTTGTGTTTTGGAGGGCTGACCTCTAACATTTTTTTCGTCTTCTCTGGATTCATCTTCAGACCGTTTTCAGTAATGTAATGTCCACAAAATATGCCAGTGGCTTTCCAAATACACATTTATCTAAGTTGGCTTTAATTCCGCGCTTTTGGAGTCGCCTTAATACTTCCTCTACGTTTGCTAGATGTTCTCTCTCATCTTTTCCAGTTATAAGGATATCAATGAAGCATTTAGTGTATGGTATCTTTCATTACTTCATCCATTACTTTTTGCACCATAGCTGGGGCTGATGCGATCCCATAATACAGAGAAGTAGGCTGATACAGTCCAAATGGGGTCGTTAGGGTTGTTACCTTTTGGGATTCTTCATCTAACTTCAATTGTAAATATGCATTCTTCAAATCTAAATATCTAATGCCTCCAGCCATTTCTACAGATATTTGCTTCTTTGTAAGGAATACGTTTGTAATCTCCACGAATTTTTATTATATTGTTGTCATTCAATACTTCTCCTCTTTTTTCTGTAATTTAATGGCATTAACTTCCGCAGCTGTTAAAGATATTGAACTCGCCTCTCTTCCAGCTACTTCCATGCTTATAGCTATTTCAATAGCTTTTTCTAAGATAACACGTAGTAATAATCTTACTCACTTTCGAACTATCTTTTAATCCCATTATAAATTGATCTCTTAACCTTGTTTCCAGGTCAGCTCCAAATTTACACTAGATGGCAGCGTTATGCGATCTCGCAATAAACGATGCTATCGTTTCACCTTCTACTCATTTTGTCTTATAAAATCTATATCTTCCGGCTATTTCTAGAGGATCTGGATTCACATGGTCATTTACTAATTTAACCAACTCAGCATATGTTTTAGAACTCGGTTCAGCGGGGGCGACTAAGTCTGCTATCAACGCATACGTCTTTGTCAATAACAGAGCCGTTTTCTTTTCCTCTGATATATCGTTCGCATTAAAGTACATATCAAGGCGATCTATATAACAGTTCCACGGTTCTAACTCGTCATTCACATCTATTCGACCCACTAGCATTCTCTCAGTCATGATGCCTATTTTCGTTATTTAAAACTTTTCTTTTTGTACTCACGTTTGCTCTGGGCGTATTACTTTCGATTTCTGACGGCTCGGCTCGCTGTCTTCCCTCTCTCTTCACACATGGAAGAGGTATCTTGCAGCGGTTGTTTTGTTTTTATATGTGCTCACTGTACTCTTCCTCTTTAGATCCTGTAGATCTTTTCTTTATAACCAAATTGACTTAGGGACGTTCTTTCTTACCCTGATCCAGTGGCGGCTCGTAGCTAAAATTTCTGGGGGTGCTGCGTCAGAAAATTGTAATTTTTTTTTTTTTACCAACTAGGGAATAGCTATTGACAATAAACTTAAGAATTATGTAATATACATGCATAAAAAAGTATTAAAGAAAAAAGAAGACACATTATATTGAATGTTATCGATATCGAAAGTGAAACTGGGGTTGCTGCAGTGCCACAGTGCCTATGGACGAGCCGCCACTGCCCTGGGGTGCGTTGTTCGACATTGAGGGAAAGCGTTCTTGTGAGTCGCGCTTTCGCTCGCCCGAACGCGACGTCAATCCGAGCGCGCTTCTCCTTGGAGTCGAACAACTGACTTTTAAGCCACCGCTTGTACAGAGTTGGAGGGGGAGGCGAACCGAAAGCGCTTAGCGATTAGTCATTGCATGGCTCATCGAGACTTATCGAGTAGTAGGGAGACTGAGTGTGCGCAGAAACGTCGAAACCGCGTGGTTTTTATTTGTATTTGTTCTTTTTCCACGTACTTCTCCCTATGGAAACTTCCACGCGGGAAATTGAACCCGGGAGAGAAACAGCGGCAGCGTACTCAACTGCCAACGGACGGGCAAAAATAAAAAGAATGTCAAAATAAAAGGAACATAATGTTTAGTATTTTATTTTTTAATTGTTCATTGTCCGCTTTCTTAGTAATCCGTAATAAGCATGATTATTAATGATAATAATATTGCATTGATCAATTTATGAATTTTATTAATTTTATGAATTTTTAATGAATAATAAATATATTTCGTTGTTATTAAAATGCATTTTAAAATTATGCTATATCAGTCAAGGGTCCTTTTTTATTTTTTTTTTTTCATATACATATCAACAACTGTTTTAATTTTTTAAAAATGAATGTCAATTTAAAATAAAAAAAACAAAAAGAAATCTGTTGTGCAAGTTCTAAATTGAAAATCTTAGGAATTTTGTTTACTGAGAATTTGAAATGGGGGTTATACATAACTGAAATAATAAAGAAGATTGCACCAACTATAGGCATAATTAGAAGAAAGAGAAATCGGTTAACTTTTAAGGCTTGTTTAAGCATAATATTATACATGTAGTTCATATGTTAATATTTGCTGGGGAGATGCCTCAACCTCTTTTCTATATATTTTAATGAAACTTTTAAATCGATTTATGAGAGTTTTATATAAATTATCATTTTATACTTCGATTACAGATTCATATTTTGAGAATAATAATATTTTAACTTTAAAACAACTTCCATGTTTTAGCTTTAAGTACTCAAATGCATAAAGAATATATATTTTAGAGGTTGTATTTTTAATAAAAATTTAGATTTTCATAAATATAATACAAGATTTAAAAATAATTTAAGAATAGTAAAATCATAGAAAAATATTGGTAGATATACGATTACAAATCGCATGATTTCCATTTGGAATAAACTTCCAGTACATTTAAAAAAGGTAGATAATTATATGCATTTTAAATTATTAGCTAAAAAATAGATATCAAAATTTTAATATAGTATATTAATTTTTAACAAATAGTTTTTTAGTTTGTTTGCGTTTTCATTTTTTTTTTTTTTTTTGTCTTTTCTGTTTTCATTTTGTTGAATTTGTTTATGTATCAGGGGTCTCCTTTGTTAAAGCTAAGCCTTGTTTGATGTACTCCTTCTTTCATTCTTGTGTTTGAAAATAAATGAATTAAATAAAAAAAAAACAAAAGCTTAAATTTAGACGATTTAGTATAAAAGATTTTAAAATAAATAATCATTTTAACTACATATTTAACGTTATGTCAATTATAAAAAATAAAATCTGATAATAGTTCATAAAATCATTTAATTTGTTTATTTATTTAACTAATATAAAGAATATATAAATTTGAGTTTAAGTTTGAAATATTACAAGAAGGCATTTTGGAGTTCTATTGTTTAATAAAGCGTTTATTGAATTTTTATTAAATTAAAAAAAAATAGCTAAATTTACGATAGACCGGCGGTTAAAGTGACTCGGGAAAACGGCGGTGAAACAGGCCGTAACCCTCGCCACGACTCCGGGGCTTGAGGCGGACACCGCTGTTGGAATCCGCTGTACAAATGCAGACAAAGAGCCAAAAAATAATGCCTCGACAAAGAGAACTGATAATCCGTTGAAATTAACTGAATAATTATCACAAGTGACATGTTCCTAATGAATTTTATATTGCTTTCGGAAATGGATAGCTGTAGAAGTGTGCCATCTTGATTTCGTATGAACTGCGTGTGAAATTCAGGAAGCTCAGGCGCTAGTGTCGCGCGCTTGTGTTAAGCCTGTTTCACAATTAAATCGCCCGCATTTGCCCCAGCGAATCCGCACAGGATGCGAATACTAGCGCTCCGCTAGCAAAGCGGGCGATTTAACAATTTTCCGTTTCCATTTCACAATTAAATTCGCGGCCGCATTAACTATCTCCTGATTGGTTCATTCTACGAGCGGTTGGAAACTGTATCCCGAATCATAGCCTACATGATAAGAGAATAGGCTTATCATGTAGGCTATGCCCGAAGCAGGGTCTTTTAATCTTTTAAGCAGGGTAGATTAAAAGACCCTACCCGAAGGAATACTAAGCTGTCATAATACGCTCAAGTGGATTTGTATATTTCTTCCGTTTTTGTTACTTCTCTCCAAAATAATTAATAAATAATAAATAAAATCAAAATGAAACTAGAAATATAAAATAAAATAAAAAGCTGACGTTTCGGATAGAGATTATCCTTTATCAAAGCAAAAAGGATAATTCTCTAAAGGCAATTAGAATATTTTATTTATTATTTAATAATTATTTTGTTAATTATTATTATTATTATTATTTATTTTTCATTTTTATTTAATAACTATTATTTATTGTAGGTTATTGTATTCCAGGGTTTTTTGTGTTTCGTCCTTTTCTCTTATAAATATCCGTTCATTACTTCTCTCCAACTTTTCCCCCTATAGTTCTGTGCGAACCTGAAGCTTCCTGATTGGTTCAAGCTATCGCGAATTCGCTAAATTTCAGAACCTGTCTGAATTGAAAATTTCGCCCGCAAAGCAGTTGCGAAGAGCAGTGCGGGCGATTTCCGCTAATTGTGAAACGGCAGTATGTGCGGAAAATCTTCGCCTCGGTTGCGATTTCCGCATTCGCCTGTTTTTCGCCCGCAAACAGTAATTGTGAAACAGGCTTTAGAGCGCCCAAAGAAATCGCTTTTCTGAGCGCGCACTTCTCACTAGGTCGACTGCGCTTTTCCGCTGTCCAACAACGGCACTCTTGAATTTGCGAGCGAAGTGGTGACGTTGCAGGCAAAATTGACGTCACTGAAAGCGCGCTCGCAAGTCGAACAACGCACCCCTGATCCCATCCTCGTCGCCAGTTGTTGCGTCCGTCCTTTGTTGTCGCCATTAAAGCTCTGTTTACATTACGCATTACAATGGAAGTGCGCATGCGATCGCATTTAGTTTCAGTTTCTATTTCTACATATCTCACAGACAACGTATAGCAGACAGAAGGATGTTTGCGGGTGGATTGGTTTTGGGTTTGTTTGTTTGTTTTATATACAAATCTGCAGATTTATTCAAAGCATGAGGAAGGTCACTGTCTATCTCAGATTTCGGAAAAATAATAAATATCGATAAAAAATCGATATTCATGGTTATGGCAAGGCATATTAATGAGAAATATCTCAGACCAACAATGCAAGGAAAAGTTTGTGCAACAATAGGCCCATCGTGTTCGCATCAACAATGGTATCAACGCGCAATTCACCAATAACAATGAGCACAAAATGATGATGTAATGTTAAAGCAATCTTTCCAAGAATTATAATAATGAACATAAAATGATGATGCAATATGGATAAGTTTCAATTTGTAACAATGCATAAAATTCCTGGTATTCAAGCTTTTCTTAGAAAAGAGAGTTCTTAGTACTTAACAATTTCTTGAAAATCTTTAAAAATGATCAGTAACTGGAGATAATGGAGAGTTAGCAGACTACTGAGAAAGAGTGGAAAGACGATAGAGGAAGGAATCCTTTTGCTCCGTGCTGTATTGAGCAAATGGGAAACAAGTAAATAGAAGAATTGACGACCACTAGACTACACAAAGTGATGAATGGCCAAGTTTTTCTTCAGGACATCGAGAGAAGAAAGGGAATTGCAACAACATCAAGTGTATATCTGAAGTAAGAATACGTGAGTAAGAAATTATTTAGACTAGCAGTGGCATCCTTGGAGAGGTCCAGCTATTGTTAGCTTTTAAAAATTTTTTTTCAAATTTTCATTAAGAATTTTTACTGTAATAATTCTAAGCGTTTTCATGTGTTTATTTTTAACATATTGCAAAATTTATTTTAATTTTTTGAGATTGTTCTGTCTACTTACAAGGGTAATTATCCCGGGCAACGCCGGGTACCTTTGCTAGTCTATCTATATATATAAAGAAGGATGCTTGTTTGTGGGTTTGTTTTTTATACAAATCTACAGTTTTATTCCGATCTTGATGAAATTTCGCATGCATGACCTTCAAAGCATGAGGAAGGTCACTGTCTATCTCAGATTTCTAAAAAATAATAATTATTGATAAAAAAAAATAGATATTCATGGTTATGGCAAAATATATTAATGAGAAATATCTCATGATTAACAATGCATGACAAACTTTTTGATACAATAAGTTTCAACAATGGTATCAACACGCAATTCACAAACACTCTGCATGGACCAACAATATATATCTCATGACCAAAAATGCAAATAAAAGTTTGTGCAACAATTGGTATCAACAATGGTGTCAACACGCAATGCAGCAACACTATGCAAAGATCAACAATATATGTCTCATGACCAACAATGCAAGGCAAAGTTTGTGCAATATAGAATTCAATGCATGGAATTCCTGTTATTCAGGCTTTTCTTAGAAAAGAGAAATCTTAGTACTGAACAATTTCTTGAAAATCATTAAAAATGATCAGTAAGAATATTGAGAAAGAGTGAAAGACGATAGAGGAATCATTTTTTTATCTCCGTGCTGTATTGAACAAATGGTAAGCAAGTAAATAGAAGAATTTGTGACTGCTAGACTACACAAAGTGATGAATGGCCAATTTTTGCTATTAAAATTTGAAAACTGAATAGACTGAAAATAATATTGTAATAATAAATAAATAAGTCAGGCAACCGAAATGCCCAGGATCGATAGGATTTTAAAGCATTCGAGAACGAAAAGGAAAGCATTTGATTTGTAAAAAAGCCTTTCTTAACTAAGACATCGAAAGAAGAAAGGATATTGCAACAACATCAAGTGTACATCTAAAGTAAGATTACGTGCGTAAAAAGTTATATAGACTAGAAGGCATCTTTGGAGAGGTCCATCCATTGTGAGCCTTTAAAAAAATTTTTTTCAGTAAATCAAGTCCCGGTATATCACCTAGAATGGATTTTTTCAGTGAAGAGGTGAATTCCTGTCTACCTTAAAAGTCTATCAGAAAGAGGATTTTTCTTAAAATGGATAGCCCCTTCGCTCTAAATTGTGGTGATTGAGTTATTATTAACCAATATGGAGGTTTAACTTTGCTTTTTGAGGTTTACTTACAAGCGTAATTATTCCGGGCAACGCTGTTAGTTTGTAATAAAAACTTTATTAACCTCAACAAAAATTAGTTCCTGAGTTGGACATTTTCATTTATAGTTTTCATAAATTGAAGTTTTGAAATACCGTCCAGTTTTTAAATTTCTTTGTTTTATATTTTGTTGTTTTTTTTCCCTTCCTTATGACAGTGTTTATTAGTTAATTTTTGTTGAGTTAATATAGTTTAATTACTAATTATTATAAAATATCTAACCAAGCAATTTGTCACAAAGCCAGTAAAAATTTTTTAGATTCAGCGATTCAATTATTGCAGGAAATAAATTCCGAAAGTGTTCTGCGTTAAATAAAATAAGGCGATAATGGGTCATGATATATGTATTTTATTTAACAAATTTATTTCATCTAAACTTTACGTTTTATGCAGATTTTTGCGACTGAGTTTTTATATTTCAAAATGCAGCTTACAGAATTAAAAAATGTAATTTGCAAAAAAATAAAAAATGTATATTCCGACATTAAAATTCCGGTTGTAAAATACAACTATTAGCGAATTCATAAATGGATTCTTCAGATTTAAAAATGCTGTTTACAAAATTAAAAATGCAGCATGTGTAATAAAACATGTATTTTGCAAAGTACAAAATGTATTTTTAAACTAAAACAAGAAGTTAATCCTCCCGAGGAAGGTATAGGAAAGTAGCGGAAGCCCTGAGATCATCTATTTTACCCTTTTATCTCACTTTTTAACCCCCCTCCCCAATTTTTTTTAAACGTGGTATTTACGAGGATGGGCTGAAAGGTAATGCCTCCATGGCTGTAACTTTTTTTTTTTTTAACCGATTTTCAAAATTCTTTTTGTATCTGATACTCACATTTCTCCTCTGTGTAATGCACTATTCTTTTTTTGACATAGTCCCCATCCCTTTCCACGCATTGTACCAACGCGTGACTAGTCGGGTGAACCCGTTGGAGAGGAATTTCGGGGTTGTCGTCGACACGAGGATTGAATGGCAGCTTTGGATCCTCTTCTGCAGCACGATAACGCCCGTCCGCACACGATCGCCACACATCCGAGGGGGTTGCAGCGCCTACAGTTCAAAGATGAAAAACTGCAGTTCAAAAATGAAAGACTTTGCACCTTGTGACTTTCACCACTTTCCAAAGAGGAAAGAGCACCTTAAGGGGCATGAGTTGCGTTCTGACGACGAGGTGAAACTGCCATTCGGTCTTGGTGTTGACAACAACCCCGGAATTCCCCTCCAACGGGTTCACCCGACTAGTCACGCGTTGGTACAATGCGTGGAAAGGGATGGGGACTATGTCGAAAAGTGAATACTGCATTACATAGAGGAGAAATGTGAGTATCAGATACAAATAGAATTTTGAAAATCGGTTAAAAAATAAAAAAGTTACAGCCATGAAGGCATTACTTTTCAGCCCACCCTCGTAGAAACTGTAAAAGAGCTCTTATTTTCTTTTGTTTCTCATCATTTCCGATCGAATGATATATGAATGCCATATGTTGCCATTTTTTCTAAAGACTAAGTAACTGCCATCCTGACAATTCCGACCCCATTGGGACAATTTGGCCGAAACTTCATAGCAATATTGATCTTGCTTAGAGGAATCTGCATACCAAATTTCATTCCTTTCTATGCATAAATACGAGTAGACCTTTTGGTCCCCTCTAATTTCCGCCCCCGAAACTCCGACCCCAGTGGGCCAATGAAAACCAAACTAAATAGTGAAGGTCCACATACCCATTGTCAGCTATATTCCGAATTTCAACCTTCTACCTCAAAAAAGGCGGAAAATATGTAGGGGAGAGACGGACAGATGAACGGACATTGTGAAAACATTAAGTAGCTTCATTCTTCCGCCACTTAATGTAATTTGCAAAAAAATATTTGTGGAATTAAAAAAAAACTGTATTTTGCGAAATTAAAATCAATTTCTGGTGGAATTTTGTAATTCAATAAAGCAAAAATGAGCTAAAAAAGGGAGGTAAAAAGTGGATAAAAAGGACAAAAAGTTGGGAAGGATACTTCTTACTCATTTTTTTAATCCCCACCTTTTGATGTTCTTATCCTCGACTTTTTAAGCTCCACTTTTAATATGCCAATTTCCTTAAATGAAAGGAATATAAATTGGAAATAAAAAAAAGGAGACAGAAATGGACAGACAAAATTGGAAAATAAAATATGGGATTAATAGTGGGAGATAAAAATTATGATAAAAAATGAGGTTAAATAGTAGAAGCTAACAAATGGGTCCAAAAAAGTGGGTATTTGCTTTGGGAATAAAAATGAGTTAAAACTTGGGACTAAATGTTAAGGATAAAATTCAGAGTTAACAACGGGGTAAAAACTGGGATCATAAAATGGAAATTAACAAAATGGGGTAAGAAGTATTCCTCCCTCGATTTCTTATTCTTTCTAAAGGGTGAAAATTAATTCCACTGCCAAACTTGGAGAGGTAGTAGGGATAGTCGAAACAAACAACTTTTCTTTATACCAGTTTTGTGAGAAAAATTTATTTACCAACAAGAACAATTACAGCAAGTGTTCAAAGTGTTTGTGTCGTTCCACACATGGAAGTTGTGGCAATTGAAGAGACCATCCTTGGTGAACTGTGCTTCATCAGAAAACAAAACAAGTTCACCAAACGCGGGATTGACGGCAACATTCCGAAGATACCAGTCGGAAAAGTGACCACGTAGTTGGTAGTCGTTGGGTCGCAAAGGCTGCACAGTCTGTTCGTGGTATAGGTGTTGCACATTGTCATGCATGAAGTTCTAGACAATTGTTTGACTGGTCCTCACAGCATGTGCGACTGCACGGGTGCTTGTTGAGGGATCCTCTGCAAACCGTTGTAGTATTTCCTCTTCCACACGTCCTGTTCTCACATGTCTTGGAGCTCTTAAATGCATTTTTAATTTGCAAACAGCTTTTTTAAATTTGAAGAATCCATTTAAGAATTCGCAAAAAAATTGTATTTTACAACCGGAATTTTAATGTCGGAATTTTGACTTCATTTCTAACAATGATTTTCTCGCCAAACAAAGTTGGTA
>JAHWFO010105039.1:737191-753506 GCA_023313115.1 Rhysida immarginata
ACAGCTTTTTTAAATTTGAAGAATCCATTTAAGAATTCGCAAAAAAATTGTATTTTACAACCGGAATTTTAATGTCGGAATATACATTTTTTATTTTTTTTTGCAAATTACATTTTTTAATAATGCAAAATGCATTTTTAATTCGATAGAATGAATTTTATTTCTGCAAAATACATTTTTAATTCTGAAAGTTGCATTTTGAAAAATAAAAATTGCAGTCGCAAAAAGCTGCATAGAATGTATAGTATAGAAGAAATAAATTTGTTAAATAAAATTCATATATCAATACACACTATCTCCTTTTTTAATGCACACACAACATTTGCAATTTATTTCTTGAAATAATTGATTCGCTAAATCTAAAATATTTATATTGGTTTTGTGACAATTTGCTTGGTTAAAAATTTTATAATAATTATTATTAAAACTTTATTAACTCAACAAAAATTACCTATAAAACACTGACAGAAGGAATAAAAAAACACATAACAAAAAACAAAACAATAGAACTTAAAAATTGGAAGGTATTTCTAAACTTCAATTTATGAAAACTATAAATGAATATGTGCAATTCAGAACTAATTTTTGTTGAAGTTAATAAAGTTTTATTACAAATAATTACTTTTATACGTTATACTTCCATAAATATTTTATAGTCTAAACATGAATAATTGCTGCAGGCATTTTTATGTTTTAGATTAAATTTTTATTTTGGCAATCTATTTCGAATAGAAATGTGGTCCTATAAAGGGCCTTTACTTAATAAAAAACGATGAAATCATTTGGAAGAGTCATGCGTTCGTTTTCACGACGAACGGACGACTGCTGTCTTCGTTTGCAGATTTAACAATGCTATCAACAATGCAGGCGTAATTATGACGTTTAATCGTTGCAACTTCACCAACACAGCCAGCAAGTATCGAAGACGAACGACAATGTCTCTGACGTCAGATCGTTTCGTTTTAGGACAATGTTGAGGAACGCGCCCCTGGATTCGTCCAACAATGGTTGCAAGATGCTTGTTCTCGGAGTTTCTCGCCTCACCCGACAACGGCCGTTACTTCTGTGGAGCAGAAATCGTGACTCATCGGAGAAGCCAACCTTTTTCCAGTCAGAATTGTACTGTTGGGCAAATTGAAGCAGTTTTTGGCGATGAACCTTCGTTAGCATGGGTGCGGTGACCATCCGTCTGCTGCGGAGGCCCATACGTAGCAGGGTCCTCTGTACTGTGGTTTTAGAGACATGTCTGGTAGCACCCTCGTTGGCTTGAGCAGTAAGTTGGTCCAATATAGCTCTTCGGTTGGCTTTCACACACCTTCGCAACCAACGTTCACCTCTCTCATCAATGGTATGTGGTGCTCCAGATCCCATACCGTTTATTCTGAACGGTCCCATTTTCCCAGTCATGGTACACTTTAACTACAGCAGCACGAGAACAGTTCACAAACTGCGCGGTTCCCGAAATACTGCCATCCTTGGCCCGAAAGCCGTTTATCACCCACCTTTTCCAGATCTGATAAATCACGTTTCTTACCCGTTACAGCAAAGAGCGATATGATTTTAACATAGTGGAAACCTGCCTTATATAGTCACCTAACCAATTCCCAACACGTGACATAGTTCCTTGGCTGGGCAACCCCGAAGACAAACGTAGGATATTGGCATAATAATTTGACTCGACCCTGTACTTGCACCATTCCTCTCGAGCAACAGCAGCAGCAACACGTTCACCTGGTGTTCGTCTTTGAGGTGGAAGTTCTGTTGTATGAAATACAGAGGGTTGATTCACATAAAATGAGACGACTTTGCAGTTCTGTTACGATGGTGTAATACCATGGCGCCACCATCGGTTGTGTTCGATGTGAGAACCACGTTGTTGGACTATCGCCCGGCACCGTAATTTCCACTGAAGTTGGCTGAGTTTGAGGGTCTCCATGGGAAGTTCGTTCCAGACATGCTGACAAACTTTCCATAGCCCATCAACGGTTCTTGGTCGGCGACTTCCAAGCCGTCGTTTCAGGAGATCAAACCCACAGAAATCCATCGGTGATACGTCAGGAGATTTTACAGGCACATGAGAGAAGGGAATAACTCGTATGCCCGTCTCCTGTTCCATCTTCCTGTAGTAAGCCACAGATGACTTGGCAGTGTGGCTTGATGCCTTGTCCATGTGATCCTGCGCTTGTCCATGTGACTTGGATGCGCTTTATGACGTCGCTCCAGCCCAAGATTGTCATGAATTATTCTGGAGACTGTTGCCTATGAAATACCTTTCCTTTGGGCTAGACTTCTCTGTGTGGGGGGGATTTTCTTTCAGCACTTCAGACCGGATTTCTCGCACCACCTGAGTTGGGCGTGTTGGCTGGGGCTTGTTTCTGGTCTGCTTCTCTGCTCGTCCACGTTCATTAGATGACCGCAATTTTTCTTTTTGATTATTCGACCCACAGTAGCTTTGGATACCACAATACCATTTCGTTTGCATAATTCCACAATGCACGAAAGACTGAAGTTAGCGTCGGAAAGGCGAAACATATACCCTTCCCAAAAAGCTGTGATTTTGGAAGCCATGTTTCAGCACGAAATGTCCGAAATAACAGCAACAAGTGTATACAAAGCTAATCCCCATGAATAGTGGACAAGACATGCAAATCACATTCCGTCAAGGTCATACGCGGCATTAAAAGTCGTCTCATTTTACCTGAATCAACCCTCCGTACAGGTTGATTTGGAAATATTGTAGGGTAGGCATCTGCGGTAAGGGTAGGTGTCTTCCGCTTAACAACAGGTTCCGTGCCTATAAGCATTAACAGGTTTACAAAAGTTAATTTATTTTGAACAAAAAAAGCTTTAAATATACTCAAATATTACAAAATCGAGCCAGGTTAAGAAATTTTTTAAAAATAGCCTTTCCGTGTGGTAAAAAACGTAAAAACAATAATGAGTATGGTAATTATTTGCAATGCATGTTTAAAATTTGGTAGCATCTATTATGGTTTTTAATAAAATTCCTGGGATTAAAAAACCACCACATAGGAGAAAATAATTTCAGCTTGATTAATTTCACCACGTGAGTACTGTGATTTCAGTTTCATATTAGAACAGGAAGTCTTATATTTTTATGACTGCTAGCTGTTATTTTTAATAGTAATTGAGAGGATATGACTTGTACACGTATTAAATTATCTCTTCTAAGAAATTTCAAAATTTGTTTAAGAATAAATAAGCATAATATTCACCATCATCACGTTAACACGATTTTCTCTAATGATAAATCGCTCGTTGAAATAGCGAATACATACTGCCGAAGTTTTACGAGGCATGAAGTCCTCTCTATATATTTGCCTTATCCATTTTTGTGCTAAATCCTGATTTTTTGGAAATAAGAACGTGGATACATGCTACTTTTATAATTGCTTTTGCAATTAGCGACAGAGCACTTTCGTGGCATGGTGCCTATGTCGTGCCTCGTGCGTATCGAGAATCAATGGTCAGACTCGATATGTTTCAAGTCGGTCCTAACTCAGCCACCTGAGGTGTGACGTCACATGGCAAAAGGACGTCCCATATTACATTACAGCCCGTTGATATCAAGATGACCCTGGAGCAATGACGGGAGTGGAAGTGATATCCGATCAGCTATGATCGGTCCCACGTGTAGCAGCGCCAGACAGCGTTTATTGGTACCTCTCAGGTACTGAGCTTCAAAGGAACGCGGAGAACATGGAAAATGACCTACGCAAAACAATGTTGGAATAATAATAATATGGAAACTGACGAAATTCGCAACGTTGATCAAAGCACCTAGCGGAAACTTATTGAACTAATGTTTTTTTTAATTTAATGAATTGTCCAGGAGTAGCGATTTTGGTAGCAGTTTTATTACCTTTCTACTGTTCTACGCGTTTCGAGTGAACCTCATAGTCAGGAACTTTGCATACCACAAAACATAATTATATATATTCAGTGAATGTTTAAAAGAGCGTGGTGGTGAATGACAGCTTCTTCATGAACGACAATGCTATTGTTTTTTATTTAGTCACCATTTGAACCCGACAGAGATTGAATGATAGGACGACATATCCGGCAGCAAGTATTTCTTGGTGTGCTTTTTTGAGTTTTAGTTTTGCATCTCACCAACCATTCAGAATGAACTACAATTTTTAACCAACCAATTAAAGTAAATAAGCGCACGATTTTAATTCACTGTGATTGGTTGGTAAAAATTCCTTCCACCACGCTCCTTCAAACTCTCACTGAATAGACTGTAGTTAACGTATCAAATAGGCAATGCTCCCTATCAGTGAAATTAATAATCTGATAATAGAAGAGCGGTTAATTAGATTTTTTTATTCTAAATTTTATTTTTTATTTTATCTTTGTTGACAAGATCCATGGAGAAAGCGTGTAATCCGCATACAAAAAAAGCTTCAATTTAAATCTTTTTTTTAACGGACCCAATAGATTGGGTATCTCTACAGAGAGCAAGCGAGATCATTTCTTTCCGAGAGGATCATTAGTAATTTCGCAAAGATTTCATATATGTGATAAGTAATTAATTAGTTAATCCCTAAACTTATCAATAGATGGCTCTTCACTGACAGTTTGATTTCGTAGGACTTTGGAACCAAGAGAGAAAGGAGAAAAAGGCTGCGACTGTTTTTCTAGATGTCGACGATAAAAGTGTATATTTAAAAGCTTATTTTTTTAAATCTTGTTTTATATAGAAACTAAGAGCATTTACTTGATAAATGGACCAACATATTGTCTAGATAACTGGACTCTGATTAATTAAAATTTAGAAGGTTGAAAGTTTTTTAAGCATTAAATCAGATTTCTTCGTCGGTACCTAACCTTTTGAAAACTATTTATTTTTATATCACTGGAAGAAGTGAAATTTTATGGGTCAAAAATTTATGTGTGAAAAATAAAAGCATTTTTTAGAGCTTTAAACTGCTTTCTACTTCATTCTAAATCGAGTGGTATCGACGCTCTTTTACGGGAGTCAGCTTTTATTTTGTTAACGATCCGCCTGGGCCAATCAATTTGACATTGATGGCATCAGTGTCATGGGATGTGGTTGGAGAATGTCAATATATTGAGCTGTTTGTTGTATCAGATGAAATCATAAGTCCAATTGGAAAACATTCCTACTGTCACGAAAACAAAGTTGTTCTCGTAGACTTGTCAAAACTCCATCAATAATTCACCGACAAATGACTTATTTCAGTACAATCTCATCCACTTGCTAAAACATTATAAAAGT
Source organism: Rhysida immarginata (assembly GCA_023313115.1). Classification (NCBI taxonomy): domain Eukaryota; kingdom Metazoa; phylum Arthropoda; class Chilopoda; order Scolopendromorpha; family Scolopendridae; genus Rhysida; species Rhysida immarginata. The sequence goes on from JAHWFO010105039.1 coordinate 742,455, forward strand.
ATAACTTTTTTCACATTAAACTGGTGCTTTTTTCTGAAGTGAGGTAGTTTATTAAACTTTAACCGTTTACTAGAAGTCTATAAACACTAATAAAACATGTTCATTATATGGTGGAGACGGCATGCTTACATTGAAATCACGAAAGCAGAATTTTTTTTCTTTTTCCACGTAAAAAGAAATACCTTTGTTGAAGGGAAAATGTTTACCGTCAAAATTCTTCGAATAATGACGCACATGTATAAAAAAATTCAACTCTAATTTTACGAGTGGAACTCAGTAAGTAAGTTACAAATAGATATAGAAATGAAACAAGTAAGCGTACTGACTTGACAACTAGTTTAATTTCTCCACATAACAACCAGATACAATGAGCCACTTGTCCCATCTTTTCACAAGCCTCTAAAAAACAGCAGCATAAAATTCTTGAAAAACTATAGTATATAGCTGATTCTTGATTCGATGGTGACTTCATAAAAAAAGTCTCCAAAAGATTCATGATTAAAGTGTTAGTTTTCATTCTTTTCAAAGTATTTTAGTTAATAATGGGAATGGACAGATGATCTTTTCGATTATACGGCAATCTGCTATAATAAAATTATTAAATCAGCAGCCCATTGTTTTGTTACTGTTTTTTTTTTGAAAACATATTATTACCATAATAAATGGCTTGAAAAGATAAGTTATTTTAAAATTCCTATGCTACTTTTACTCAACAATTGTTTGTCAGTACTTAAATATTTAAATAAATTATCAGATACAGAGTGTTGTAAGGGATCTATGGTAACAAGTTACAGAAAGCCAGAAAGCATGGAAGGCCCCTTTCGCCGCCATCGAGTCTTCTTAATCTGATAGGCAGCATCGTAGTTTACACTACCGGTGGCTGGAACGCAGAACACAAAGATCAAATCGTAACCACTCCTGTTGACACGCTTTCCAAAGACCTTCCACTGTTCGCGGTCGTCTCTTTCCGAGGGCTTAAGAAGGCCAAGCCACAAAAACCAATAGGTGATGCGTCCACTTCCCTCTTCCAAGTTCCTGATGCAGATGGAGACCCACATTTTGCTCTTTCGAATCGAGCCAGCCAATCTCTTTGACAAGGAAGGCAAAGGAAACGACCAGGTCCATTTTCAGCGGTTCACTAGTAGAATCATCCTGTAGGAATCGCACGAAATTGTATGACAAACTTGACAAACCAAAATGGTTTTTAAGGCGGATCCAAACAGTCTGTGCGAACGAGCACTCAAAAAAGGCTTGAGTAATGGACTCAGCAAGCCTACGAAACTGGCAACCTGCAGATCCGACCATTCTCCAAAGATGCAAACGCTGGAGGGCATAAAACCCGTGATGCAGCAAGCGCCACTGGTATTTAAAATCAGTGTTATTAAAGGGTAGACATTTCATCACCTTCAAAATTGCTGCCCACGGGAAATCAGGGTCCAAACGCAAGATGTTGGAGACCGCACCTTCATCGGACTGCAAGAACCAGGAAAGACGCAGGCACCTCCACTCTTGTGGATCTATTAGACGTAATCTTGGAATAAAGGTCAAAAAGTCTTTTTGAATTAGTCTGTAAATGTCCGGGAAACAAAAGTTTATAGTAACTGGTAACGATGCAGGAATAGGCAGCCTATTCACCCTGAAGAAAATAGTCAAGTGCAGGAATACGAACGGCGCCCATACTGCAGGCGGCAGGAGAAAAATTCGAATCAAGGCGGTCATCCTGACCGCGGTTAGGTACCGCTGAATATCAAGGATAAGGAGGAGATCGACTCTAAGAGGATGATGATAACTCGGCGAGCCCCACACACACAATCCATCATCGCCTCTCCGCAACTTCTGAAGATCTTGATGAACAGGCCGAAGATCTTGATGAACAGGCCGAAGATCTTAATGAATGGACATTTCGATCTTAAGAGAGGAAAAATATGAGACTTTATGAACCGCACCTTGACAAATCTAGTGGCAGGAAAATGAAAATTCTTGTCAAGGCGGGCCATACATTTCTGCAGCACCTGTTGACGGGAGGAAGGAGAAGAATTATCCCAACACTGTAATCTGGCCACACCAAGATAACGGGAATGCACTTAGATGGTCTACAGTCCATTTCCCATTAGCTATGCCTTTCGAGTTACCCAGATTGATAGTGCTCCCTGTTGAAGCTCTGAAGCGGCCGAAAGACACTTTATAAAAATCCAGAGAGAAAGCATCAGATAGAAAAAGTATTACGTCGTTGGCATAAGCTAAATATTTGATTTTAATCGATCGACGCAGAAGGCAACTCATATCCGCGGATGTCTGGGCGACGATTGAGACTTTGTAACAACGGTTCCAAATAAAAGATGTACGGTAAGGGTGACAACGGGCACCCCTGCCTGACACCTTTAGATAACGGAAAAGAAGCAGAGATGAAGCCATTGATCGACACGCATCATGTGGCCGTGCCATACAGTGTTGAGATGATAACAGCAAACGACCGAAGACGAAGAGGATCAAACACCTTGAGCAAGAATTGATGTTTCACCTTGTCGAAGGCCTTTTCCTGGTCCGAACTTAAGATTGCAAGAGTTTGTTGTCGAGCTCGAGCCTCCTCCATGACGCACTTGATGGTAAGGAGATTCTGCGCGTGGATATGGAGTAAGATTACCCCGGATCAAAAAACTCGCCAGAAAAAAGCTTTAGACGATGTTGAAACACTCCAGTATTCAACAGAGTTATCGGCCTCCATTGGGTTACGAGTTTAGGATCCGGGCCTTTGGGAAGCAAAACAATTTTCCCGATGGTCACTCAAGAAAGAGTTGAAAACTTGTACCAGTAAAGGCCCAAGATGTTTCCATGTAGCGGTGTAGAAGGAATTTGGGAAACCCTCCATGCCGGGGCTGGAAGAATTGATATTTCCCATTGTTAGAAATTTCCTTAGACCGTACCCGTACTGGCCGCCTGTTGTTCGGCTGTTCCCGTCTTGTTGCTGTGGATAATTCGTGCCAGTCGCCGTTGGCCTCGTTCTTCCACGGCCCTGTTTCGTCCGCAGTTGTTTGTTGGAGGTTGTTTTGTGGCATAACTGCTATTCACGGAATTCCCTTGACACTGTTGCACGGGCAAACCTGAGGAGGTTCTCGGCTTGCGAAATGCTCAACTGCGCCCGTCGAGCTCCAACGATCATGCCTCGTTCAAAGTCAGTCAAATCCTTGGATTTACCCATATTCAATCCACTTCTGCTGCTGACTGCAACTTGTGATCCAATGCATCCCTTTTATACAATGCTTCGGTCTGTGTCATTGTTTGGGTGTCACTGGGAGACCGATCCATTTTCCGTAAGAGGTGTCTCTGATAAATTGGTCGTTCAGTGTATATATTAAGTAGTCTGAAACCAACACCATATGTTACGATGTCAAGCGATATCACTCAATTGTCGCAGTCATATTGGCTATTTTGAACTCGGATATTGGGGTCAAAATGATAGTAGCGACCCCTTGCCCAACTAGAGAAGAAGAATTGATGAACTGCGCAGACCGTAAATATTATAGCACTGCTGCGAAAGACCTAGGTTGACTTCTTGGAGAAGAAGGATGTCCTGCCTGTGAAGAGCGATGAACGTTGAAAACACATACTGCTTAAACAAAGAACCCAGAGAACGAACGTTCAGTGAAATCAGCTTCATACTGGGGACTTTGATGGTAGACACTGGCTGGTATCCAAAGGAGACGGTGGCCTCAAAGCTGTAGAAGAAGGCTTCAAAGTCCTTCGGATGGGCAAGCGCGCCCGATGAGACGACTCTCGATGCTGGCTCGAACTGCTGTCTCTGCCGGAGGAAGAGGAGTGCTTCTCTTCCCTTCTGCTGCTATGCTTTGATTTCTTTTTTCGTAGGCTTCTGGCAGATGCAGACCCACTTTTCGTCGTAGATGAAGAGGAAGACATGACCACAGGAGCCGAAGATGACACCGCCTCTTGAGGAAGCAGACCCATCGGTCCCACTGGTTGCGATAACGGACGAGGTGGCGGAGGAAGGGCAGGAACATCCTCCTTGACAAACAATGAATCGTCATCCAGAAAAACATAAAGCATAATGCCTGTAGCGAATCACACGCGGAACTTCTCGTTTACAGTAAGTGCGAGATGGTCGACGACGGTTAGCATCGTTGCCGTCGTCATCGTCTTCGATATCAGATGACGATTGTACCTGTTTATTGTCAGCTTATCACGCCACAAACTCCGCTAGATAAATAGCGTCGAGGACGATGGCCTCTCCTCGTATTGTTGTACAAGATTTTATCCGCGTGCAGTTTGCGCGGTAATTAGTTTCAAATTCAATCCATATTGTCGCAAAGCTCGCACATTCAAATTGTTTCGTGTGAGGAACTCAGGAAATCAAATGCTTTAGCTAAGTCAACATATACTGCTAAGAGATTGTTACCCTTATCCATAGCTTTAGCAATGGCAGAACTTACTAATTGTTCGGTCCCTCCATTTTTACGAAAACCGTATTGTTTACCAGAAATAATATTACAATTATTGATAAATTTACTTAGCTTACTCATCATAGCGATTTGAAACACCTTCGCAAGCGGTGACGTTAAAGTGATAGGACGATAGTTATCAACAAAATCTCTATCACCTCCCTTATATACAGGTATAACAACAGAGTTTTTTAAAATACGCGGAAAAATACCACGATCAAACGACAAATTTATAAGGAAAGATAAAGGTTTATAAATAAGATGAACAATACTCTTAAGAACATATGAACTAATATTATTAAAGAAACACCCCGATAAGGGGTCAAATTATGATAATTTCTTAATATATGATACCATCTCAATATGTGTTACAGGGGTCAAAATAAAGAGTTACCACCTGTTGGAGATTTACTCATTAGACTACTACCACTGAGTGGTCGGTCTCTTGACAAGAATGCAGGTCTGACTGGCCTGTAATTACACACACACACACACACACACACACACACACACACACATACACACACAAACATCTAAGCCGTGGACAATTGGTTGCGCTCTACCACAAAACTTTCCTAGTGCCCTTTGTATTTTATAGAAATCGTGATGACGTATTTGTCATGATTTTGGAGTTTCATCAATGCCATATATTTTTCTCTTATTCATTGGAACTTGTTTATTGTGGACTTTAATTCTCAGGCAATAAAATTATTTATTTAAATTCCACGGACTCCGACTATGCCGCCTTTCATGATTACGTCTCGATGTACAAGAAAATAAGAAGCGTGATTACTTAATAAATAAATTAAACGTTATCAATATTTTTAGTTATCATCAGTTCCTATGATATCTCATCAAGGCGTACTCCAGTCTATAACAGTTTGCTTCTTCCAAGCAGATCCTTCTGAATCTGTATAAATTCAGGGTTTTTTTGAATTGTAGCCATTCATAACTAAAACAAAATAAGTAAATATGTGGATCGTACTAATGAACAGTTTAAAAGCACAACACTCTTTAACCACAACTAAAAAAGGCGTTAAACAAGAAATAAAACAAAAATAATGAAAAAAACAATACAACCTGTAAACGTCTTTCGAAAGCTTTGCTTTCATCTTCAGCAGACAAGGAGAACCTCAAGAGATTCTTGAGAGAACTGACTTGTTTATTGAATTAGCAAGGTATATATAGTGAACAGAGACCAATAGGAACAAAACCCCCCGAAAACGTAATCACCGTTTTGGTAACTGGGCCACCCATTGGATCAAACTAGATTCACCAATGGGGCCCCTGTCCGAATTTAACAGTAGCTCCTTATCCGTTTTATTTATAGCTAAGCTTTCGTAAGAATCTAACAAGTATTTCACATTCATATTTATGTATGTGAAACCGAATCGGACGTTCTGGCAACTTACATAAAGGTAAATTAATACACAGTCCAGTCACATTAATGTGACCACCTGTCACTGTCCAGAATAATCACTTTTCGCGGCATGGACAGCTGCGAGACGGACAGGAAGAGAGTCACTGAGGTTCTGAAAGTTATTGGCAGGGATGTGAAGCCATGCCGACTCCAGTTCTGTGGCGAGCTGCCGTAGGTTGCGCGGTGGAGGATCCATGGCGCGAACAACCCGATCGAGGTGATTCCATAGATGCTCTATGGGTTTAAATCCGGGGAGTTTGCGGGCCAGGGAGAACCGTAAATGCATCCTCGTGCTCTTTGAACCATGCACGTACACTGCGCTTAGTATGGCATATCTCATTGTCCTGCTGAAAGGTGTCATAGTACTGAGGAAACACAATCTGCATGTAGGGGTGGACATGGTCCGAAAGGACAGATGCGTACTTCCATTGATCCATGGTGCCGTCCACAATGATGAGTGCACCCAGAAAATGACATGAAAACATTCCCCAGACCATAGCTGTGTCTCCTCCAGCCTGGACCCTTGCGGAACGTGTTGCAGGGTGTTTGTTTTTTGAAGCTGAACGCCGTACACACCCATTGCCCATCTGTCCGATAGAGCATAAACCGTGATATATCGGAAAAAGCCACCTTTCTCCACTCTGTTGCTGTCCAGTTTTGAGGTACTGGCGTATAAATGTCAGTCTTTGTCGCCGGTGAACAGCCGTCAGCATTGGTGCACGAATCAGCCTTCTGCTGCGGAGCCCCATACACAACAACGTTCGCTGAACTGTCGTTGAGGATGCACATTTTGTAGCCCCTTGGTTCATCTGGGAGGTAAGTTGGTCCACGGTTGCACGTCTGTTCGCTTGTACGCATCTCCGTAGGCGTAGTTCACCTCTGTCATCTATGGCCCGTGGTGCCCCGAACTTGGCACGTCGCTGATTTTGGTTATTGACATTCTGCCATGCACGGTACAAACTTGCACCACGGCGGCACGCGAACAGTTCACAAACCTAGCTGTTTCGTAAATATTGCAGCCCTTGGCTCGGAAGACGGTGATCATGCCCTTTTGGAGGTCGGATAAATCGCTACGTTTCGTCATGACTCCAACAATTGCAATGTTTTTCGCTTCCCTCTGACACCCTTCCTATATCCCCCCTATCTCTGATACTGGCACATACCTACTGAACGTAACCATTTTCCGCTGATGTTGAATGTAGGGGTGGTCACATTAATGTGACTGGACTGTGTACAAAATCCCTTTTAGTAATGATATTTTTAATATGTGATAAGGATATTAAATATAGTAATACAATGAATGAGTGTATCCAAAATTTCTTTTTTGTAACACATTAATTTTTTAATTAAATTACGTGTTTATAAATGACATATCGGTCTTACGGGCGTTTCAGCTAGTTTCAGTAGAAAAATTCTTAAGTTTCCCAAATAACTAAACTTCACTAATCTTGAGTAATTATCGATTATTTATACGTTTGTAGGAACTTTTAATGGCCCCACTTCCCATTTCGTAAAAAATTCGAATCTTTCCTTTCAAAAAATTTCTTAAAAGCGCCTTTCGAGTTGTAAACTTACAATCTATTAGGTGTTCATACATATATTCACAAGGGCTACGTGAAGTCTCAAATATTTTATGAATCTCCTAAGAAGAATCAACAAGAGACACTATTTTATAGCAAAAAAAACTTGTTTGGGGTTTTAAAATTAATTTCAAGCAGAGGAAAAATTATCTGATAAGTTAAATTCATCTGTATAGATTTATTAATGAAACTATGAAACTGGTGAAAATTAGAAAAGTTTCCCTTGACTTATGAATCTATTAAGGGGAGTTCATGATTCCATAGAAGTGTCCTACAATCGTCGCAATAATTACACCGTTTTACAATCAACAAATTAGGGACTAATTACCTCGGCTACATTCGATTAGTTTCTGATAGATTGACAGAAACGCTAAGTGACTGCAAGCGCAAACAGGCGCGCACACACACACACACACACATACACATATACACACACACAGATACACACACAAACAAACAAAACAACCCATATTCACACTTAAACTTACACTTTTATTGTTTACATTTTCATTTCGACAAGGCAAATCATAGAGAACGCAAATTTTCGAAACAACTTATCTCGATGAAATTTGTGTAGTCATTTCTAATGTCATTATTGTAATTGAAATGTTTAAATGCGTTTTCACAGCTAAAACAGTTAACAGGAACTCAGAAGTAGTAAATAACTTTTTATTTGATTATGGGATCTCTTTTCTTTGAGTTCTCTACATTTATTAACTTCAATTCAATTTGGAGAATAAAAGTTAATTGTCAAAACTAAATGCAAAAAATGGATTTAATACTTGAAATACCATATTTCAAATTCATGAACCTTTTTAAAGGTATCGCTACATTAGAAATGTAGAGAAATGAATTATCAAATTTAACAATTTATAGTCCATAATTATCAAGTACACGATGAGTACAAAAACACTCATCGGTTTCAAACAGTTAAAAAATCCAAACTTATTGGAATATTTCTATAAATATGGTGACCACACTAACTCAAAAACATTTTTCACCCTCAGGGGCAGTAAATTCCATGATGGCGCTCACTTCACTGTAATGCAGCTCGTGCTTGTAAAAATTTGCTAAAATAAACTGTTATCAATGTACAGCGTGCTTTCAAAAGCAAATTTAATGTGGATCCGCCTACTAACAAGTCCATTTTAAAATGGTATAAAAAATTCATAAAGAAAGGATACATTTGTGATGGAAAGCAAAATGACGGACCATCAAGTAACACAAATCATGAAGAGACATGCAGTAATCGTGGCAATAAAGGCAGAGCACAGCGATTTAGAGATATCACGATTTGTAAAGGTCGCAAGATCATTCGTTCATAAGGTGCGGAAGGAGTTGGAGACCGAAGATGGCAATGTTGCACCAGTAGCAAATCGGGATTGTTGTTAATAGGAGTAACAAATTGCATTTCTGGTGAATCTGCAATGACTTGGGCCTTGTCCTGATCAGTTTGCGCATAGTCACATTGTGGTTTACGGAGTGGAGGAAGCGTATTATTCTTTTTCTTCTGTAGCGCTCTGACCATACTCCAAATGGAATTGTCGCGAGCAGACAAGCTTTTGAGTTTGTCATTCCATCTAGCGTCGCGAAGCCCTTTTTGTGTCTTTTTGGACTCTTCGTACTAGCCTGTTGTACTTGGATTTGAACCAAGGTTCACGATAGAGTTGCCATAGTCTACGGGTCCTATTTCTTTCAGCAATTAGGCGTTGGATTCCAGGAGTGAGTTGGATTCGATGAGGAGGTTTATTCTCTGATGGATGGTTACTAGCTTCTATGGCACAATTAATACATCTGGTGATGTCTTCAACACGTTGATCGAAGTCCTCCGTAGAGTACGCCACGTCGGAATGGCAGCCATTGTCCTTAAGAATATCTTTGTAGAGCTTCCAGTCTTGATGATATAAGAGCTCTTCTCTGAAATTTATGTCGACATTGTCAAAGTTCAACGCCACAGATTTGTGGTCAGAAGTAAAGGTCATCAACCGTAAAGATATTGTATGGTTTGAAGAAACCCTTTAAGAACGAGATGTGCATAACGTCATTAGTAAAGGTGTGGTGGCAGTAGTAGGTGTCCTCCACAGGTCCAGCAGCGATGATACCATCTTTTTCTTGTGTGTATCTATAGAGAAGGTGCATCCTTTGATCTTGGGGCACTCTCTAGACTGGTGCCCCTCTGCGCATTTGTTGCAACGAGGATCTTCCGTGTAGCCCATGGATACGTGTCCGAATTGCAGGCAGTTGTAGCATTGTAGTGGCTTCTTGTTCCCTCGAAAGGCCTCCACTAGCACTGCCAGCGGCCCAAAACGTGTGATGTTCTTCAATGACTGGCTGTGTTCGGTGTTCGAGAGCAGAACCAAAACCATCGGCGTATCAATGGATCCTTTGGCATTTCTCAGTCGAATTACCTTTTCCGGGAAGTAGTTGGCTCTTTTTAGGTCTTCTTGGAAGTCATCGAGATCATACGTAATATCCACATTACGAATCACGTATTTTAATACCTTCTCCGACTTCAGTTGATGATGCTGAATTTTTAAAATATTTTCAGACTTAATTCCAGAGACTAACCTGTTGTGAGTTTCTTCGTCTTCACATTTAACTTTGACGGTTTCAGCTCTGCCCGTATGAACAGCGATCTTTTCCACTAGAACATGCTTCACGAGCTCAGTTAAAATCGTCTTAAATGTAACGCCATGTGTCCGCACGATAATCGGCGGAACATACCTCTTCGTGATCCTATGGTCTTCAGTAGGCGAGCGACTCTGTCCGTTCTTTGGATTCCTCATTCTAGACGCGCTGCCGACTTCTTCGTTTACTCTGGAGACGGTCCTCGTGCCTTTTCTGAATTTTTTATTAGTAACATCAATCCAGGGACTGTTATCCATTTCTTCATCGGTTCCATCAGAGTGACTTCTCTTACAGCCACCGTTTGTCGACCAGTCACTATTTTCAATTATATCCATAGACTCCACACTTTAGCACAGGAAATAGTTTTAAAAACATTACTTACCTTACTGTTATCAACCGGTCTATCTTCCTTGGAGTTTCCTGCGTTCGGAGTCCCGGAGCATTTCCCAAAGGCTTCCTTAAGTTCACTTATCTTGTCAATAACATCTCTATGAGAGTCTTGAATTTCCTTGTTGATACCTTCGAACTTCTCCTCAAAACTTTTGAATAGGGATTCAACTTTTTCCTCCAGTGCACTATACTTAGCGTTTATTTCATCTCGGTGAGCTTCTATTATTTCGTTGAACACTAGGTCAAAAGCAGCCAACCTAGCGTCCAAGTAGGCCTACCTCTAGTCCTTTTCGCAGGACACACGTTTCACCATCCGTCACTAGCAAAGGCTCTTTAGCCGACTTCAACATGGTTAATTTGGACGAAGCCATTATATTCCTAAAATATAATTGTTTAGAAGAAGTGGGGGAAGAGTAACCTCGCAGATAGGTGTGTGCTAAAGAAGCCATCCTAAGAAGGTAAGGAAAAAAGTAAACAAGTCAGGTTTGCGAGAAAGTTAATTCTACGCCAGGGACCCACCCGTGAATGATTAGAATAATAATAATAATAATAATAATAATAATAATAATAATAATAATAA
>JAHWFO010105039.1:770601-833527 GCA_023313115.1 Rhysida immarginata
AATTTTGAATGTGTCCTAATTTGCATATTTGGGATGATGAAAAGTGCACCATGGGATAGGCCACCCACAACTTCCTATTCATTGGATTCATCAAAATTGACATATCTGCTTCGGTTCAAAAAATAAACTGGGGGGGGGGGGGGACAGACTTATGGACCACCCTTATATTGTTGATCCGTGCAGAGTGTTTGTGAATTGCGTGTTGATAACATTGTTGATATATTGTTGCACAAACTTTGCCTTGCATTGTTGGTCATGAGATATTTCTCATTAATATGCCCTACCATGATCATAAATATCGACTTTTTATCGATAATTATTATTTTTTGAAATCTGAGGTAGACAGTGACCTTACCCATGTTTTGAAGGTCAAGTATGCAAAATTTCATCAAGATCAGAATAAACTGTAGATTTGTATTCAATACACACAAACAAACCCTCAAACAAACCCACAAACAGCCTTCTTCTTTGTATATACGAGGACCCGGCGTTGCCCGGGATAATTACGCTTGTTGGTAAACACACACATACACAAAGAAACACACAAAATCTTCCCAATCGTCTGCAGGCTTGTTAGGGAGCTGAAGGAAGACACGTGTACCTCCTTTGCCTCATTGAGAGAGACTACCCTATCTATATCGTCTATTATATTCATTTCCTGTTCATTATTAATAATTCTTGAAACGAATGTTCTGTCATTGCATCATCATTTGATGTTCATTGTTATAATTCTTTGAATAATTTTGTGCTCAATGTTATTGATAAATTGCGTGTTGACACCATTGTTGGTACCTATTGTTGCATAAACTTTGCTTGCATTGTTGGTCATGAGATATATATTTTGGTCCGTGCAGAACAATGATGTATATTAAAGATAAACTCCGAATCCTATTGTTGTAACTTGAAGCAAATTGGAAAGCTCCATGCCCAGAACTGTCATGGCTGAAAGTGAGTGAAGATGATGCAAAACACATGGCTATACACGAGAGTAGCTGATTAATAATTCTTTCACACGCCGATCACGGATTGATAAGTTTATCCTTTGGTTTACTTTGTATTTGAAGTATTTTATTATATTTTATAAACAATTTTTCGATCATGGTTTCAATTTCAATTTCGTTTCGATTGTCTTTCAGTAACGTATTTTCATTTTAGTTACGTTTTTTTGATTTATTTTTGTGGAAAATAATTCCCGATCCTTTTTTCTTGTCTGTTTGTACAGTTGTACGCAGAACAACTTTGAATAATGGTTTTGAATTAATAATTCCTCTGGTCCAAAATCTTCAAAAACAAAGCAGCCAGACAGCTAATTAATCCACGGCTCACTCCTGCCCAGAACTATCATGGCTCAATTTGCTTCACTTTTTGCCGCTGTTAACAATAGGATTCGGAGTCTATCTTTAATATACGTCATTGGTTGGTGCATTGCGTGTTGACACCATTGTTGATACCTACTGTTGCACAAACTTTTATTTGCTTTGTTGGTCATGAGATATATATTGTTGGTCCGTGCAGTGTGTATGTCGTTTGATCGTGGTATTTTTCCGCGTATTTTAAAAAACTGTTGTTATACCTGTATATAAGGGAGGTGATTGAGATTTTGTTGGTAACTATCGTTCTATCACTTTAACGTCACCACTTGCGAAGGTGTTTGAAATGGCTATGATGAGTAAGCTAAGTAAATTTATCAATATTTGTAATATTATTTCAGGTAAACAAGACGGTTTTCGTAAAAATGGAGCGACCGAACCATTAATACAATTAGTAAGATCTACCCAATGACGTATATTAAAGATCGACTCCGAATCCTATTGTTAACAGCGGCAAAAAGTGAAGCAAATTGAGCCATAATAGTTCTGGGCAGGAGTGAGCCGTGGAGTAATTAGCTGTCTGGCTGCTTTGTTTTTGAAGATTTTGAACCCGAGGAATTATTGATTCAAAACCTTTATTCAAAGTTGTTCTGCACACAACTGTACAAACAGACAAGAAAAAGTATCAGGAATCATTTTCCACAAAAATAAATCAAAAATACGTAACTAAAATGAAAATACATAATTGAAAGACAATCGAAACGAAATTGTAATTGAAACCATGATTGAAAAATTGTTTATAAAATATAATAAAATACTTCAAATACAAAGTCAAAGAAAAGATAAACTTATCAGTCCGTAATCGGCGTGTGAAAGAATTATTATTCAGCTACTCTCGTGTTTAGCCATGTGTTTTGCATCATCTTCACTCACTTTCAGCCATGACAGTTCTGGGCATGGAGCTTCCCAATTTGCTTCAAGTTACAACAATAGGATTCGGAGTCTATCTTTAATATACGTCATTGGCACCAACACTATGCAAGGATCAACAATATATGTCTCATGACCAACAATGCAAGGCAAAGTTTGTGCAATATAGAATTCAATGCATAGAATTCCTGTTATTCAGGCTTTTCTTAGAAAAAAGAATTCTTGGTACTTAACAATTTCTTGAAAATCTTTAAAAATGATCAGTAACTGGAGATAATGAGTTAGCAGACTATTGAGAAAGAGTGAAAGACGATAAGGGAAGCACTCCTTTAGCTCCGTGCTGTATTGAGCAAATGGTAAGCAAGTAAATAGAAGAATCGGCGACCGCTAGACTACACAAAGTGAGGAGTGGCCAATTTTTGCTTCAAAACATCGAAAGAAGAAAGGAAATTGCAACAACATCAAGTGTGCATCTAAAGTAAGATTACGTGAGTAAAAAATTATTTAGACTAGAAGGCATCCTTGGAGAGGTCCATCCATTGTGAGCCTTTAAAGATTTTTTTTTCGGTAAATCAAGTCCCGGTATATCACCTAGAATAGATTTTTTTCAGTGAAGAGGTAAATTCCTGTCTTTCGGATTTTTCTTAGAATGGATAGTCCCTTCGCTCTATATGTTAGTGATTGAGTTATTATTTAACCAATTTGGAGGTTTAATTTAGCTTTTTGCGGTTGTTCTGTTTACCTACAAGCGTAATTATCCCGGGCAACGCCGGGTCCTCTGCTAGTTATATATATAGAAGATTACTCATCGTACTAGACCTAGGATTATATTTAAAAAAAATATTTTAGAGATAAAAAATTTAAACAATTTTTTAAATCATATATGTTTTGCAAAAATATTTCAGTTTTTATTTTATTTTGTATCATTCGTTTCAATGTTGGTGTTCGTTTTTGACCTTCTTTATGCAAAAATTATAGATAAGAAAAACAGGTACGAATGAAAGGCAACAGTTCCTCCTTTACCAAACTTTTCTTTTAAACAGTAGCAGTAACAACTATAATTAACCATACTACGGCAAAAAAACAAATTTGTTCCTCGAATATAAAGCAAAACACACGGACATCCTTACGAAAGCATGCGCGTCGGTGGTCTTGGATCCCCAAGTCACGTGACTGTGCCCTTTCGATGTTGGTGTCTTTGGCAAAAGGCGAATTCGCACGCTATTTATTTCTTCTATATGGTCGTTACACATCATATCGTAGCAGGGAAAATTTTCAACAGTACCACAGTGGAATAATTTGCACAAGTGCTCCTGAATAAAAATTGACTATCCTCGCACTTATTATGTACTCCTTTATATCTGTTCATGGCATGTCATTACAAATAGTATGATATATTACATGACATATCTTAGGATTGAAATTTTTCATTGGTATCGTAATGGTGTCTTTAGAACACGTAGCACTAAATCAAATTCAAAAGTCTCCGAACTCATGTATTCGTTTATTGCACTTATCGTAATTACATCTCATGTATTCGTTTATTGCATGTCGTTATATATATATATATACACTGATGGAAATAAAGTAATTGGACACTTTCGATTTTAGACGTTTTGTCGAACATCTAGAAGAATACTTGACGAATTATCCTGAAATTTCAGGGGTGTAATAAGGATGTTACACCTCATATATTTCAGCGAAAGTTTTCTCCCGAAGGCATATAGGGGACCAGCAAAGAAGTGAACCAAAAAAATAATGTTTGGAATCACCCTGTAATAAAAAATGCTTGAAATGCATTGTAGCTGTAGCATATGCTTAAGAGGCTTGTTTTACTTTTCTGTGTTCATTTGTATGAGAATAGCATGTATATTCATGGAGATATAAAGGTTTCTTTAAAAAGGTCGAAATGTTTTCGTAAGTTTTTTGTTTATAACACGCATTTGTTCAACCCAATGCAATGCCATTTACAGAAAACTTGACAAACTACTGTACAGACAACACCCTGCAATCAGAATAGAAAAATATTAAATATTTGATGAAATATGAGCATTTTTACTAAATAATGTTTACCTGCGCATGTGCATGCGTTACCAAATTGTCTTTTGCAAGATTTATTAGCCAAATGTATAGAGCTGCTCTTATAAAAAGCTCAAGCAAATATCGTGAAAATTGAGAAAGATATCGCCGATAAAATGAGTTGAATTTCAGTTGCTCTCAAAATAAACAAAACGATAAGGGGCTTTCTCCAAACTTTTATCTTTGGATCGGACACCAGTATCAACTTCTTCTTACGCTCATATGAAGTCAATTTGAAGTCAGTATTTTTTCAATCCTTGGACAGACCAAGGGAATTATTATTTTTTTCAGTTTATTTATCTAATTAATAACAATGACTGAGTATTGTCTTATCAACAATCCCTGGCTTTGGACGGTTTGTTGTAACTTTCTTTTTTAGCTTCAGACAGACGCCTCAAAACAAGAGAATCTTACCTAATAAAAACGTTATTCTGTCTGTGATCATGGACTTTCCCTCACTTCTGACCAAACCATAAGAGTTATCTTGATGAAACAAAAATGCTCTATAGCTCGATGACATTTAAAATGCATTTAAGTTTAAAAAAAATGACTTCAGATTTGATCAAGATAATAGATTTTTTGGAAAATTCTTCATATTTTTTCATTTAAAAAGGAGGTTTTTAATATATCTCGACAAAATAAAGAGTGAAATGTAGCTTCTACTTTGCTCTGTTCATCGATGTATAAATGGTATCAATCAGATTTTTCATTGCAAAATTATAGCTTTTTTGAAAATTTTCAAGAGTAAAATATTAATATTTTTAATTTAGTAATTTTAATCCAGCTGAAGAGAGCATTCTAACTTTAAATACTCAACAAAAAGCTGCTTTCGAATAATCATTCAATCAGTTTACGATGAAAATGACACGACTCGATTATTCTATCTTAATGGACTTGGTGGTTCGGGAAAAACCTATCTTTATAGAGTTTTAATTAATTTCATCCAAGGAAATGGAGATAAAGTCTTCTCATGTGCTACAAATGGAATTGTTTCAACACTCATGAAAGAAGGTAGAACAGTTCATAGCGGTTTCAAGTTGCCAGTTCCATTGCTTGAAAACTCAACATCAAAACTTTAGCCGTCGTCTCTTCAAAGTAAAGATGTTTTAGAATCAAAATTTATAATCATGGATGAAGTAACAATGTTAACAAAACACAGATGAGATGCATCGATAATTTCATGAGAGATGGAGTTCAAAACGATCCGACTAAACGAGACAAGCCATTTGGAAATAAGAGGTGATAGTCATTGGAGGAGATTTTCGACAATGCTTACCGATAGTTCCAAGAGGAACAGCAACAGAAGTTATTGAAGCATGCATCAAATCATCAAATTTATGGCAACATTCGTTGATATCTAACATGAGAAGTGCACATCTAGACGATTTCAACGAGTGGCTTCTTAAAATTAGCTCTAGAAATTTTTCAAGAATTGAAAATTTTGATCGTGATTTATTTGAAATTCCAAATTAAATGATTGCTTCACCTGAGACTGATATAATTTCTACAATGTTTGGAGATGTACAATCACTCTCATCTGATGATTTATCAAATCGAGCAATCTTATGCTCAACAAATACTGCTGCTTTCACAATGAACAACGAAATTATAGATCGAAGGGAAGGAAGAAAATTTACATTCAAAAGTAATGACTCAGTGGTAACAGATCCAAATGATAAAATATCTAATCAAGTTACGGTAGAAATGCTGAATTCATTGACTCTATCAGGAGTTCGAGCACATATCCTTCACATAAAAATAGGATTAATTGACATGCTAATAAGAAATTTGAATCCAAAAAAAGGATTTTGCAATGTGGAACTCGCTTGATAGTCACATCATCTCATAGACATATAATTCAAGCAACAATTGTAAATGAGGCAAATAGAAATGATATTGTTATAATTCCGAGAATCGATTTGAATCGAGTGATTTCAAGTGCCTTTCGTACTAAAAAGAGGTCAATTTGCAATTATTCAATCTTTTGGTATATTAACTATAAATAAGACTCAAGAATAATAGTTTTCTCATATAGGTTTAATTTTAAATGAACCTGTTTTCTCTCATGGTCAACTTTATGTCGCTTTATCACATTCAAAATTTAAAAGCAAAATAAAAAAATTTGTATCCGTGATATTCCTCAAGAACAAGAAACACTGATCAAAAATAGTGTTAGAACTTTCACTAAAAATTTGATTTATCGTGATGTTTTGTAATACAGTATATTTTTAAAAAATTGATTTTTTATTTTATTTTTTTTCTGATTTGATTATCGACCGAAGCGAGGCCAACAACTAGTACATTGCATAAAAATTAATGTTTCTTTACGTTCCTATACCATTCAACCAATAGCGATGAAACTTTGCAAGAGGAAGGTCACTTGATGTTCAAAGCAAAATCAAGGTCATTTGATCTTCAAAGCAAAATCAAGGTCATTTGATCTTCAAAGCAAAAGGAAGGTCACTGTCTACCTGATATTTAGAGAAAGTAATAATTATCAGTAATAATCGATATTCATATGGCAGCGCATAGTAATTGGAGGCTTACGAATCAACAATATATACAAGGTGCTTTTGAAAAGGATGTCGTGAGATACCTAGCGATGTTCTGCACCTTAAAATAAACGCAAGTTTCTTCATAGATTTTGTCGAAATTGCATTCCTTAATAGAGTAAATTGCTCGTGAAGTTTGGTTAAACTCCGCCCATAACGTAAATAAAAGCGCATGAAAAAATTAAACACCACCACTTCTTCCATTAATAGGTTTCGGCGAACTACCTGTGCACAAATGTGTTGACCCTAAACTCAACCACTCTCACAGACCATTAAATCCAGTACACTGTTACAATCGATTGTTTGTTTTTATTGATAGGATGGTAGGCAAGTAATTGCCTCGACAATCAAGAAACGCATCTCAGTAGTAAAATGCATGTTATGTCCGAACCTCATTTAGGCCTACGTAAAGTGGTCATTGAAGCTATTTTCTTAACGCAAGATTTCTTCGTTTTAAAATCGAGTGACAATAGAAAAAAGCATGTTTTGGATGTTTTGGTGTTTTCTTTTTTTCATGCGCTTTTACTTTATGGCGGAGTTTAAACAAACTTTACGAGTTGTTTACTTCTTTAAGGAATGTAATTTCGACAAAACGTATGAGGAAACTTGTGTTTATTTTAAGGTGGAGAACACATCCTTTTCAAAAGCACCCTGTATATATGAAATAACTAGCTGAAGTACCAGGCGTCGCTCGGAGAAAAATACTAGGTGTTCCAAAGTGATCTTTACAACTTTGATCACGTATAATATCAGAAATGGGGATAGGTAGAAAGGTGCGGTTTGCGGCATAATGTTCAGACACACATACAATTTTAATAGCCGTTTAACTGAGTTCAATATGTGTGCTATCTGTAGCAAGCAGGTTATCTAAACGATATTTCAGTTCCTTCCATGTCCGGCCTAGCATATCCTCATGTGATTTGCAATTGCTGCTGTGATGTGAGCTCGCAGTTCCTGCAGGTCCCGCACCGGGGAAATGATAGTGAATATCCTTCACAAAGCCCCAAAGAAAAACACAATGGTATTATGTCTGGAGACCTTGGTGGCCAGGAAATGGGTTCTCCTCTGGCAATCCAGCGACTTGGAAATGTGTCGTTCAAAGCCTTCCTAACGATCAAAAAAACTTTAGGTTTGTGCCAACATTATGCCGGAATCCGCACTTTTCTATTTATCCCCATTTCTGAAATATACATGATCAAAGTTGTAAGGATCATTTTGGAACACCCTGAATAGCTTTTCATATTTATGTACGTATACAAAAAATAAAAGATATACTGTATTCCTGCACGAAAGACTTGCAGTCATTGTTGATGCTACTTCACGGAACAATCGCAAAATTCTTCATTAAATAAAGCAAACGTAACAATTTTTAACGCCGGCAAAAGCCCATTCAGCTCCAGGTAAATTGAATTTTAAAAATAATCTACAATGGAAAGGAAGGAAGAATACATAAAGTCCTTTCTTAGCGAGCACCTAGAAGTCTAGAGAAATATACTTGCCAAGTTTGTAGGCTTCAAAATTCTGGAGATTTTGTGATGAATGAATGAGTGACTGTACATTTTTTGCTCTCTTTTATAAAATAGTATAGATGACCAATAATGCAAGGCAAAGTTTGTGCCAACAATCGGTGTTCGTGTTTTTATGTTGCATCAATAACGAAGCCAACGAAAAAGACAAGCCTCGAAGCGGAAAAGTCACCTGACCATCTGAGTCCAAACAACAATCCAACGTTCATTGTTTCCAACAATCGGAAAAACACTCATTGTTTACATTCAAAATGGAGACAATGAAGATTGGATTGTTGTTCGGACCCAGAGGTCAGGTGACTTTTCCGCTTCGAGGCCTGTCTTTCTCGTTGGCCTCGATCAATAAGTCGTGATGAAATTAAATTCTAACAAGTATGTCGCGAGCAAATTAGAACTAAAGCCACATCCAGGAGTGAAGAAACATCTGAACAGACAATTTATTATGTTTCATTCTATTTCCTTCCACTTTCGAAAATATATATATAACCCCTGGAAAAAAGTTTTCGTATCTCTATGATCACCTGTTCAATATTCCGAAAATATATTTATTTTCGATAGATAAAGAAGGTTTACAAACAAGCGAAATTATTATCAAATATATCATACATTACCCATACAGTACAAGTTGTTTGAAGGGTACCTGCAAAAAATATTCGTATCACTGCAGGGATGGAAAAAAATATTCGTATTACCTTCCATTCTTGCAACTTTGTTTTAACAGGTTCTTTCCCCCTGCGATAACATGAGGTACTCCGAAGTATTGACAATTTGCATGCGTAATGAATGTGAAAAATTGATAATACTCTTTTGAGTAAGAGAAATAACATGGCGCCACTAAAACATCATAATGAGACGTTTAAACAAGCAATTATTGAGCAGACACAAAAGGGAAAGAGCAAAAAGGGCGTATCTGAACTGATGAACTGTCCTCGAACAACTATCATCCAGAAGAGAGGAACTGTGCATGGAAGAAGATCCAGGAGAGAGGAACTGTGCAAACCCAATCTCGACCGGGACGTCCACCAGCAACCTTACAGAAGGATGATCGAAGATTGAGATCGTCTGCAAGACAATGAGAAGAATATCTTCAAAGAACATGAACATAGAGTGGTCCAACTTAGGTGTATATGTTTCAGATCGCACCTTAAGAAACCAGCTTCATGACATAAGATATCATTACAATCAAGCTATAATCTTACGAAGAAGTACATGCGAGACCGGGTGGCATGGGCCAAACAGCATAGAGACTGGGCGGAAGACATGTGGGCTCGTGTAATATTCAGTGATGAATGTCGCATATGCATTAGATATGGGGATGATGCTGGAAAATTCGTGTGGAGGCTCTCCTCGGAGAAGTTTCATGCCAGTTGTCTATAGTTCAAAACCAAAATGCCTCTGTCTCTGGTGATATGGGGATGCATGTAGTCTAAAGGACCAGGACGATTATGTATTTTAAAAGGTACAATGAACGCTTACGAATTTTGCTCAGTTCTAGATGCCTTCTTAATCCTTACAATCAAAGATCCAATACGATATGCAGATCCCATCTCTCAGCATGACAATGCCTCATGTCATATGTCTGCGTCCGTCACCAATTATTTGAACGAAAGAAACATCGAAGTGATGAAATGGAATCCAAACTCACCCGACCTCAAGTCGATCGAGAATCTGTAGTATTATTTGCAAAAAAAAAGGTTAATGAAAAGAAATCCACTAACAAAGGGAACTTAAAGCGGCGATCATCCAAAGCTGATCCAAAATTGATTCCAATATCTGCCGGAAACTTGTAGCATCTGTCCCACGACGAATACAAGCCCACGGCAGAGCTACCAAATATTAGTAAGTAATGAATTGCATGTTCTTAGATAAATAAAAAAAAAATTTTTTCAACCCTGCATTGATACGAATATTTTTTTCAGGTATCATTCAAACAATATTACTGTGTGGATAATGTATGACACATTTGATAATAATTTCGCTTGTTTGTAGTAGCGGACATCTTACACAATAATGTATTATCTTCAACTCGGTGTAAACCTTCATAATCTATCGAAACTAAATACAGGGTGTATCTGAAATCCTGTCACAAACTTTTAGAGGAGATAGTATGGGTGATTCTAAGCAAAAGAGTTCATATGAACATGGGTCCGAATTTGAACGCTAACTGAGATATGAACAGAAATAAAAATGCCGCCACCAAGATGAACAAGTTATTAACTCAGGTTCTGCAAAGCCTATGACAATAAGGTACCTAAAACTGTGTATACCGTTAAAATTTTATCGTATTCCGACGAGTAGGTTCCGAGTTACGCATTCAAAATCGTAACAGTGCTCACATGCGAGTACTAACCAGCACATCTTAGAATGTTGAGTGCGTATATCGGAAACTACTCGTTAGAATATGATCAGATTTTAAAGGTTTTACGTTACCTATTATCCCCCCCCCCCCTAAATTTCATCGTCCTAGATTTTATAGAACCTCAGTTATTAACATACTAGCAGAGGACCCGGCGTTGCCCGGGCTAATTACGCTTGTAAGTAAACAGAACAACCTCAAAAAGCTATATTAAACCTCCAAATTGGTTAAATAATAACTCAATCACTACAATATAGAGCGAAGGGACTCTCCTTTCTAAGAAAAATCCGAAAAACAGGAATTTAACTCTTCACTGAAAAAATCCATTCTAGGTGATATACCGGTGAAACGAAATTGGTAGTAACTTTACAGTATAACATAGGGACGACAGAGATTCCAACTAGTTTCGCCTTTTATTCCCGGCTTTATCAAGGATAACACAACAATCGACAATCGAACAGTGAAGTGTACATTCATTAGGATGGGACGAAAGCAGCGCTTTCACAAAGCTCATCTAACCAGAATACACTGAGGTAGTCAAGAAGCCTAACCAACCCAAGCGGTCTTCCATATTATACTAAAAAGAAAATAAGATTGACGATTGTCAGAAACAAAATACAAAGGAAATTAAAAAACACAAGGAGAAAGAAGATTATCACATCTTCCAGTAGTCTGGGAAAGAGACGTCGCTAATATCTTCAAAATTGATGTCAAGAACGTGCCTCGGTTTACGATACTTCGTATGCCAGTTCATATTCATTGAGTTCTCCAGTATCCCTTTCACAAGCTTATTGTCGTGAGTCTTCATCTTCTGTATCATAATCAAAAGGAGACATGCTTTGGACATATCGCTCTTGAAGGGTTTCTTCAAACCGTACAATGTCTTCACGATTGATGACCTTTCTTCTGACCACAAGCCTGTGGCGTTGAACTTTGACAATGTTGACATAAATTTCCGAGAGGAAGTTGTACATCATCAAGACTGGAAGCTCTACAAAGATATTCTTAAGGACTATGGCTACCATTCCGACGTTGCTTACTGTACAGAGGACATCGATCAACTTGTTGATGACATCACCAGATGTATTAACAGTGCCATAGAAGCTACAGTATGTCTAAAATAGGAAGGCGGTTGGAGGGGAGGACAGGGGGTAGAGTCCATTTCATTTTTAGGTCGAAAGAGTTGATATAGCCACTTCCCTCTCCAGCCTCCCCTCTCTTTTTCCCCAAACTGATAAAAGAGAAGACTTTTGGGAAAATTCAGGATTAATGGATTAAAGAGAAAGTGTTATAATTTCATTTGGTAGAGAAGAAGAATCAGCTGAAGAAGAAAGTGATCATGATGAATAAATATAAAATTATTTGACTTTTATTATATTTAATTTATTTTGGTTGTTAAAATTTCATTTGTATTTTTTTTGTATATTTTATTTGTAAATTATTTTGTTTTTGTATATATTTTTTGTTTTTTATTTTCATTTTTTTGGGAAAAAATCATTTGTATTTTTTATAGATTTTATCTGTAAATTGTTTTGTTTTGTATATATTTTTTTTATTTATTAACATTTTTTGAATATTTTTTTTTGAAAATTTCATTTGTATTTTTTGTAGATTTTATCTGCAAGTTATTTTGTTTTTGTATATAATTTTTTGTAATTTATTTACATTTTTTGAATATATTTTACTAAATGTACTAAATTTTTTAGTTTTTTTTTATCTTCTAACTTCATAGCTTTAAGATATTGTGATTTAATACTCTTATCAGTTTGGTGGATGAGAAGGGAAACTTGAATAGCTGGAGGAGGAAGTGGTATAACTTTATGTCAACCCTTATATTACCCTTTCAACCTAAAAATGAAATGAACTCTACCCCCTGTCCTCCCCTCCAACCGCCTTCTTATTTTAGACATACTGTAGTAAGTATCCATCAGAGAATAAACCTTCTCATCGTATCCAACTCTCTCCTGGAATCCAACGCCTAATTGCCGAAAGAAACAGGACCCGTAGACTTTGGCAACGCTATCGTGAACCTTGGCTCAAAACCAAGTACAACAGGTTAGTGCGAAGAGTTCAAGAGGAGATAAAAGAGCTTCGCGACGCTAGATGGAATAAAAAACTCAAAAGCTTGTCGGCTCGCGACAATTCCATTTGGAGTATGGTTAGAGCTTTACAGAAGAAGAAGAAGAATGTTATGCTTCCTACACTCCGTACACCACAAGGTAACTATGTGCAAACTGATCAGGACAAGGCCCAAGTCATTGCAGATTCACTGGAAATGCAGTTTGTTACTCCTACCAACGATAAGCCCGAGAGCTAAATCATGTCTCGGCGTGTGGAAGAAGGTATTTTCAACTTTGATGAAGTCCCGCAGCATTTTACGAAGTACAACATCGAGGCTGGAGAGATCGCCAACATCATAAGTAAACTGAAAAAGAAGAAGGCTCCAGGAAAAGACAAGGTGAGTAATAACGCCCTTATGAATTTCCCAAAGAACTTTATTGAATTTCTCACCAATATCATTAGCGACTGCTGGAAATTTTCTTACTTCCCTGTGGCTTGGAAGAAATCTATTGTGTTGAGTATCCCAAAGCAGGGGCAAAATCCTGCAATTCTCGCGAGCTATCGACCTATTAGCTTGCTACCCACGATGTCCAAGGTGTTGGAGAGAACGATCCTTGTCAGATTCCAAGATCACTGTTTAGCAAATGGCCTTTTACGGGAAGAGCAGTTTGGCTTTCGTGCTGCCCACTCTTGTCCGATGCAGATATGGAGGCTCGTTGAAGACCTGAGCACCCCCCTGAACCTATCCAGGTACTGTGGGGTGGTATTTCTCGATGTCAGTAAAGCTTTTGACCAAGTGTGGCATGAGGGCCTTGTCTACAAAATGATCAGAGACGGGTTCCCTGCCGATTTGATTTTGATGGTGAAATCCTTTCTGGACGGCAGATCCTATCAAGCCAAAGTTGGAGAAAATCTTTCCACACCCCGTGTTGTAAAGGCCGGTGTCCCTCAGGGTTCTGTCCTCGGGCCTATGCTATTTAATTACTTTGTAAATGATTTCCCAAAACCCGATAATTGTAATCTGTATTTTTATGCGGATGACATTGCCATTATGACATGGGCACACCAGCCGGCTCACGTTATCACTCGGCTGCAGTGCGCCTTGAAGCAGTTCGAAGACTGGTTTAACTGCTGGAAGTTGAACCTTAACGTCGGAAAGTGCAAGGCTTTGTACCTCAATAGGAAGCTCAAGCATCCCCCAGATTCTCTTGTTCTGTTCAATAAGAAACTGGACTGGGTGGACAACTACAAGTACCTGGGAGTTATCATTGACTCAAGACTCTCATGGAACCAGCATATGTCCTATGCTCTGAACAAAGCGAAGAGGGCTAAGTACAGTATCATAGCTCTTATGGGTCGCAACAGCGCCTTCAGCATTGACAACAAGCTTCTTCTGTACAAATCGATTATCCGGACCATACTCCTCTATGGCATGCCTGCGTGGGCGACTATCTGTAAAAGCAGATGGAGTGAACTACAGTCATTCCAGAATGTTACCCTGAGGACCATTGCCCAGCTGGACAGAAGGACGGTGAAAAACCAATCCATCCACCTCGATTTAAACATGGCCCATATCGGTAAGTTTATACAGGATAACACAACAAGACAATCGACAATCGAACAGTGTAGTGTATCGGTATTCGAGTGGAACTTGAAGCAGAGCTTCCATAATCTCACCCTGCATAATCATATTCCAAAGGAAATACACTGAGCTAGAAAAGAAGCCTAATGTACCCACAAAGGTCATCCAAAGTATGAAAGAAAATTGCCTTCTCTTGGTGGAGGAAAATTTGATTGACGACTGTCTAGACTAGAAGCAGACCACTAGTATTAGATAAAACACGACTTATGAAGTCCAGTAATCTGGAAATAAGACATTATCAATGTCTTCAAAATTAATATCAAGTATATGCCTTGGATCACGATATCTCTTTCTATGCATAGGATGCTTTAAAATGCCCGAGACTAGTTCGTTGCTATGATTTTCTATATTGGGCAGCATGGATTCCATGAGCCCTTGAACGTATTTGCCAATATGAGTCATGTTGAAGTCATTATAAATGGAGGAATTGCGAACAATTCTCCGATCTTTTTGCGCAATAGTCCTAAGGGTAACGTTTTGGAACGTTTGCAGTTCTTTCCATCTAGTCTTACATATTGTGGCCCAGACGGGCATACCATACGTCAAGATAGTCCGAACAATGACCTTATAGAGTAGGAGTTTATTATCAATGTTTAGAGCACTATTCCGGCCCAGCAGAGCAATCAAGCTAAACTTGGCTCTCCTGGCCTTATTCAACGGATAAGTTGCGTGGGGAGTCCAGGTAAGTTTAGAGTCAATAACAACACCAAGATATTTATAAGTTTCAACCCAGTCCAGTTGCCATATAGTGTTAGAGAATCTAATGATGTCTTTCTCTTCTTGGAGACAAACATCGTCTTGCATTTGTCTACATTCAATTTCAGCCTCCACTTGCTAAACCAGCTTTCAAACACAACAAGAGGCTCGCAGGCCTTATATACAGAAACAAGGTACATAGTATGCATAGAGATTGGAGGATGGAAATAGAAAGTGAACCAATCATGAAAATAGGAAAACCAATAACAGAAATTACATATGAAACCAAGAACAGAAAATACTAATGAAACCAATAACAAAAACTATTATAGGAAACAAAACAAAATGATAAAAGAGGAAAGCAAACAAATCGCGGACCGAAAAGAGAGCATATCTTTTTGTCAGAAGACAAGAAGATTTACAAAAGAGAATGAAAGTAAAATTATATAAAAATATCTGAAAATAAATAAATTCTACAAGGTCGGAGACAGAGTTAAGTATGGCATAGACATCAAAATCCTTGATAAAAAACCGGGAATAAAAGGCGAAACTAGTTGGAATCTCTGTCGTCCCTATGTTATACTGTAAAGTTACTACCAATTTCGTTGATAGGAACAGTATTATTAACCCTTATCTCACCGATGATATACCGGTACTTGATTACCGAAAAAAATTTTTTTTAAGGCTCACAATGGATGGACCTTTCCAAGGATGCCTTCTAGTCTAAATAATTTTTTACTCACATAATCTTACTTTAGATATACACTTGATGTTGTTGCAATTTCCTTTCTTCTTTCCATGTCTTGAAGCAAAAATTGGCCATTTATAACTTTGTGTAGTCTAGCGGCCGCCGATTCTTCTATTTACTTATCATTTGCTCAATACAGCACGGAGCTAAAGGAGTGCTTCCTGTATCGTCTTTCGCTCTTTCTCAATAGTCTGCTAACTCATTATCTCCAGTTACTGATCATTTTTAAATATTTTCAAGAAATTGTTAAGTACCAAGAATTCTCTTTTCTAAGAAAAGCCTGAATAACAGAAATTCGATGCATTGAATTCTATATTACATAAACTTTGCCTTGCATTGTTGGTCATGAAACATATATTGTTGATCCTTGCGTAGTGTTGGTGCATTGCGTGTTGACACCATCGTTGATACCTATTGTTGCACTAACTTTTATTTGCATTGTTGTTCATGAGATATATATTGTTGGTCCGTGCAGAGTGTTTGTGAATTGTGTGTTGATACCATTGTTGTTACTTATTGTTGCAAAAACTTTGTCTTGCATTGTTAGTCATGAGATATTTCTCATTAATATGCCATAACCATGAATATCGATTTTTTAAAGGTCATGTATGCAAAATTTTATCAAGATCGGAATAAAACTGTAGATTTGTATAAAAAAACAAGCAAACAAACAAACAAACCCACAAACAAACATCCTTCTTTATACATATAGAAAGATTCATCTTGGTGGCGGCATTTTTATTTCTGTTCATATCTCAGTTAGCGTTCAAATTCGGACCCATCTTCATATGAACGTTTTTGTTTAGAATCACCCATATTATCTCCCCTAAAAGTTTGTGACAGGGTTTCAGATACACCCTGTATATTTTCGGAACATTGAACAGGTGGCCAATGAGATACAAAAACTTTTTCTCCAGGGGTTGTACATTATTCTGCATCTTTTTTCTCCGGGACTGCTTCAAACTCACCTATACACAACATTCCAACACGAGCGAAGTCGAATAGAACTGCTAAAGGGCCGTAGTTGGAGAGGCTATTCGTTAGGAGCATTTTGAAAAAATTCTTTTTGATTCTTCAATATGATTTTTTACTATATTAATTCTAAGCTTTTTGCATGTGTTCATTTTTTCAGTATGTTCACATTCAGATATTGCAAAAATTCATCCAAAAAAGAGCCCAAGCAACGCCGAATGTATCAGCTAGTATTTGAATAATTAATGAAAATTCAATGGAAATTTTATATAATACAAACAAATAAACAATTTATTTTTAAGTGAATGTCACCTAATATTATAATAACAAATCAAATCACTGCTATTAAACTATTTCTGAAAATATCTTAAGTTTATGTTAGAATCTCGCTTATACCCAAATCTGAATGTCTTAAAATAACATAAAATTCAACTGAGAGGAATTGTCCTAATGAACTCGTGACACTAATAGGCTAGTCCAATATTTATATACAATTTGTAACATTCAAATAAGATGTCATGAGTAGTGAAGCATTTCATTTGTTCAAGAGATTATTTAATTATTCACAAAAACATGTTTAATTGATTAGCTTCAAGTCCATGTTTGCCTTATTAATCGTTAAATTCCATTTATATTACTGGCTGCCATTTGGAACATGGAAAAGCAATAAAAACGTTGTGGAAAGCTGTCGCTGGCGAAAGCAAAGAAACTTCCGATTCCATGCGAAAAAGAAATATTTCTTACATTAAAAAATAGTGCAATCTTAAATAAGAAAGGTAGCAAACTGCTATTTTAAGTTACAAAAAGAGCAAGCCTCAAATGCCTAAGATTCGTTAACTTTCTTCCTAATACTTTTTTATAAAATTTGGAAGGTATATAAATCAATAGACCGGCTACATTTATTTATTATTTCTCCATTGATTTTTTTTCACCAAAAATTGATTTGAATTCTGCATCAACCTATAACAAAATACTATTTCACCATTTTATCATTTTCCATATCTGGTCGGTATTGTGGCTACAGTAACCCAATTACTGATCAGACCTAGCTGATGTTGGAACTACGAGAGATAGTCATCAGCTGCCAATTAGTTAAACAGATCCGAATAATTCGAAATCCTATAAAATATCCCGGACGGACTGACAGTCAATCATTCGTATAAAGTATCTCTAGTCAATTTATTAACATTAGAATCAGGAAGCCATAATAACTTTTTGAACTTCTACTTCATTATCATTATCATTACAACTATGAGCCTTATCAGAATATTGAAGACGGATATTTTTTCTATATCAAGTAATTTTAATAACATTTTTGCACTTATTGTTAAAAGGTCATTTCCTATTTGATCTTTTTTTATACAAATGCTTTTAGAATGACTTTAATTTAAGACTTCTCATTTTTTAATTACGGTTGAGGCGAGAAACCAAGTATTTGTGCGATACTAATGCCATAAATTATTACACTTTCTCATTAAACCTTGCTAGTCGGAAACAGTGATAAATTATAGCATTTATTCACTACTTATATTCTATATGTCTTCACTAGCTTCTTTGATATATAGATGCGTTACCTTGGTAAAATTATGTAGAAACTTTGAAGCAAATTTAAATAAATGGAAGCTGTAATCTTTCCAGGTAATCTGACTCTGCAGATTAAGAGAAATCTTCTGAGATGGTCCTAGTGATTAATTTCTGTTTCATTAGAAATGAGAGTGACGTTAATCCCGCAGAGTAATCCCTGCTAAAGAATTTTTTTCAAAATTTCGTATTCATCATTAAAAACAGGAGCTACCGGCAAAAAAGGGGCACTGAACCTTAGATGTCAATTTTTATTGAAGCTTATGAATATTAATTAACATTTTAATCAAGATTTAAAGGTGACAAATCGCAGCATAAAAATTGTAAGAATAGAAATAAATGAAAGCGAATTCACGTTTTGTTGAATTTTTTAAATTACACAAATGATGAAAGATAATAGTGGAGATAAGAACATTTTTTTGAAATTTAAAATGGCACAAGTGGTATAAATGCATTCAGATTATTGGAAGAAAATGCAACAAGAAAAGCTTTTGTGGGCGCTGAAACTTCATCGTAATTACTGTAAAATGAATAAAGGATTTAATAAAAAAAATTTAATAATTTTACTGCTTTAGCTGAAATTAAAAACTATTATTAATTTTCATTTTTAATTGTAAGTTATTGTTGAAAGGGAAAATTCGTTAGTTAAATTTCATGATTTTCGTAAATATTCATCGACAAAAATGAGAATTGTTAGAAATTATAAGAAATACTAGATTAAGTATATATCAAATGATTTTAAAATATTTGTTTCTAACTTCACTGATCGTTACAAATATAAGTTCAAAAATTATGTTATCACATTTTCTCTTCAGATTTGCACGGATATACAGTGATGATCAAACATTTAGCTCCAACCAAATGGCTCTAAAAATATTGCGAATATTTGTACAATCAAGACTCAAAAGGTAATTCCACCCCTGCTATTAAAAAAAATGAGACTGTCTGAAACAAAGTATTTAAACAAATTTTTTGGAGGATACACTATGAAAAGGGGAGCATGTTTCAGAATATTTGAATAATTCGCTGGACCTCCTAATATGTTTGCGACTTAAACGTGGGTTCCGCATAGTAAGTTTGTATTTTAATATCACATTGTATAAGCAACAATTTTAATTTCACTTGTACATGTTTTAACCAGTAATCATGGGAAAACGACAAAACATATCGCTAGATCTCCTTGAACAAATTAGACGATTACGCAATGAAGGACTAACATTTGATGCCATTGCCAAAATTGTTAACTGCAGGGGTTCTGTCCGATATCGTTCAAGACCAGGAAGACCTAAAAAACTAACCCCGCACATCGACCGTATCATTCTTCGTCTCTCCAAAAACGAACCTTAACTTAAACAATGATTCAAGATGAATTGCCTGCTCGTCATCACGCTAGCATTAGTTTTTGTACTATTCGTCGACGATTAAACCAGTTTAGTCTGTCTGGGCGAGTGGCACGAAAAAACCTCTTGTGTCATTAAAGAACAAGAAAGCTAGGTTAGCTTTTGCTCGTATCCATCTCAAACGGACAACACAGCAGAGGAAAAACGTGCTATAGTCGGATGAGACAAAGGTACAGATCTTTGCATGTGATGGCAGAAAGTACATCAGACATAATAAACATGAAACATACAAGCCACAGTGTTTACATGCAACCATGAACCATGGAGGGAGAAAACGATGTGAGGTTTTCTTCAGTCAGCAGATTTGAAGAAAGGCCTGCTCAGTCAGCAGATTTGAACCCGAAAGAAATGCTATGGATTGATGTCAAAGGGCTGTTAAAGAAAAAACCAAAAATTTTTTCCGAGAAAAATTTTAAAAGATAAAAGAAGTTTGGTTTGGTTTGTTTGGTATTAACGTCCCTTTCAAATGCTTTGGTCATTTCGGGACGGCATTATAGGGGCCGCAAATTTTGCCTCGCAAGGATTCTTTAACGTGCAGCCGGCAAACGACTACACAGGACCAACAGCTTTAGTTCCCTTCCAAAGGAAGCGCGTGACCTCAGGATTTTCCCCCCCTGAAAAAAATCCTCGTCGTCCAGGAAATTCATTTTTAATCGAAAAATGATTCTTTTGGTATCGTTGAATAGCTATTTTTCAAAAATATTGCACACCCATGGGGTGAGGAGTCAATTTCGGTATCATTGAATAGGTTCCTTCGAGACGAACAAATTTCATTCCAAACGTTTTTTATTCCTATGCGTAGTTTTCGAGATATTTCAATGTCCTCACTTAAGGGTCAAAATCAAGCAGGTGAGCATTTTCAGTTTTCGAAAAAATAAATTTGCATTTAAAGTTAGTTTATAATTTACAATGACAGTGCCTCATATAATAAACCATTAAAGAATGACATAACTAAGTACCGAAAGTCTAAACTAATATCGCCGGCAGATAAACAATTTGAAACATAATTCCAAAATGTTTGAACTGCTTTTGAAAACCTTAAAACAGGTTCATCGTCGGTAATTTCCAGAAGAGAAACTCTGAAATTTTTTAATAAATTGACATAATTTGCAGCTGTGTTTATGTCTTTCCCCTTCAAAACATAAACATCAGCAGCTCTTTTGTAATATATAAGCGTTTTTGTAATCATCCGTAGGCCATTTACCGTGTCTTGGCTCGCTGTAAGTCCAAGTTGCACTAGTTATTTGTAGAAAATGGTCGATTAGATTTTTGATCCTAAATAAATGTTGGTACGGTTGCTGTATTGAGATGTTGGGCCATCTGAGTAGATATGCAAAGTTCGCATATGTTCCCTAGTGCTTCAAATTTTTTAATAGTATAGGCTTTTTCTCTGCTTTCTCTTCTCCCTTTCAGACATATCGTGTGTCCCAAAAATGAAAAACGATTTGAAAAATCAATTAACGAAAAACGGAAGGCGATAGAAATGTACGGTTTGTTGCGTTCTACTCAGGAAACCAGGAATTTATTCGCACCAAGATTCAACTTGTCAACAGTTGGCGTTCCTGACGGAGGAAAACTAAAGCTCTATATAAGGACAAAAATTAAATAAGGGGTCGTCCACAAGT
This sequence comes from Rhysida immarginata, assembly GCA_023313115.1. Classification (NCBI taxonomy): domain Eukaryota; kingdom Metazoa; phylum Arthropoda; class Chilopoda; order Scolopendromorpha; family Scolopendridae; genus Rhysida; species Rhysida immarginata. The sequence continues at coordinate 792,080 of JAHWFO010105039.1, forward strand.
TACGTCATCCATCCAAGGGGGGAGAGGGGGGTCGCGGAATGCTGACGGAGAATGACAAGGAAGGGGGGGGGGGTCCGCCCAAAATAACAGTAATCATTAATCAATTTAAACTAATTTAAATACATAAATAAATGTAAATTTATAATTGACTTCAGAAAATTTTTGAGATGCAACTACTCCAATTTCACACGGGAAGTGCAGGGAATTAATCACGCGAGACGGTTTTACTATAGATGAAAGAGATATCTTTCATCTATCCTTTAACTTAGAGTGATTTGTTCCATGTTGCACAAAGAATTAAGAACAGTGATATTCAGGTTGAAATTTGCAACAAACTTGATTATAAAATTAATAAGCGCTTCGGTTTAAAACCATCTTCATTTAAAAGTTACAAGACTTAAAATGTGAGGAATTTATAATCCTATGCAAATTAACATATAATGATAATTGCGCCCATATGGGCACTCTTTCATCCCCAGTAGATCCTGGGAGAAATTGACACTAGTTGAGAGTGAATTTCTAACAACTAAATAAATGGAGACATTTTTGAACAAATATATAAGAGAAAGTTATAAACACATAATTAATAAACAGTTTAACTAATGCCCTTAAATAACAAGTTGTTAATAAATCAATAATAAGCCCTGTTATCAAACCAAAAGGCAAGTGATTACGTACTAAATATGGATGGATTTAATGACATATATGTACCACTTATATTTACATAACTGTACCCACTTTAGGATAAATATAAACGTATACGAATAAAAGCATAAGATGAGAAACAAAACTCTTAACCCAACGCTAAACCATATTCTTAAGAAGTATAACTGACAAACCATTAGGAAAAGCAGACAACTAACAATTATTTGGAATAACGAACAAACCACTTTACTTACAGCACTTTCACGGGCAAATCGAATTCATCGCAGTGACCGGTTTCCAAATTTGTTTGTAAAACTTGCACTGTCTCATCAAGTTATCTCAACTGAATGTAAAAAGTATAGAATACTCTCATATGTTGCATATTATCAAAGTGTGCAGAAAAACTTACATAAACACGTTTGCCAAATTTGTGGTCTTTATTTCTTTTCTGTCAAGCGCATAAAACTGCACAAAGCAGTTCATGGCAAGACCTCTAATTTGAATGCTCCTACTACAACTCTTGCAGTCGTAGATAATATTACTTGCAAACAAAGAGAGATAGACTTAAACTCATCTACCAGATTTGTAAATATGAAACCGGAATTTTTATATGGAAAATATACGCTTATTGTATGAAAATGATAAAATATATTTCATTCGAAGTATTGCCCATCACTGATTATACATTTTTTCAAACTGTCTGACAATTTGTGGATGCCACGCATACCAGTCATCGAGCCATTTTCGTAAGAAGTGCTGCTCAGCAAGTGCGTGTCTCATCGATGCCAATGTATATATAACTACGGCAACCCATTTTTTGTCGTACACTTTTACCTGTGTTAACGTGGACGAATATACATGAAACGTATATAGTTGGAAAGGTCCTGTGCTGTAGATGTGCACAATATATTTTGTTTTACGTTATTTGTTCACGTTAACACAGGTATAAATATGCAAACTTTACTGCAAGTGAACTCCTCGCAAGATCGAGACCAGTTAAGTGCTTCTACGGAGCCAAGAGAGAGACTAACCTGTGATTATGAGAAATTAATTAAAGAAACTTATGCCACATCAGAAGTAGTAATCAACTCGAATTTTATTGACCAAGATGTCATTGGTGCTGCAATTATTAACGGTGTTTTGGACTCATTACAAGCAACGGTAGCTAAATTAATTCGTGATTTGACAAACAAGATAACAGAAATTATCATTGCCACTGAACTTACCTTGAAAAATTTATTAACTAACCGCACTGAATGTAGCTCAAATAAGAATGACCCTGATCAAAAATCAGAGCTAATTACTGAAAAACAGAAACATAACTTGCAACTATTGGAAAACAATTATCAGAATATTCAACCTGAGGTAAATCAATCAAATGATATTGCCAAAAATCCTACTGACAGTGGTATAAATGAATTAACTACTGGAGGACCTTCTACTCAAAACATAAGTGCATCTAATAAAGACATGTTTACTTTGCAAACAAAGGAACTACCAAGCTTATCTCATAAAACCAGTACCGACAAAGTAGAGAGTGTAGAGCCAAAGGATAAACAGAATATTAGTAACCTTGATAACTGGAATCTGCTAATTACTCCGGCATCTACGGCCAGACTATGTATTGGGAATATAGATAAATCAGTTACTCCCACCATACTGGCAGAGAACATAACTAAGCTAGGTCTCAGAGTATTGGAATGCGGACGATGGACCACGAAGGAGGGAGTTCCGTTGCATTACTTTTTCCTGCGACTCAGCCAGCAAGTCGATCAGCTGCCTTGGGAACAGCATAAATGGCCCATAGGTCTATCAGTTAGACCTTTCCGGGGCAAAAGCCCTACTTTGATAGAAGATGCGTACCGAAACCAGTCATATGCGAGGCCTCCCCAACTATTCTATAGACAAAAGATTGAAGTGTTATGGCAAAAACTCACAAGCTGAACAATTTGTCTGGGCTATGCCAATGTTCGTTCTCTTTCAAACAAATTAAACGACCTGGATATATGGCTCCACGAGTTTAATATCCATATTTGTGCGATTGTTGAGACATGGCTGACTTCAGATTACGATTCCAAGGACTTATGCCCAGATACCTTTACCATGCTGAGAATGGACAGACCATCAAGAGGTGGAGGTGTTGCTGTTTTAATTAAAGAAAATATCCAAGCTTATGTTATTTCGGGAGATTCAAAACATGGTTTGGATCACCTGCTGATTGAATGTAAATTTGATAATATCAGGTTTGGAATCTTGACAATCTACCGACCCCAATATATTCCAGTACACCAAGTTACGGATCTTATCCACTCTCTAAACCTGAATGTACATCACATCGTCATTGGAGATTTTAATATTAATTTTGCAAAGAATCTTTCTGAGCGCAATGACATCTTAGAAGCTTGTTCCCTATTACAACTTTCTCCGACTATATACGAACCAACACGTTTAACCAATAAAACAGCTACGATTATTGACCAAATTTTTATTCCTGCCCACTGGTTGCCTGTCAGTATAGAACTAACGACAATGCCAAAATGTGATCATCAAACCATCATTAGGAAACTAAAACCCCCCGATCTAGCAAATTACATCAGCCTAGGCCCCCGTAATAAACAACCGTCTCACGAGAAATATAGACTAAATTTTAACGGGGTTGATTGGTCCATCTTTAAACAAGCAATTCGGGAGTATGACTGGACTGCATACTTACAGGCAAATAATGTAGACACGAAACTATCATTTTTACGACAAGAAATAACCTACCTACTCCAGTGTTGTGGTATGAAGGTCTCGTCACACAAGACTTTTGCTAAACATACTCCCTGGTGGACGCCTGACATTTTGAACATTTGGCAAAAGAGAAAATGCACTTATAAGAAATACACTGAAACGAAAGATGCAAACGATTTACAGCAATTGAAAAGCTTCAATAAAAAGTATAAGCAGGAAATCAGATTGGCCAAGAGGCACTATCTGGCCTCCACTAATAACCACTTTGACTTGTGGAAATTTGTGCAGAGAGATAAAAAGAAGAGCAACAAAACCTTGAAACCAGAAAATGCGTCTGACTATTTGAAATGGATCGACGACCCATTCAAAATAAGCTTACCCACTACTGTCAAAGCAACCAGCCATAAGTCTAATGTGGAGTTACGATTGCCCAACAACTTGCAACAGGAAATTTATTGGACCACAAGATTGATCAAACTTAAGAAAAACCCTGGTGACGGCGTCTTAAACCATAAAGTCCTAAGGCATTGGGGATATAGCGGCAATTATTTGTTGGCCAACCTTATACAAACTATATGGGATACAGCTGAAATTCCTAAGGAACTCAAGCTAGCTACAATCTACCCGATATATAAAACGGGAAATGAACAGGATATCAAAAATTACAGGCCAATTTCGGCCCTACCATCCATCTCGAAGATTATTGAAAAAATTATCTTTACGCCTATGACGCTACACCTATGGGAACATATACCCAAAAGCCAATATGGAGGCAGGCCTCAAACGACCACTCAAGACTTACTCCTTACCATCTTACTAGAGGCGCTTGAAGCGCTTGATAAAAACCATACTTTCGTCATAGTCTCTGTTGACTTGGCCAAGGCGTTTAACTTGGTTTCACGACCACAGCTTTTTGAAGATATTGAAGCATATGGTATTACGGGCCCATTATTGGCCCTAATCCGTGACTTTTTTGTTAAGCGATTTAATATCTTATCTTATATCCCGAATAAATTTTCTTATCTGTCAGCACGAGGAATACCACAAGGATCCCTAATAAGTAACATCTTTTTTGCTACCTTCCTTGCTTCGATATTCCACTTATCGCTCTCTTTTAGATTGAGAGCATATGTTGATGACATCTTCCTCACGAAAATGTATGAGGACTATTCGGAACGTAAAGTTAACCAGGATATATCGAGTGATATAGATAAAATTCAAGCATGGTGTCAAGCGCGAGGAATGATGATTAACCAAGAGAAAACCACCATTTTGATTATCAAGAAGAAACCCATTCAATCTAACTCGCAGAAAATTCTTGGAATAATATTTGATAGTAACCTGAGTTTCATCGCCCATACGGAATATCTGTTAGTACAACTTAACAGACTACGTTTTCTGACTCGAAAATTACGACAAACCCTCACAAAGAAAGAAATCATTATTATTATAAAAACAAAAATTATTCCCAAGATTACTTATGGCCTACCAATATGGGCGATATCAACTAAATACGTACTCGAGAAACTGAAGGTGGCATATAATAACATTATCCGCACGGCTTTAAATATTTATGTCCAACAATCTATGACGCAAATATGTAACGATCTAACTCTTCCCACCTTTAATACGATTGTCATTTTGGCTAAATTGAAAGAACTGATTAAAGCCTTTTACCGTCATTCCCATCCTGCCAACTTGATCACAGCTTGGATTATTAGTAGTCCACGATCCAGACTACAAAACCAACTCTAGATTCAACCACCGTCCATCATTTCTTCCATTAAAGAAAGATAATTTCCGTTCAATTTTATAAAGGATTGGAATGCCATTCCCCTAGAAAATCGTCAAAAAATTTGGAAATGTGACAGAAAACCCTGTAATGATCACATACGACATGCCCACGTTATCTTAACTAACTATTTTCTAGATCGACAAACCTCATAGTTTGGGGGTTTAACTTTGTCCACTTGGACGCAAAATATGTAATAATAATAATAATAATAATAATAATAATAATAATAATAAAAGCGTTTCAAAAAAAAGGTAGCATTATTAACGGATATATATGATAGAAGGACGAGACACAAAAACTCTGGAATACAATATAAGTTATTAATTAAAAAATAAAAAGCAAATAAATAATAATTAATACAAAATAATAAATAATAAATAATAAAAAAATTTAAATTTATAAATAAAATCAAAATCAAAAGCTGACGTTTCGGATAGAGACTATCCTTTTTCAAAGCAAAAAAGATAATTCTCTAAAAGCAAAGAATATTCAGGATAATTCTCTAATATTCTATTTGCTTTTAGAGAATTATCCTTTTTGCTTTGATAAAAGATAGTCTCTATCGAAACGTCAGCTTTTTATTTGATTTTATTTATTAATTTAAAATTTTTTATTATTTATTATTTTATATTAATTGTTATTCATTTGCGTTTTATTTTTTAATTAATAACTTTTTTGTAGCAGTATTAAGAAATAGGTTGTGCGCCATATTTTTCATGGCATGTAGCATTGCCTTTTTTAAGTATCAACTTTCAAATTAATTCAAATCATTTGTTGATGTTCATTTGAAAAACATTGCTTGCGCGTCATTTTTGAAATTGTGAGAGAATCAACAAGGAAGACAGGAAACCACTGATCCACATAAGATGTTTATCCTGACGAATGCGCATTTCGGCAGCCATGCTGCCTTCTTCAGCGTACACGGAGGATTTCATCTGAACAGTTTGACGATTTCTAAAGGTCGCAAGATCATTCGTTCACAAAGTGCGGAAGGAGTTGGAGACCGAAGATGGCAATGTTGCACCAGCAGCAAAGCGGAAAAAGCATGCTTCACGCTCTGACATCATCAGAACACCTGAATTTATTCAGCAAGTGCAGCAGGCCATCGATGACAATCCCAGAACATCCATGAGGTCACTTGCCAAAGATCTCCATGTGTCGGAAAGGAACAATCAGAAATGTTGTCCATGAAAACATCAGATATCACTCGTATGTTATGCGAAGAGGTCAGTTTATGTCAGAAAAGCACAGGAAAACCTCCTACTCAGATCGAAAAGGCTCTTAAACAAGCTGAAAAATCCGTGTGAAGCTGATTTGATATAAACTTTGACCAGGTTCAAAAGGTGAACAGAAGAAATGACAGATGGTTATATGCAGACCCTCCGGAGGCGCCATGATTCATGCACACGAAATTTCCTGCAACTGTTATTGTTTTAGGGGTTGGCAGCAGTGAAAGACATGTGATGCCTCCACACTTCTTTCCCCAAGGCCTTAAAGTTAACTCTGCGGTCTACGTTGAGACCCTTGAAACAATTGTTAAGCCTTGGATAGACACGATACGCAACGGAAGGCCTTACGTGTTTCAGCAAGACTCTGTCCCAGCACACAAGTCTCGCATGACACAGGAATGGATGGCCGACAACTTCCATGATCACGTAACCCCTAGCCTTTGGCCTCCTAACTCCTCTGGCCTGAATCCGTTGGACTACTACGCATGGAGCGTTGTGGAGAGAGAGGTCAGTGAACACCCCCATAAAGATGAATTGAAAGCTGCCACTGTTCGAGTAATGACCAATATGAACCATGACCATTTGATTCGCGCATGTCGATGGTTTCGATCTCGCATTGAAGCAGTTATAGAAGCTGAAGGCGGATTCATTGAATAGCATATAACAAGAAGGTTTCTTGTGTCTGCTCATATTTTTCAATAATGTTTAAACCACTCAGAGCACTGTGATTACCAAGAGCATGCTCACCGTAAGCTGCGACAATAATTTGATGCAATTCTGCGACAGTTTTCTTTAAATGGTAACAGAAAATCAATGCTGACCGCAAATCGTAGTTTCCAGGCACAAAATTCGACATGTTCAACGCGATTACAAACTATGCTATTGTATGGAACTTGTATTGTTGAGAGTTGAAAATCTTTGTCAGAGGTCCGAGTAAGAAAATGGCGCCAACGACGCGGTTTGACGGTAACTACATTGAGAGCTAGGGCCATTTTTAGGAAAATTCTGGTTTCATATTTACAGGCCTGGTATTGAAGATAATGAGGATTTTTGTGTGGCTTAGCGAATATGTCATTTCTGACGTGTTCGTTCCTGAAGCAATCTCAAAAATACGTCTGTTAAGCAAGGGGAAGTCTCCCTCCCCCCTCCCTCCGTTAGGCCATGGCCTGGTGGGCTTTCACTGAAACACAACTGTGAAGTTAATCAACATCAGAACATCAGGCACGGCTAGTCACTGGATGGGCAACTCATCAGTGACTCACGATCTTCACGCCCCCCTCGGCTGCTGTGACCATCATACAGCAGTCGTTAATCCAGGTCCATCCAGGGACCTAACTCGTTGGCCTCAGGCCATACAAGCTCTGGATAGACGTGAATTAGATTATAATAAATCTAAAAATAATTTAAAGATTTGGAGATTTGGGCTATCTCACCATGGATTAAAGATTTGTAAATATTTCAATAAATGTAATGCTTTTTCCCTCTATGGTTGCATTGTTTTTTTTATTACTTCGATACATCTTGTTTAATGGAATTTAATTGTCGCTTCTCGTGTCAAAATGACATATGACTGAGGGGGGGGGGGGATTTAAAAAAAATATCACATATGCTGACCGGGGGGCGGCGGCGTTATTTGGAAAAAAGATGACGTAATTTGTGGACGGTCCCTAAAGAAAGTATAGACAATGATTGTTGTAGGCAGCCATTTTGATTCTGTGCATGCAGACCAGTATTATGTAGCGCCGTTATTTAGAAACATTTTGTCAAATCATTATTGCGTTCACAAAATAACTTGTTAACTGTCGGACAACTTTTGAAAAGCCAATAAATGAAAATCGTAAGTAATAAAAATACAATAAATTATATGTACAGCTATACTGCAAACCTCCTAGAACATTAACGATACGCTTCGTAATGTTTTATCGGTCTCGGTGGCTCAGTGATTGCGTGATCGCCTCTGATACCCGAGGACGATGAGGATTTTTTCAGGGCGAAAACTGAGATCACCCGCTTCCTTCAGAAGGGAAGTAAGGCCTTTGGTCCCATGTAGTCGTTTGCCGGCTGCACATTAAAGAACCATTGCGAGGTAAAATTTGCGGCCCCTATAACTCCGTCCTGAAATGACCATAGCTGTTGAAAAGGACATTAATACCAAACAAACTAGACAAATCATGAGGTTTTGGTCAAGATCGGAAGATAAACTACCTTTTTGCACGGGCGTCTCAAAAAAAATTATCTGGGCTTTACAGTTTTGGTCCTTGCATTTTTATCTACTGAAGTCAATCAAAACCATTCCTAACAAGTAAGGTTGAACATCTCTTTATCGAAGAAAACTGAATTTTTTCAGTTCAAATTAATAGTTCATTGTCTATTATGATCAATTATATCTCATTTTAAAAATTTACTAAATTAAATTGTTCCGTTCATCGGCTATCCCTTCATAGATAGTTCTTCAAACAACTTTTCCTTTTATCAAATGTTTTCTATCTACTAAAGGTACTTTTAACATCAGGTTAACGAACAGCTAGACGGTTAACGGTCTCAAAGTTCAAGCACAGCAAATCGTTTAAATTTACTCCAAACGATTACTTAAATTTTTGTAAGAAATTTTGTTGCTAAACTTTCTAATTCTTAAACGATTTTCAAACAAAAGCAATACTGATAGAATACAAGTCTTCTTTATCTAAATAAAATCTTGAAAACATTCCAAATAGGAGCTTTAGCAGTGAAGCAGAAATAGATTTATACATTTATTAACAAGAAATTAATCCCATCAGAGTAGGGTAAGACAAGTAGCATATCCTATGGTCATCTATTTTTATCCCTTATTTGCACTTTTTCCCTCCCCCCAAATTTTTAATAAAAAAATTGATTTTCTCGAACGTAGTATGTAGCAAATTTAAAAAAGCTCGTTATCTTCTTTCCTTTCTCAGCATTTTCGATGGAATGGCATATCACATGCCATATGTAGCCATAGTTCTAAAGACCAAGTGACTGCCACCCCGCAACTTCGACCCCACCTCAAAAAGTTTAGAAATTATGAAGGGACTGCACAGACTTTATAATACTAATAAGTAGCTCCTATCTTCCGCTACTTGATAATATAGATTACTTGTTATCAACAAATTTGAAATGGAGAGTAATCGACAAATTTTTGGAATGGAGAGTAGTCTGCACGTTTAGACATCTTGTTTCCTGGTTGATACACTTTTTTCCTCTAGTCGGCCTCAAAAGGAACATTTAATTTATTTAAGAGGCACCAGGCGTTGCTCGAAATAATTACAGTTGTAGTTAAACAGAACAACCTCAAGAATTTAAATAATAACTCGAAATTGGTTTTCAGTAATTCCACAATTTCCTGCAGTAGACTTTCCCGTTGTTCAGATGTTTCCGACATTCGGATAACTTTTTGTCTCTGACCAATACTTGTTTAGTTCTTTGGTGGCATTTCTTTAGATTTGAATTAAAACGCATCTTTCGAACGATTATTAAAAAGCACAATATGGTTAGCTTACTGATTTGAAGAATCGTGTTCATGTATGCTTTGTTATCCGTTATGTCGTAACTGTCGCCCGAGACCGACGACGTCCTTGTATACCGAATTTCATTCTTCCACCTGAAAAAATGTAGAAATTATGAAGGGGACGGACAGACATTATAAAACCAACAAAATCATGTAAACATTCCAGGGAGGAGCTTTAGCAGTGAAGCAGAAATACATTTAGTAAAAAGAATTTACTCCCCCCCCCCCCCTCCCCGAGTAGAATAAGGCAAGTAGCAAATTCTGCGGTCATCTGCTTTTAAACCTTTATCTGCACTTTTTATTCAAAAAATTGATTTTCTCGAACATAGTATATAGATAATGTAAAAAAGTTCGCATATTCTTTCTTTTCTTATCATTTCCGATGGAATGACATATCATATGCCATATGTTGCCATAGTTCTAAAGACCAAGTGACTGCCACCCACTCAACTCCAACACCACTGGAACAAACTGAGCCTAAATTTCATAGTAATGTAGATCTTGTCTACAGGAATCTGGATACCGAATTTTACTCCTTTACGTATCTAACGGCCATATTCACCACGAAGGATTTACACTCGAATCAGCATTGGGCGATAATTTTTGTATTTACCATGACAAAATTCTCGGATTAGTTATCGTATTTGATTCACCGTTTGATTCGAGGTTGTCCGAGGATTACCTATCGAATCGAGAATTAACGCATGCGCAGTTGGATGAAATTAGTTAAAACAAGACGGACGACCTTACCGATGCTTATGACGATGAGTATTTCTTCAAGAAACTGGTTTATATAAGAAGAGTCGACCTCGAAAAATATATTCAGTTAGAAAGGATGACATACAGTAATTTGTTTAAATTTTTATTGTCACTTTAAACTGCATAAAAACTTAATTTCTTCGCTCGATGAGCAGTTCATAGGCCTACAATAATCAGGAGTAAATGACAATATACTCTTGCAATAAAGGGATGCTCCTTCCATTGTTGTAAGGCTATCGCAGTTACTTAGGCAGAGATTTGAAATTCGAAAGAGAAAAGAATATCGCCTTTCATCGTAGCCCACGTCAAAGACAGGCCTTGGCGTGGAAAAGTCACCTGACCGTCTTAGTCCGAGTAACAATGTAACCTTCATTGTTTCCAACAAACGAAAAATTGCTGATTCTTAAAATCCATGATGGAAACAATCAAGGTTACATTGTTATTCGGACTAAGATGGTTAGATGTTTTTTCCGCGCTAGGATCTCTTTCTCGTGGGCTACGCCTTTCATTCAATGACGTATGTTAAAAATAGACTTCTATAGAACCCAATTGTTAACAGCGCCATCAAAGTGAATCAAATTGAAGCCATGACAGTCTGAGCAGAAGTAAGCCGTAAATTACGAGTTAGCTATTTGGCTGCTTTGCTTTTGACGATTTTGGGCCGGAGGAATAATTAATTCGAATCATTCCTCAAAGTTGTTTTGCGTACAACTGTACAAACAGACACGGAAATGGATCAAGAATCATCTTCCACAAGCATAATCAAAAATATGTAACTGAAATAAAAATACGCAACTGGAAGATGATCGAAACGAAATTGAAATTAATCGAAACTAAATTGAAATTGAAACCATGATCGAAAAATGGTTTATAAAATATATTAAAATACTTCAAACAGAAAGTTAACGAAAAGATAAACTTATCAGTCGGTGATCGGCGTGTGAAAGAACTATTAATCAGCTACCCTCATGTTTAGCCATGTGATTTGCATCATCTTCACTCACTTTCGGCCATAACGGGTTCTGGGCGGCGGAGAATCCCTATTTGCTTCAAGTATTGCGGCTGGTTTCGGAGTCTATCTTTAATATACGTCATTGGTTTCACCTTGTGCATCAAAATACACGCATGTCGTCATCGCATCATAACCAATCGGATTGAGTCTTATATTGAATCGTGAATTACTTCGAGAATCACTCAATCCGTGGTTGGTGAATGCGAAAGGTAATTCTGAACGAAGTAATCCTGAATCATGGATTATGTGATTCTAGTTTTAATTTTCTTTTGATGAATACGGCTGTAAGTGTCCGGAATTTATGGAATTGGAATTTAGAATGAGTTATCGGCTAAATAATATTTTGAATAATATTTTTTCTACTCTGATATTAAGATCGACTTAAAAGTTGCACAAATCACCTTTGGAGAGAGGTTTACTATTTCGCTTTCAATTGGAACAATGAAAGAAGGGGGTCAGGAATATCAGAGACGGAATTAGCAACGAAATTGGGCCATGGACCAGCTCGAAGGACAACGGCAACGCTGTAAACAGCTCTTTAGGCGTCAAAAAAATTTGATTGACAGGTAAAATATAAAAAATTACTGTCAGATGACCAAAAATTAACATCTTGATTGGCTAAAGATTGAAATTATTGTCTAGGCACCTGAGATAACAAAAATTAAGCAGTAGTGAATATGATTTGATAAGTGCCAAGTGTGAGCATCCTTCTCAATAATTTTTTATATATTTATTTCAGGCTTCGTCTGACTATTCTCGGATCATCAGACGAGAAGTTTAAAATTGTTAGGTTTAATTGACTTTTGTGTTTTAGTTTTAATTTGTACACACCATGTAGATTCTTTTGTTGGCGCGAAACGAGGATTTTTAATGGAGAGTCCCGTAGCAGAACACCTGTTTAAACAATTATTTATCCCCGAAATGGACCAGTTAGTTATTTCTCTTGTCGCACCCACGCCGGAAATTTTCATCATCATAACGAGAATGAAAGGGAAAAGAAGCCATCATCCCCATTGAACCAGAGAGGAAAAACCGGAACTCTACTTCATCAGGACTGTGAACAATGAACCAAGAACCCAGGACCATGAAGCCAGACGCGATTTTTTTTTTTGCAAGGAGAATTAATCAGCTATGGGATTTCAACCAATTAGTGACGTGACATGTGACGTGGAAAGGAGAGGATGGAGCCATCGCGTCTCTGCCTCGCGCACAAAATCCTTATTAAATTTTATCAGCTGCAATAATGTTAATTTTATAATAAAAGATTAATAAACAATTTAAAAATAAATTAATAAATATTGTAAAATTGAATTTAATAATCAACTAGTTCATTTCTCGTTGAAAAAAATAAATTCCCTGTTTATTTAAATTTTCCCATCATCCGGTACTAAATTATTCCAATAATAAATATTGAGAATAATGCAAAATTTAATACAATAATTCTTAGGAAAATGATAACACCCTTTATTTAATTTAGCAAGCAGGCATCATTTATTTGACTTTATCAAAATTGGTTTCTTTTTAGTATTGGCATCCATTCAAAGTAAATAATTAGAGAAATATTGTTGAACCTGATGATTAATAGAGTTAGTTCATTTTTTTTATTAATAGTAAATGAAACATGAGTGTAAGTTTAGAAGGAAATTTTTGTAGAGCAAAAACCGTAAATAGAGACTCAAATGCAGAAATATATCACATATGATATCAGGTAACAATAAAAACTTAAAAAAAAACGGAAAATAAATAAGTCCTTCGTGGCTGGATTTGAACTGGCGATCTCAGATCTACCGCGAACAGACAAATATAAATAAACCGAAAATTTTCTTTTAATTATATAATTAATAAAAATTTTAAATTTTCAATAATAACAAACATTTGAAATTCTTTCTGTTGTTATTGTATAGCTCCACAGTTTATTAGGAACTTTATTTTAAATTCTATTCGATAATACTTCGAGTAGAAAATGGAAAGTAGAATTAATCTAAACTAACGAGATGATATTTTCCATGTAATAAAATGTACAGATGGAAATGTACTTTAAATTCGATAAAGTAAATTTGACCACTCGGATGTTAAAACTCACGATGATCTACAAGTCATGATGGTGAGTTTTTACATCCGAATGTCAAATTTAATTCCTTCTGTATATTTTGTTTCATGAAAAATATATCATTACTTTAGATCTATTCAATAATAAATTATTAAACAAATAAAAACACACATGTTTTTCTATTTATATTTTGTTTATTACTAAATAACAAATGCATTTTGGGACATATCGACCGATCTGCAGCAACGATATAGTAATCCTTTCTATACAGTTCGTACAGATGACTGTGATGAAAATCTCTGGCTGAGAATGGTGTATGCTCATTATGAAATAAACTGATAATTTTCTCTTCTGTTTGCTTTGAAACTGCTCGAAATTTCAGGGCGTCAGCACAATTCAATCTGTGGCTGTGAGAGTGATTCAAGACAATTATTGTTGGAAGGCTGGTTATAATATGCCATATTATGTGGATCTTTTGATCTGAAAACAATCAACAAGCAATTACAATATTAGATTAATTCACTTCGTTATTGATCACTAATTTGAAGATTTGATTGCTCTAAATAAAGTTCAGAATTAAAAATAGAAGAATATAACCAACAATGTATCACAATGAAAAGACCTATAGAGAGAAATATAATCCGTATACTTACAAACAGCGGCCAGCCGGAATTTTCTTAAGTGTAACACTTATACTTGCTGAGAAATATGTATGTTTACGGGAGACCTTGTTTTTTTCTGTAGCGGTAAACGAATATTGCTATTTTGACAATGTTACTAAGCCTGTAACACAAAACATCTAATTATAACGGTGTTTAAAAAAATCAATAAGTAATTTGGCATTTAATGAGTTTTTAATAACTGACAGCATAAGAATGAGACAGAAATTAAGAAAAAAATATATTACCCAAAAGAAGTTTTTTTCTCCAGCAGCCATCTCACTTGGCTTTGTTGCATAAATTCTCCATGTTATTTTTGCTTGATCGTTTATTTTTGTAATAAACGAGTGGACTTCATCAATAACTTTATTTGGCAACCGTATCTTAGCCTGAAATCCGTGAACGGTTGATTCAACTGAACATATGTGACAAGTATCCCAATACTCCTCAGGTACCAATTTCTATAAACAAATAGTGGTATTTAGAATTTTACATTTACATGTACTTTCATAATCCGTTTAACATTTTTAATCCTTTTTAAAAACCATTCATTACTTAATAATGAACTACCATTAATGAACTTAATTTCTGTATTTAACTTAACAATATTATTAATAAATTATAATATTGCAATATATATTATATTACATTATTAATAATATGAAATAGGTTATAACGTGCTCTACAGTAAATCTATATATAAATACGGCAACACATTTTTTGTTATGCACTTTTACCTGTGTTAATGTGGACGAATACGCATGAAACTTATTTGGTTGAAAGTTCCTGTGCTCTAGATGTGATGTGCACAATATATTTTGTTTGCGTATTTGTTCACGTTAACACAGGTAAAAAGCGTTTCAAAAAAGGTAGCATTAAGGAACAGGTTGTGCACCATATTTGTCAACGCATCTAGCATTGCCTTTTTTATTGTTTTTTTTTTAAATAATAAATATCAAATTAACTCAAATCATTGTTGATGTTCATTTAAAAGAATTTTAATTGTTGTGTTGTTGATGTTCATTTGATAAGCACAGTCTATAGTTATTCATGATCATCGAGCTCCATTGTTAAAATGAAGCTAAAGTTTCTAACTACCGGTAGGGCGGGAACTCTATTGAAAAGTGGCGCTGCATGTACAATCGGCCCAACTTAGAGAGCCTTTATAATCAGAGAGTGGCCATAGGGAGGACACAATTTGTTTGGCTCCTTATATCACGTGGTACAAATCCACCATGTTTTGGCAAACAATTCAGAGTGGATAGTATAACGAACACACGAACTGTATTTTGATCCTGAATTGTAAACTACTCTTTGCTTGGAAAATTTTTAAACATTCATTTATGATATAGCTGTTAATTTTACAGTTGACTTGTTTAATATCAATATATCAAAAAGAACTATACATAGCTGGTTTCAGCAACATTTTATTTCAGTAAAAACAACATAAACAGTTTACATCTTCATTTTATTTTAAAAGAATTTTTTAGTAACAAAAACAAATTTTTACAGTTTTTACAAATTGGTTTCATACAATTTTAAATGAATTTCATACATTTTTAAATAGATTTAATATGCTTTTAAATGAACTGAATACGCTTCTAAATGAATTTAATACGCTTTAAAATGAATTTAATACTCTTTCAAATAGATTTAATACATTTTTAAATGAATTTAATACGATTTTAGTAATGGAATTTCATTACTAAACTAATAAAAAACCATTTTTATTTAAACCTTGTTTTAGTAAATTTACATTAAATTTTTTCTTATTATTTTAATTCAATTACAGAAAACAAAATTATAGCATAAACAAATAACACAAACGTAAAAAGAGTTAACAGTTTATTAAACTAAAAAAAATATAGTAATACCCCTAACAATAATACTACAGTTTTTACAAATACGTTTTATACAATTTTACATGAATTTCAAACATTTTTAAATAGAATAAAAACATTCTTAAATTAATTTAATACGATTTTAAATTCATTTACCGGTGAAATACCCTCTCCTTTACAATAATATGGAAGAATAAATATTTCTAGTATTATTCGCATTTACTTTAGTTTAATTACACAATGGTTAACTGTTATTCTTTTTACGTTTGTGTTATTTATTTATGTTACTGTTTTGTATTCTGTAATTGAATTAAAATAATAAAATATAGATTTACCGTAAAATTTACTAAATCAATGTTTCGATAAAAAAAAAAATTATATACTCTATTTACTAATTAACTCCAAATACACTGAACTAAAACACGCATTTTATTTATTTAAATCGTATTAAATTCATTTAAAAATGTATTAAATCTATTTGAAAGCGTATTAAATTCATTTAAAATTATATTAAATCTATTTAAAAATGTATGAAATTCATGTAAAACTGTAAGAAACCAATTTGCAAAAACTGTAAAAAATTTATTTTTAGAGTAATTAGTAATTAAACTTCATTTACAGACATTATATGTATTAAAATCGTATTAAATTTATTCAAAATTGTATTAAATTTATTTGAAAGAATATTAAATTCATTTGAAAGTGTATTAAATCCATTTAAAATCTATTTAAAAATGTATGAAATTCATTTAAAATTGTATGAAACCAATTTGTAAAAACTGTAAAAAACATTTGAGATATATTAATGACAAGTAAATTTTAATAAAAATAAATTAAATGAATTTTTAGCTTTTGGAAATTATTGATGGAAAACAACAAATTTAATAACTTCAAATTTTAAAATTCATCAAGATATCAATCTATTAACGAACATACTATGAATTGACTGTATCTCGATTTATAAATACTGAATGTTTAAACCATTGATAATTTGAATGGTTTAAACAGGTCGGCGATGGTTTATTGTCAAGAAAATATTCAGTGATTTTTTTCTAATTTCAATATGTTGATTTCAAATTTTAAAACCGTTTTGTGCTCTCACAAAAGACTTGTACGCTAAACGAGATCCTCACTTTAGTTTCATTATAATGGACAGCATTACACAGGCCTACGAGGGCTTATTGTCAAGAAAATTTTCAGTGATTTTTACTAATTTCAACATGCTCATTTTTTATTTTATAACTGTTTTAAGATATCACGCAAGATTTATTCGCAAAACGAGACGCTCATTTTACTCGTTATTTTATGAAAACAGACAGTATTAAAGTTTAAAATTCTTTAGAGTCCAATTACTCTATTCTGCGCTTGGGCAGTCAATAAAAATAGTTTTACAATATATTTATTATTATTTTATTATTAAAAATTTAATTTAAAGTTTAAACTACGATTATGAAGTAGGAGTGCATGTAGAATTTGCATTACTTGCATTTTTTGAAAAATCCTGGCGTGATGGATGAAAACTGAATTCATTTTCAAAATTAGCAAACCAAAATTATATTTAATCACCGATTAAAAATAAAATAACTTTCCAAAAGCTAAAATATTATTATTTTTTTAAATTCAAATACATGCACTTTCATTATAAATTATTTTCTTTTCTTTTATATATGTTTATTCTAAAATTTAGAAGCATATGTTGTTTTAAATTTATTATTACATTTTTATAAACACTTTTAATTTAATTTAAAGCACTCCTAAAAAATAAAATTATCTGAGTGGACGAGATAATTTTGTTAGTAGTTCTCATCTGCTTGTTGTATCAAAAATAATTATATTGTGTCCCCTTATAAATGAATTTATGCATACCTCATATGTTAATTAAAAATTTCTTTTGTTAATAAAAAATTGTTTTTAAGATAAAATGAAACTAATATTTTTACTAAAATAAAATGTTATTGCTGAATCCAGTAATGTATAATTAGTTTTGATATACATGTATTTACATTAAACAAATCCACTAAAAAATTAACAGCTACTGTATATCATAAATGAATGTTTTAAAATTTTCCATGTAGAGAATAGTTTAAACAAAATATTAAATTTTATTTTCTTCTCGAAAGTCTGATATTATATTTAGGTTCTTGTACAACAGTTTACAACATTTTTAGAATACATATAGTACTGCCGTAGTACTTTCAAAACAGAGGTTTGCCAAAACATGGCTACCTTTTTACTCATGGCCACTCTGATTATAAAGGCTCTCTAGCCCAACTCCGCCTGCAGCGCCGCCCTATCGGCAGTCAGAAACTTTACTTTCATTTTCAGTTTCATTGAAAAACTCTATCGCAGATCATGGTCGGCCTTGGTGCGATCAGGCGGCACCTGGCGCGATCTGTTTTCCTTAGCTTCTCGAAACAATGAAAAATGGCGGAAGCTCGATGACCATGAATATCTATAGAACGTGTTTGAAAGCATTAGAAAACCATATAACAAGTACTCTGCAGCTTTTGAAAGTCAACGAACTCATTTTAGAACCTGAAGGTCCCCAATTATGTATAGTACCTGTAATGTACCTATAGGAACAACTGCTTAAAAATTGTTATTAACCAACTATTCAAAATATTTCTATAATTAGTAGGTTAGCTATTGTAAGGTTTTTTTCTTACACTTTGAAAGTAATATTTTTAGTTACAAATAAAATAAATACCAATTTTGAAACTGTTGATTTTTATTTATTTTTTAAAAATTTTGTTAACACTTTCTTTAGTAACAAAAAAGTTATCGATTTTTGGTCCGAAACAGACCTAAATTTTCTACAGTGGGACGGGGGAGAGACGCAGAGATAGAGAGGGACAATTTATCTTAAATATAAATATTATATTTACATAATAATTCGATAGATATATTAAAAGATGCCTTTAGATTACTTTAAATATTATTCTGCAAAAGTTTCAAAGTTATCATTGCGGTGAAATGAAACGGGAGTGTAAGAAATGTCGTGCAAAGCATTTTGGATATTTATTGTGTTGAAAATGAAAAACGTTGAACTACTGTGGAGAGTGACATAATAAATAAATTAACAATGCTTTAATAACAAATACGTATTTGTCGATTAAATAATTTTGTGGACAAGAGTTGTTAATTTATTTATTATTTATTGTGTTATCTATTTTTTATTGTTCAAAGTTTATTAATAAGCAAAATTGAGGCTAGAAAAATAACACATAATTTTTTTTTTTCAGAAGTGTGATCGAATTTTGATCATTGGGGGATCCCATTAATATGAAATAGCCATGATTGCTTTTAAATTTTGAATGGAAGAAACATCCGTGCAATTCAATAGTATTCCTTGTAGTTTTCTTATTTGGAAGAGGATTCTTAGAATTATCCTCATTCTTCTCCATTGTTAGGTAATTAAGGGCTGTAACTAATGTAAAGCAAGTTAACTATACATACTGGATTTGTGAGGATATCCTATTTCAAAGCAAAGAGTGAAAGTGAGGGAAGCAAAGAGGCTAGCAAAGAGACCATCTATCACTTTCACTCTTTGCTTTGACAAAGGATATCTTTCATCCGAAACGTCAGCTTTTTTTAGCGTCAAAACATTGAACAAGATATCATCGGGGATAGCTGATGGCGGCAAGAGAAAGCGAAGTGAAACAACGTAAGTGCCTTTCATTTCCACGTCACGTGTCATACTGATTGGTTGAATTCCGCAGCTGATTTATTCTCCTTGCAAAAAAAAAAATATCGCGTGCAGAAGCTCAATTAGATGAGACAACAAGTCCGCTGCCTAATCGCCATCTATTGTTGTAATTTGGCAATTTTGCACCACACCTTAGATGACCAACTGCATGATGCAAAAATCCCGACACTCTCAAAAAAAATAAATAACTAAACAAGCAAAAAATAAACCTATTACTATTATGAGTATACAAAAACAAAGATTTAAAATACCGGACTGTCAGGGTCAAACCAATACCACCGATAATAAAGGCCAGGGCGCTGACACGTCATTCATTGTTACATCATCATCAGAAGGGCAAATTTAGGGCTTAAATACGATTAATAATGTCCTACCGAGTTAATGTAAAAATGTATGACGTTTCAATACCCAGGCCTTTATTATAGACTAGTAATAAAGTCCGTCATACGACGGTGCTACAACAGGTGAATCTGTAAATTCGATTTTAATTATAAATTTTCGTCTTGTGATAGGACTAGCAATAGCAAATAAGTTGCTGTCAATATGAAAGCGAGGCTGAAGATGTTTTCTTACTTTGTTTATAAACCTGTTTACCTGTAAGGTCGCGGGGATAGTGCTCGAGATTTCTCGCCATCAGGCGCATGTTCTGAATGGTAATACCCAAGCGACTCGAAACCAGATGCTCTATGTAGTCTAGCCATCCAATTCTAGGCCGACCCTTTGGTCTCTTAGGTGACCACCGACTTAGAACTCAATGCGAAGAAGTAGCGGCTCCACACCTAAAGGCTGCTTTGTAGTGATGCTGAACACACTATCTATTAGAGAACATCTGCCAAACATCCCAGGATTTCATTTCGAAACTCTTTTCTGCTTATTTTCTGAACTCCCTGTCTAAAAACGATCCACCTCTCTCCACCAGTTCTAACTCCTCCACTCTTAGCATAACCGCGGTATTAATCTTTTGACCACTAAACTTTCGCCCTCGAAATCAGAACCCTATCTAAAGGCCTCTCCTTCTGTTCCACTCGTAATACCATTGACAATCTTGATATCATTTCCTCTGTCCATATCATCAGCCGTGTCCTCAGACCCCGTCTATACTTTTGCATGAATTTTTCCAATTCTACTCCCGCTACTAGCTCAACCTTCCATATTCCCAGCGAGGGGACCCCTCCTCATGATATCAATCCTGAGCTTGAAGTTTACATCAAGTCCATACAAAATGACATCCTCTCCATTACTATTCATATTAAAAAAAAACCTCTTCTAACCTCACTAATAACGAATTTCTTTGTATCAAACATCTTAGCAATAACCCTGACATAACAATTAAGCCCGCAGATAAAAGGGGGGCTATTGTTGTCATGAACAAATCTGACTACATAACGAAGCTAACAGACAACTCTCTGATATCACGTTCAACAAGAAACTAACCTCCGATCCTACTCACACGTTCAACATCAAACTTAAAAATATCCTCTCTCAGCTTGAATCCTCTTCCCAAATCTTCTTCTATCTTCTATACATAGAATAAAACTGGAATGTGTCCGTGGTTATTCGCGCATCACGCAAAAACTACTTGGCGGATTTTGATGGATCTTAGTATGGTTATAACTTACAGTCTGGGTCTTCAACTAGAGTACATTTTTCTGCGTGAAAATGTCTCATTCCCACGGGAAAATTCCAAAACGGCGCGGTGGAGTGGTAGTTAAACTTGCCAATGGATGTCGCCGGATAAGAGATATGCCTTCCAGAAAGAGGAGAAATCTTTCTCAGGACTTCAGAAATTCTACGAGAATGAGGCAAATACAAATGAAGTACGTGATGGTTATAGCTTTTAAATTAGTGTAGTAATAGCTTTTAGTCTGGGTCAACATTTAGGCTACTTTTTCCTGCGGGAAAATGTCTCATTACCACGGGAAAACACAAACACTGGAACCATGCGATGTTCAAAAGCTTGCCAAAAAATGTTGCACGAGTGTTTTAAAGTGTTTTAAACCGCGCTATGGTTAATTTTTTTCCTTTTGAAGTTAAAACTATACTATATAAAAGCATTCTACGACAAGAGTTGCCACCTCTCCGATATTGGGCTGGAGACTCCCGTATTGGTCTTTTTTCTCCGGACTCCAGTTTCAAACAACCATTCTCCGGTGTTTCAGCCGTTACTGCGGGACTCGCAAGTCACTTTGAAGGTTTCGATTTCATAAACAACTCAAAATCCTTGATACTCACATTACCATGGAATAAGGGAGGCCATTTCAGGACGTATAGAAAGTATGCCAGCCTGTGTAAAAAGACATCACGATTTTGAAAAAACTCCATTTGCACAATAAGAAATGTTTAATTTAAAAAAAAAAATTAAATTTCAATGAAAATGTTAATACCGGGTTTTTCAAAAATAACCGGTATACCGGTATATTTGAAAAATCAATAAAAATTATTGGGCAGCGATAGAAATACACCGTTTGAAATTTCGAAAGTTTGTCTGCCTGAAAATTTACTGTTGTCCCAAGCATATTGCAACACACGGTGTATTTCTATCGCTGCCCGTTTAGTTTTTCAAATATACTGGTCATTTTTGAAATACCCGGTATCTATACATATAATAAAACTGTAACGTAACCGTGGTTGCCAAAAACTAGATTGGTTGCTGTGGTTATTTCGATTAGAGGGAAAACTTTTGTTTGACGAAGGTGGCAACCCTACCTCCGATTTTGAAACTCTTTGAAGGTGGCAACTTAGCTTCGAATTTTCCTTTGTGTATTGGTTGTAGTTGTTTAGTTTTGTTCCTTTGGCTGCAGTTTTTGAACTTTTTTTTGCGCTGACTTTCTCCTCACTAATTCTACGTGAGCGGAGCCGCGGGCACAACTAGTCGATAATAAAACCTGCCTCTTCCTTCTTCCTAAATTCAGTTCCCCTGGTCGTTTCTACCTTCTTCCCAAGATTCATAAACCTGGCAATTCCGGTCGTCCGATCATCTCTTGTAACAACACCCTCTATGAACCACTATCTGCTTATGTCGACCACCACATATGCCACATCCCACCCAGTCTTCTCTCCTATATCAAAGACACTAACGATTTTCTCTCCCATATCCAGCGCCTTAACGATTCTAATTACGATTTCAAGAACGTCTTCCTCTGCACGCTTGATGTCTCCCTATACTAACATACTAACATTCCTCATGATGATGGGATTGAAGCTGTTCGCAACATTCTCACGGCTAACAACCTTTCCAAGTTCCTTCTACTGACACCAGCTGCCTTCTCCTTCGCACCATCCTCACCTCCAACTTCTGCACTTTTAACAATGAGTATTATATCCAGTCCAGTGGCAATGCTATGGGCTCCAAAATGACTCCCAACTATGCCAACGTTTTTATGGGGGAGGTGGAAACCAAACTACTTTCCACGTCTCCCTTGAAGCCGTTGATCTGGCTACGTTATATTGATGATGTTTTCCTGATCTGGTCACATAATGAAGACGCACTCCTATCTTTTATCACCCACTCTAACTCCATTCAACCCTCCATCAAGTTTTCTCACAATTATTCTATCACGACGGTTCCTTTTTTGGTCCTCTCTATCACTATTAATAAATTGTCTACAAATCTCTATAAGAAGCCCACCGCCCAGTCCCAGTACTTATACTATGACAGCTGCCATCCATGCCATTGCAAGGATAACATCCCTTTAGGCCAGTTAACTTGAATTAAAAAATAATGTTTGGAATCACCTTGTAAAAAATAATGCTTAAAATGCATTGTAGATGTGGCATATGCTTAAGAGGCTTGTTTTACTTTTCTGTGTTCATTTGTATGAGAATAGCAGGTATATATCAACTTCTTCTTCTTATCTAAAATGAAGTCAATATTTTTCTTGTCAGCGTAAGGAGAAGTTGATGCTGGTGTCCGATCCAAAAATAAAAGTTTGGAGAAAGCCCCTTATCGTTTTGTTTATTTTTGAGAGCAACTGAAATTCAACTCATTCTATCGACGATATCTTTCTGAATTTTCAAGATATTTGCTTGGGCTTTTTATAAGAGTAGCTATACATTTGGCTAATAATTTATGCAAAAGACAATTTGGTAACGCATGCGCATGCGCAATTAAACATTCTTTAGTAAAAATGCTCATATTTCATCAAATATTTAATATTTTTCTATTCTGATTACAGGGTGTTGTCTGTACTTTAGTTTGTCAAGTTTCCTGAAAATGGCATTGCATTGGGTTGAAAATCCTGCATGTTACAAACAAAAAACTTACAAAAACATTTCGACCTTTTTAAAGAAACCTTTATATCTCCGTGAATATACGTGCCATTCTCATACAAATGAACACAGAAAAGTAAAACAAGCCTCTTAAGCATATGGTACAGCTACAATGCATTTCAAGCATTTTTTTTTACAAGGTGATTCCAAACATTATTTTTTGGTTCACTTCTTTGCTGGTCCCCTATTTGCCTTCGGAAAAAAGCCTTCGCTGAAATATGAGGTGTAACATCCTTTTTACACCCCTGAAATTTCAGGATAATTCGTCAAGTATTTTTCTAGATATTCGACAAAACGTCTAAAATTGAAAGTGTCCCATTACTTTTCTTCCAATCAGTGTATTATACACGGTGACTAGCGACCGCGAATAACCAGGGTATTTTTTGTACCGGGAAAAGTCAGGGAATCTTACCAAAAAATCCGTTTTGCTAGACACCCTGTTATATCCGGAGCCCTATCATTCATAATCTTTTTTATAATTTCTGTCATTTTAATTGTGTATGTGTTATCCTATTGTATTTTTCTCGCCACCCTCCTATTACCTCCTGTTTGTTCTCCTTTCTGTCCTATCTCCAACACGTCTTCAAATTCATCTCTTGGCGTCCCTTTTGTTCTCTTTTAGTATTTCAGCCAATACCATCTTACTATTCCATATGCTAACTATACATAAAGTCGTCCTTAAGTACTCCAATCTTATTTTTTGTTTGTTCATAATGTGGAAGACCGCTTTGGGTTTGTTCGGCTTCTTGCCTATTTCAGCGTATTTCATGTGGAATTTATTCTGGAAGGGCGAGAAACGTGTAATAAATGTACACTTCCCTGTTCGATTGTCGATTGTTCTTTCATAACTCCTTCCAATATGAGTCATGTTCAGATCCGAGTGGATGTAATGATTTTTTTTGCGCATCTTGGAAGAAGAACCGTAAAAAATCATTACATCCACTCGGATCTGAACATGACTCATACTGGAAAGTGATTCCAAGATCTCCTGATGAACATGGTGCAGGCGATGAAGAGCCATGACAATGACCTGGTGGCTGGAATACTGAAAAACCGGATGGAAATGAAGTGGCATACAAAGTATAGAAAACCGAGGCATATTCTTGACGTCAACTTGGAAGACACTGGCAACGTTTCCTTCCCGGATTATTGGAAGATGTAATACCATCCTCCCCCTGCCCCTCTCCCACTCTTCTGACAGTCGTGAAACTTATTTTTTGTTTTTTCATAATGTGGAAGACCTCTTTTGGTTAGTCAGGCTTCTTGCCTGTTTTAGTATATTTCATGTGGAATTTATCCCGGAAGGGTGAGAATCGTGTAAGCACTGTTTACGTCCCACCTGAACAAATGTACACTTCACTGTTCGATCGTCGATTGTCCTTTCATAATTTCAGGATAATGCTATAATATTATATTTGCTTTTAAAGAATTATCATTTTTGCTTTGATAAAGGATAGTCTCTAACCGAAACGTCAGCTTTTTATTTTGATTTTATTAATTGTTTATTATTTTTATTAATTATTTTTTATTTATTTTTATTATTTAATTAATCACTTATATTTATTGTATTCCAGGGTTTTTGTTCTCGTCCTTCTCTCATATATATCCGTCTACCCACATTTAACGCATATCATAAAATGTTAAAACTAATATTACCTACTTTGGAATTGAATTGTTAATCAATTTCAAATTTTTATTTGAATGTTATTAAAAAATAAGAATCGTAAACATGTAATGAATTTCGTAATTTTGAATAACTAAGTTACTTATTTACGATTTAATTTGAATTTTAGTGTGCTATTTTTAAATCTATGACGACAACATATTTTTGAACCGTAGCCTGCGAAAAAGATAAGAATTTTTTAATAGTCTTTTTTCGTCGGCTGCGATTTTTGGATTTTAACAATTAGTGTTTTTTTCATTTGTTGGAAACAATGAAGGTTGTATTGTTGCTCGTCAATATAGAAACGATCATGGAGCAGGAGGAGTTAGCATTTTATATACAGGGTGAGTTTTTTAAAAGAAGCCCGGTGAACAGCGTGTAAAAACGAGCATGAAAAGAGATAACAATGAAAGATCAGTGCAAGTAATCTAGAGTAAGTGTTGGGAGTGTCCTCCATTGACCTCGAGGCACGTGTGAAGGCACGAGCAAAGGTTTCCGCTGGAATGGCCTGAATGGCTACCTGGACGTTTTGTTGAAAGTCGGCAATCGTGCGCGCATTGTTCTGGCAGACCACACCTATCAGTGCACTCCAGAGGAAGAAATCGCAGATCGATAGGTCTGGCGACCGTGATGGCTAGGGCTATTCTGTTCCTCGACTGGTCACATATTCGGGTGGGAAGACTTACTGGATACGGGCAAGTGTTGCGTGTGCAGAATGTGCTGTTGCACTATCTTGCTGAAAGTAAGCATTGGCACGCTCGTCATCAGTAAGTTGTGCGGCAAACACGTTGAAGATGTAGTGCACATAACTGTTACTATTCACAGTTTCATTGAAGAACACAGGGATGATGCGGTAGGCGAATATTTTGTGGATGCAGTGGAGACTCCATGAACACATGCGGATTGACGGAAGACCAGTGGTGCATGTTCTGTGAGTTGACGTAATCGGACAGATGGAACCCACGCTTCACCTGAGATGAACGCATAACCATCCTCCAGCAGCTCCGGAGCAATGGTGTTCAGGAACCATTCACAAAGCTGAACCCTGGCCGGCTTGTCCACATCATGCAACTGATGCACAGTGGTCATTTTGAAGGGGTGTAAGTGTAAATCCTTATCACGATCTTCATTGCACTTGACTGAGACAAACCCAGTTGCTAAGACAGCCGCCGTGATGACTTTTTGGGACTGCATAACATGTGTTCTTCAGCAGCTGCAATGGTTACTGTCGTACGGACCGTCCTTTTGCGCACTTTCTTTGCATTCAGTACTGATCCCGTTGCATGCCATTTCGCAATTAAATTTTGCATTGCATTCTTAGCAGGAGGTTTTGCAGGCACAACACCAACTTGAAACTTAATTTTAAACTCATCTGCACACTGTTTCCATGATCCATGCCGTGCATAGTGTTCTACCACAAAAATGCGCTGTTGCAGAAATAACATCATTTTCGCCACTTCGCAAAAACGACTACCATGCACACCAATGTCGCTCTCTCAACTGCGCAATATCACATGAATGACAAGTCATTTGAAAACTTACTGCGCAGTATTTCGCGCCGGGCCACTTTTAAAAAACTCGTCCTGTTTATGATGGTTTTGTTCAAACCCTGATAGGTGGCAATACTGACCACACTAATGCATTGCACCGAAGCCTTCGATCGATGTAAACTGACTATACTAATAAGCTTCGAATGCACTTCATACACAGTTCGTTCACTCCTCATCAATCATCTTATCAAATTTTTGTGTTCAATTGTTGTTTTTTCATTATAATTTGATTGATTCAATTATGTTAATAAATATGCGGTGTTTCAAAAGATATAATCCAAATTTCACACGCAAGTAGGAGGCACGAAGGTGAACAGATTCTGATAATACATGAGGGGTTGGAATTCAAACCATTGTTAAATTAATGGGGAAGCAAATGACAAGTGATAAAGCATGCAAATGATGGGACAACACAAACAGGTTGCAGTTCTATGACAAGGATTTCTTTTTTTGGGGGCCACATGATATCAGTTGTGTACCGAACACTTGTGACAAGCACTGAAGATCTGTCAGCTCGCATCGCAGTTGTTTCAGACGACATCAGAGAAATGCACGGAATCTTTGGCCCGCATACAGGAGTCCATGTTGCGCCGATACCATGCATGTGAGGCCATGGCTGGCTCACATTTTGAGCATCTTTTATAAAGCTTCAGTTGCTTCGCAGTTCCATAATAAACGTGTACATAGTGCATAATTTCTCATGTGTTTTTATGTGCAGTCTGATTACTGCTCTCCCCTCTAACGTTATTATCTTGTACAGAGGGTGGATTATCGCAGAACTATAATCTGCGGCACTTACTCCTTCGAGGGAGTTTTGCGCCATCCCAGTAACTAACGACTGCTACGAGATGACAGTA
Organism: Rhysida immarginata; assembly: GCA_023313115.1. Taxonomy (NCBI): domain Eukaryota; kingdom Metazoa; phylum Arthropoda; class Chilopoda; order Scolopendromorpha; family Scolopendridae; genus Rhysida; species Rhysida immarginata. Next base: position 820,371 of record JAHWFO010105039.1, read on the forward strand.
GCAGCCGCGACAGACGGCTTAACGTGCCCTCCGAAGCACAGGGGGTTTATGATGGAAGAGCTGCTGGCGGACGAACAAACCAGTGGCTATTACCAGCTGCTGGACAACCAGCACTGGTCACTCAGCAAATGGGTCAGACTAAAGTCCCCCAACAGTTGTGCCTTAAATAGCCGTCCCACCCAGCAGTGGTCCTCAAGCCACTGGCTGTCACCCCATCGATCAACGAGCCAACCGACGAGACAACCAGGCCACGGCCACCCCCCCCCCTCTAACGTTACCTTGGCAATTGTTGAGTTCCGACCCCTCATGTATTAATAGAATCTGTTCACCTTCATGCCTCCTATCTGTGTGTGAACTGGCTGTTCAGCTAATAGAAAACGATCTCTGCAGTGACGTCATGATGATGTTCTGTCTCATACACAAAATAAAAATGTCGGACGGTCAGCTCATGAAAGTGAAGAGGCCCAAAAATAAAATTGATATGGAAGCGCTAAGGCGTGGATTCCACATGCGTAAAAACAATGTCAGAAACCTGACGTCAGTTCCTGCTCTTCTCTTTCTTCTTTACTTTGTATGACCGCCATCCGGCCCTTGTCCGCATTATTAATCACCAATTTATTTTCTTTAATAAAGTTTTTAATTTTTGAGACGGTATTATCCATTTTATGCTTAGAATTTAGTTTCGCAGTAATTACAACTTTCAAGCATGATCTTCTTACTTGATCTTTATTGTTAACAAATTGTAGGGCTTGTTCTATATCCTCTATTCTGTTCTCTAAATTAACATTATCTTTTAACGCATATTTCAAGCCTATGTTTAAAATCGATAAAAATTCACTTGGAATGTGAATTCCCGATAAATTAAAAACATTGGGCAGTCTGTTGTTCTCGTCCTTCCCATCAATTAAGTCTTCTCTGTTCATATTATTATTTATTGTATGATTTAAATTTTCATTCTCTTGAGAGAAACCATATAAATACGGTGATTTATTATTAATGTTCGGGCGGCGAGCTGAAAAGCCTTGATGAAAATATTGATAACAAATAAGTTTGTTTACCCCATGATTTGCCAATTTTTTGCAATGTCTTATTTCAGGTTGTTTAATAGTAAAATACTCTACATTTTTTATGTTAATAATCAATTCTAGCAACTATAATGCACTAATTTGCTTGTTTAAATCCGCAAATAATTCTTTTAATTCTTACTTTATAATATTTAAGTTTCAAAAGTGATTTTTAATATTTATTTTAACTATTTTTCTTTGTGCTTGAAAGATAACACCATGAATATCATAATTTGAAGAAAAATATTTTAACATGGCAAATCTCGGGGTGACTGAATATTTCAAACAGATTCTTAATAATCTAATATGACATAATATCTTAAATTTTTTAAAGGTTCAGTTCTTTGATATTTGTTCTGGAAATGTCGTGGTTCTTAGAATTTTTATATAAATGAGTTTGATAATTTGAAAATTTGAAATTTTGTTTGTTACATTTAGGTAACGGGGAAGGCGGGCTGTTGTTCTTCATTGTAGATTTTTTATAGCTATATTCCTTAGTTGTTCATATTACTTTTTATTGTTGGGTTAATAAATAAAATTAAATTTGGAGGAATTCTTTAATATTATACTTCTATCCATCCCAATTTTTAATATTTGAATTAAACAACATATATTAATTCTTTAATTTATCTCATTATGACTAATAAAATGTCACTCATAAGTAGAATGTAAATGTTCTTGGCGCCAAAACTGCCACGTAAATACATAATTTACTCAAAAAAGAATATTTTAAATATATTTTGTTGGACGGACAACTATTGATAAACATTCATATTTTATGTCTTTAAGGTTATACGACCCATTAATAAATTGAACTCGTCTGTTAAGTAAAAGCCAAGGAACGTTAAACTAACCACAATATAAACCACAATATATCGTTATACATTATTACTTTTATTTTTTAAAAATATCTTGACACGAACGACCATAGGATATGATTTTTTATCATATCCTTGACAGTCGCTTTTATTAAGTACTGGAAGGTGCTTTATCTATTATTAGGGGAGAATGTGTCTTCCTGTCTGTCTGTCTCTCCGTTTGTAACTCGTTCTTCTGTAAGACTATGATAATTTTTTTAAATCTTTTTTACCCAATCGAAAAATACGGTTCATTGCACGAACCATATCGAAGATGGTCGAAATGGTACTCTAGCACGTGTTCAAACGGTATCATTCTGCTACCTCCTACAAATTTTCAATGTAAGTTTTAATAAGTAAATGTCAAACAACTCGTAACAACTCGAGCTATGAGCAAGCATTACGTTATTAAATATTGTTTTTGCCAATCGCTAAAAATAGTTCAGCACACGAACTGTTTAGAAGATAGTTGAAATCGATGCAATGGTACCTGCTTTAGCGGTACTATTATGACACACAAACATTTCAATGCTAAGATATAGCAAGTAATATATCAAACAACGACGAGCTATGAGGAAATAAAAAAATTTTAATAATTTTTCTCCAATCAATTAATATGGTTCGAAGATTAACAAAAATAGTTCAGTGCTACGTGTAAAACATTAAACACCTTCTAATAAGGTGTCAATAAACAAAACGAAAAATTAATGACTTATAACATGATCGAAATTGGTTCATTGGTAGGTGTTCTAATGGTACCATTGGAAATTTTCAATGCTAAGATAGGCATGTAATCAAACAACCGGAAATGATGTGTCATGAATGAATATAAAAGAGTAATTAATAACTTCGAAGGTGATCGGATTTTATTCGATGGAATGTGTTTTAAAAAATTTTGTAAATAATGTTTCGAATGCTTTAAGTGACTAGTTTAGCCTTTTGGCACTTGGTATTGCATTCCTTAATAATAGTTTATTTAAACTTAATATAATTTATCATAGAATTGATTTCAATAGTTATTAATTATACACTTCGATAAATGTTACTGACAAAAACTTTAAACGGAATGCAGAGTTTATAACCATGTTTTCTTTGAGTTGTCGGGTGATATTAGGAACATTGGAGAGAACCCTTGTGATTTTTTTTTCTTCCTTTCCAATTTCTGCTGTGTTTCTGTTGACACTTCTCTTCAAAGAAGTCATTCTTACAGCAGAAAACATTAACGTGATGCAGAAGGAACAGAAGTGGAAAGAAATTTTTTTTGAAAGTAGATACTCATTTTTCTAGCTAACCGCATTCAGAAAACTTTCTTTCCCATCTTAAAGGTCACAAGATTTGAAATGAGGTTTACATAAAATCATTATTTATATAAATATCGCGTATATATATATATTTTGGTCGCAATACTGTTTTTTTTTTTAATGAAGCGTTATTACATGATTTAAGCCTAGGCGAAGGAGAAACTTTAGCGAATAAATTAAAAAAAAAATATATTTAATAACCGTGAAACAAAACAAGGCAAAATAAAACAATAGAATATGTACAGAAAGATGCATTTTATACGATTTTATTTGAATTGCATAGAAAGTGAGCAATTACAGGGTGGCCCAAAAAACGTCCTCACTTTGAGAGCTGATAACAGTTTTATTAATGAACAGATAATTGAATTGAATTGAATTGAATTGAATTTATTTACTAGAAAAATACAATATCAAAATATAAATTATAGATTATAAATTATAAATAAATTTCAAATTTCAATTACAATTTCAAATTACAATTTTCAAATTACAACTTACCAAATAGACAGAAATCTGTCCAAAACTTTACAACAGATTGAAATTTTATAAAATCAAAATTTAAAGTCTATCAGAATTAAAGCAAAATTTGATATTGATAAAAATGAGAAACTAATAATTGCTGCAAAAGAGTAAGTGACTCGCATCAGCAGCAAAAGATAAAGCAAAACATCAAAAAAAATTTAAAAATAAAAATTTAAAAATTTTAGAATAAAAGGTTTTCTAGGTTATCTGTATCATTAATCCATTTTTTAACATCTTTTTCTGTATATTTTTATTTGAAGACTGCCTTATAATAAGAGGAATTAGATTATATAATTTCGGAGCTGTAACATAAAGTTGACGGACTATAGATGTTCTAGAAACAAGTGGAATTAACATAGGATATGTTTTTAAAAATCTAGTATTATAACTATGTAAAAAAGGCTTCATCTGCTCAGACTGCTTTAGTGTATATACAGATATTTTAACATGTTCATATTGGCATAATGCGGAAATGTTTCCAGTAAGTGTTTATTTATATGAATAGAACCGCCAATTTAATTATTAATTTCGTTTTTATCTAGTTTCTGAATGAGTGAATCGGTCAAATTCAATAAAATCTTTATCATTATCTGATTTTCAGCCTCCTATGTAAAAAATGTAGAAAATATGAAGGGGACAAACAGATGAACATTGCAAAACAATCGCATCACAAACCAGTTGCATCGCAAAACTTCTATTATAATTTTAATGTGAATTTTATATAAAAATATGAATAGAAATTAAATCAAAAAGAAAGCTAATGTAGATAGTGATAATGTAAAGACAAAAGAAAAATACTCTTTTACCACAACAAAACAGGAAATAAAACAAAACGACAAAATAAGAAATAAAACATAAAGCAAAAAATTTTTTTTTTCAATAACTGCTAAATCTAGAAGAATCAGCCTCGTATCTCAATAGTAGAATTTATTCAATATAAAAATCCAAAGACTCTCTCTAATAAATGCCAGTGAAATGTTTACTTTGATGAAATAAAAAACAAAAAAAATAATCGAATTCGAAGAACAAAATATGACTAAAGATTATTATTTTTTATTTCTTTTAAAAATTATTGCATGAATTTCATTTCATAATGTCAGCGTTATATTAAACTATTTGAAAACCAATAGCTTTCACGATATAAAAAAGAAAGGATTCCACTGAATTTTTTTGCTGAATTCACATAATCAAAGCATTTTTATATTGCTTTATGTCATAAATTGAAACCTTAAATAAAAAACTGCAATAACATGTATTACAATTTTATTACAACGTGGCATCCTGAATAGCCCAATTTATTACGGAATAAGAATCATTCTAACAGTGGATGAGTCATTTGACGACTGCAATAGAAATCATTTAGAGTGGCATGATGACCTGTCGTGATCTTTCATAACTTATATTAATCGTGTCCATTTGGATCAATCTAACCCCAACTCCCAAAAACCTTAGTTTTTCCATATTACTTCAAATCTTTTTGTTACTACATATAGATAATCTGTAAATGTGATTTTTGGTGAATATTCTATCCAGGAACCTACCTTGTCGGTCGCAAGGCATACTGGTCCCAGATGGATGGATTTTTTTCTTTTACTGTGTATTAAAATGTATATACAGGATGTTTCTAAATGGAAGGTCAATAATTACATAGTGTGATTGCATGCATCAACAGAAGCAACAAATTCCTTAACGAAAATTTCGTAAACTCAAATTTTAAATTGTGTCATTACGTCTTTCATGAACTTTCTGCACCAACACTTAATATGCGCTATGCCAAGAGAAAAATGTTGGCAATTGTTGAGATTAAATGACGTTTTCTGCCAGCTTTCAGAAAACTTTGCGTGATGTTTAGACCCATAAAATTTGAGTTTTGAACATTTTGCATCAGGAACTTTAAGTTTGTTATCATGCAAAGGATCACACTAGGTACTTATTATCCTTCCATTTAGAAACACCCTGTATATACTTTTAAATACACTTACACAGGTTGATTCATATCGTATGTAAAACAATTTAAATGGGTATTATAGAGGTCAAGGTAAACACAAAAAGTCCTATGAACATGGGTCCGAATTTGAACGATAAATGAGATAGGAACTGAATAAAAAATGCCGCCACCAAGATCAACAAGTTAATAACTTAGGTTCTTTAAAGCCTATATTAATGGAATTTGGAGGAATAACGGGGTACATAAGACTGTGCATATCGTTAAAATTTAATCGAATTCCAACGAGAAGTTTTCGAGTTACCCAGTCAAAATCGTAGCAAGTGCTGGTTACTACTCACAAGTGAACAAGTGCTATGATGTTGAATGAGTGAATACCTCCTTAAATTGTTTTACACACGATGAAAAACACTGTGTATATAAAAACAGAGGTTGAGTAAAAAGTAGTGGCCGACTCGGGAGGGGGAGTTAGATTTGACGCATTCTGGGTGAAGACTATTTACCACAAGAGTTTATCGCAGTTTATTAAGAGAAAACAGTGGGAAGAAATGTCAGTACGAATTTGAATGCGATAGACATTGTGCCACCTGCGTCATCCAGTGTAAAAAATATGTCAGAAAAATTGGTGATACGCGGGCTCCTTCGTCACTATTGGAAAAAGCGAGGTCAACGAGAGACAGGCCAGGGCACTCAAAAGTCACATGATCATCGGGGTCCGAGCAACAATTCATCCTTCATTGTCTCCATCTTGTATTTTAACAATCAGTATTTTTTCGTTTGTTGTAAGCACTTTTGAGTGCCCTGGCCTGTCTCTTGTTGGCCTTGGGAAAAAGGGGACCAGTGCGCGAGCAGGGTGGAAGGTCAGGGTGTGACCAACGAACGGACAGCACGACGGTGGTTCTCCCGCTTTTCGTCTGGAAGATGCGCCAAGAAGCGGAAGACCAAAGAAGTGGATGACGCTGCCCTATGGCAACAAGTGGAAGCCAACCCAGGCAGCACCACCCCTGGGCTAACGGCGGATATCGGGACATCACAATCGAGTGTTGTTCGACATGGGAAAGGTCAACAAGAGCTGCCGAATTGTGCCCCACGAGCTGACACCCGCGCAAGCACAACAACGGGTGAAGGTGTGACGTCAACTGCTGTAAAACCCCCATCCAGCATACAGCTCCGACCTGGCACCTTCCGACTACCATCTCTTCCGGCCCATTGCGCACTTCCTGCGTGGACGGCGCTTCGCCAATGTCAGTGAAGTTTAAGACGCCGTGCGTGATTTTTTCGCCCAGAAACCGGAGGAGTGGTTTCGCGAGGGCATCCGCCAACTGGCTGATAGTTGGATGAAAACCATCGAGCATGATGGACGCTACTTTGAAGATTAGCAATGAGTGGTTCCTGTCTGGTACCCATTTAAAAGTTTGCGCGGAGATCGGCCACTACTTTTGACTCAACTTTAGTAAATAAACAAGAAATTAATCCTTCCGAGAAAGGTATAGGAAAGTAGCGGAAGCGCTGAGGTCATCTATTTTTACCCTTTTATCTGCACTTTTTAATTCGCCCCCCCCCACCCTATTTTTTTTAATCGAAAAATTGATTTTCTCGAACGTATTATTTAGAAGATGAAAGAGAGCTGTATCTTCTTTCGTTTCTCATCATTTCCGATCGAATGATATATCACACGCCATATGCTGCCATAGTTCTAAAGACCAAGTGAATGCCACCCCCACAACTCCGACCCTATTGGGACCATTTGGCCCAAACTTCACAATAATGTTGACCTTGCTTAGAGGAATCTGCATTCCGAATTTCACTTCTTTATATCCATAAGTACGCATAGACCTTTTGGTTCCCTCTAACTTCCGCCCCCGAAACTCCGACCCCAGTAGGCCAATCAAAACCAAACTAAATAGTGAAGGTGCTCATACCCATAGCAAGCTACATTCCAAATTTCACCCTTCTACCTCAAAAAATGCGGAAATTATGAAGGGGACGGACGGATGGACAGACAGACGGACATTGTGAAAACAATAAGTAGCTCCATTCTTCCGCTACTTAATAATACGTAGACCTATAAATTAAATTCTCTAGATTCATACAGCTAGGTTCTATAGATCGTTTATAAAAATTACATGATCATAATAAAAATTTGTTAACGATAACAAGATAAATGAAAAAAAAAGCTTGAATAGTCGAAGATTTAATATGGGCGAGAATGGCGTCCAAAATCCTTCTACTGTTAAAAATATTTTGACCACCGGACGACGCTGAAAACAGTGACAGAGTAGAGAGTAGCGATGTTATTTATAAGTAGGAGAGGTTGATACCGGTGTTCGGTCCAAAAATAAAGATTTGGAGAAAGCCCCTTATCTTTTTGTTTAATTTTTAGAGCAACTGTAATTCAACTCATTCTATCAGCGATAACTTTCTGAATTTTCACGATATTTGCTTGGGCTTTTTATGAAAGTAGCTTTATACATTTGGCTAATAAATTCTGCAAAACATTCTGTAACGTTTGTATATGCGCAGATAAATATTATTTTGTAAAAATGCTCATATTACATCGAATATTAATATTTTGATTACAGGGTGTTGTCTCTACTGTAGTTTGTCAAGTTTCCTGTAAATGGCATTGCAATGGGTTGAAAACCCTGCATGTTATAAACAAAAAGCTTAAAAAAAAATTTATATTTTTTAAAAGGAACCTTTTTATCTCCATGAATAAAAGTGCTATTCTCATTCAAATGAACACAGATAAATAAAAGAATCATCATAATCATATGCTACAGCTTCAACGCATTTCAAACATTATTTTTTACATGGTGATCCAAAACATTATTTTTTGTTCAATTTGTTACTGGTCCCCTATTTGCCTTTGGGACAAATCTTTCACTGAAATACATGAGGTGCAAAATGCTCTTTACACCTGTGAAGTTTCAGGAAAATTCTTCAAGTATTTTTCTACATATTCGACAAAACGTCTAAATCGAAAGGTGTTCCTATTATTCTGTCCACCCCCTGTAGAAGCGCTCCTATTTAAAGAGGATGTCATTACATTGCTCGTTTTGTCGTACAAAAGTTTTATTATGGTCTTTGGTAATGATTTATAGCATGAATGCGGCTGGTATTACATCCACATTGTTGTGTTTCATTCGAAAGCAGTAAATGTCATAAATGTCTCCGAAAATCGGACTTTCCTGGGAAGGATACATTACTACCCTTCACGACGCTAATTACACTTATAAGCTATAATTAGTGAATTGAAAAAACAAATTTTTTCTGTTTCGAAGAAAGGCATGTCGGCAGTACTGAATAGAAAAGGAAAATTCCGGGAATGGTTAATTCCAACTGGCCAGAAACAGCAAAATCCTGGAGTTCCCACAGGCCAAACACTAGTGGTCATTCGAAAGACCAAACAGCTTGTCCCGTGTGAAAATCCAGTAATCCAAAGAGGGATCTCAAACATCGTAGGAATTTCCAGGCTACCGTAAATAATATAATAAACAAAGATTTGCAACTAGAAAAGTGTCACAAAAGTGCTGCTGCCACGGCACGTCGCAGAATGGAAAAGAAACTGTCGGAGGCTTTATATGGGTCACCTCGCAGCAGAACGATTGCAAACACCCCGCGCGAGTTTCTACGTTCCACGTGGAGAAGTGTCATATCAAAAGTCTTTCAAAAGGATTTATGGTGATTGCAGGATATTCGTACAAGGGCAAGCTCAAAATCAAAAGGCTAAGATTAATTCCCTTTACTATCAGCAGCATTCTCTTTACTATCTCAGTCCACTTTTCATGAAGAAATCCCCGCATTATATGGACAGGAAAAAAGCAAAGTTTGGCTGCATTAAGACAAAGCCTCCAACCATACGTATAAATCGACCGTTCAGTTTATGTTGAATTTGAAGGTGAAACCATAATCATAGAAGGGAAGTAGTGACACTCCGTAGTTCTCTATGTTCCACCGGATGATGGCGCCACTGCTGTTTTGGCGCCAAGCTTATTTTCCTGTTAACTTTTATTTACAAAATGATAAAATCTAAAATGAATGACAACATATCAAAAATAAAATTTCAATTGTGCACTTATTAAACTTTATTGCCTTTTAGTATTAATAAATTTAAAACAGAATTATATTCTTAAAAATAAATAACAGCTCAAGTATAATCAGAGAAAGAGTTCAAATATTAAGAGAGCAATTTTGCAAATTTTTTATTTGTTTTACTTTTCACTGCTTTACAAACATTTCTCCTCAATTCTCTATCCAGAAAATAAAAACTAGTCTGGATATTATATAAAATACAGGGTGAACAAAATACATTCGCTAAACACACAAATTCTCGTGGCCACTACTTACAGGACGTTAATCTTTATATTCTTCATAACAACTTCCATAACAAAAAAGAAAGAAAACAATTCGAGTCCTTTTCTCATGAAATTCAATTTCCTATAATGACATTAACCTTCGCAAAGGCACCATTCTTTCATTACCTTTCCCCCACTCCTCTCTCCCTCCAACTATTCTCTAATTTATCAAGGGGCTTTTTACAGCTTCTTTCAGTGTCTTTGGCTTTCCCTGCCTACATTTTTCTTCCCTCCCCCCCTCTAAAGGCCCCTGTATATAAGACGTCTTCTAAGCCCGTGTTATCACTTTCACTCTATCCAAAACGTCAGTTTTTTTTGTTTTTTTTTACAGAATCTTATCACGCTGTGTTCACTTATTTTTAATAAATTAATTATAAATTTAAAGAAACATTTTGTGTACCATAATCATGATATGAGAGTACTATGATTATGCATCTATTTGATTTTTTTTATTCAATTTATTTTTTAAATATACTTACTTTCATTAACACTTTACTTAACTACATAACAAAGAAAAAATAAATAATATTTGTTCTACAGTATCTTTTAAATGAAATTAAATAAACGACCCAAACTGCAAAACACTTCCTGCGATGGGAGCCAAATCTGCAGCACAGCCACAGTTTCACAAAACTCCCGCGGAGACTATTTTGAGTGACTGCACACTTTAATGTTCGGTTGCAATTTTTTCTACAAATATCTCATCAAAAATTGTAAAATAAATTTTTTAGTTTACTGTTAACTCTAATAAAGAAATGTATACAACAATTGGTTTCAGATAAACATTAAATCTTAAGTAATAAAAAATTATTTTCTTCTATGTCAATGTAAAAGCATAAGGAAGTTTCACTACTTCCCTTCTATGATTATGGTGAAACTAGAACACGTTATACTCTGTCTTGGTATCTCTGTCAAGCCACCAGATACATCCCCAATGGATTTTTTTGGATTCGGATTATTGAAACGAACCCTTACCGTCCATCAACCATTGAGGGTCTCTGGAAAGCCTGCAAACAGGAATAGAACATTGGCACAACATTGGCGTCGCTGTTCTACGGTTCAACGGTTACCTAATAGAACACGATCGTTCGTGGAAAGTGGGATTATCTTCGTAAACTCTCTCCTCTTAATCGTTACCATAGATCGTTATCAATCTTCTGTAGAATTATTTATGAATTAAAATTTTGCCGTCGATGAAACGGGTAAAAAACCCCACAACTATTCAATTAAATTCCTATTACAGCACATGGATGATGTGATTAGCGGCAATCGCCAAGGTCCACCAGACTTATGCTGCTACCTACCCCTAGCTTTCCCTCGACACGGTCAATGTACACTATATCTTCGTTGATAAAATTTTATTAAGCTGAGAAATTAAAAAGAATAGTCATATTACAAAAGTATAATCTGAAAATTTACTTCTTGAAAAACACTTTATTTTTTTTCAACTTATTGTAATTACAGAATAATATAATAATTATAAGTTCTTAAGTTCAAACCATACATATATAATTTCGTATGTTAATGATTTTTCCTGAATTAATTTTTGTGGATAAATATTCTTATATTCATAGTTCGACATATCACAACAGAAATAATACGTTACTCAAAATATTTAAAAAGATCTCAGGCGGTTATTAGGTATGGTTTGTTTATTTGCAACACTTCGGAAAACGGAAGATCTTAGAAATATAGGCGAGTGCTCTTGCGATGTTTTTCCAATTTTCCAAATTCTATTAAGTTTTCTGTTGATATAGCTCTTCAAGGAACTCATTCTCTCAGCAGCAAACACCAACATGACGCAAAAGAGGCAGAACGAAACGAAGGCAAAGCTGCTCACTGTGGTTTTCAGCCCAACTGCCAATGGCAAATTCTCCCCATCCACATCTTGCAATTTACCTAAATATTTTGTGGTTAGTCTATTCATAATTCCTGCAGATTTCAGCCTTAAAATGCTGAAAAGAATACAAAAAAGGCAATTTTTAAAGCTTATTTAAATTCTATAAATTAATTCTAAAAAATCCGTAACACTAATTCCAGATAGCATGTAAATCTTAAAAAAAACAAACTAAAAGTATTGGCTTGTTTCATAAGTATTGGCCGATTTCGAAAGGCTGCTTTGCATGAGCGTGACATTATACCAGGAACTACAACAATCTTTTACAAAAGCTTAGGACCGGTCCAGAAGTTTCTGCATGTGTAGCGGTGCAAACATTAACGTCATGGACCAGCGCGATGTCAGATAAGTGATTTTGCACGAATACAAGCTTGGAGGGAATCTGCTGGAAACCGTTGCTAACTTTAATGGAGGATGCACGACGAGTGACAGAACAGTCCGTAGATTATTTGCGAAATTTGGCGCTACTGATATGGACATTAATCGTAAGCAGTAGACGGGCGTTCGGTAAAGTGCGATACCGTACAGTTACGGCAGAAAATGGAAAAAAATCCGACTTCCAGGAGCTGTCCAACGAACTTCCTTTATCATCGGCAACCGTAAACCTACACTTGGCAATATTGGGCTAGTTTAAAAGCTTGACACATGGGTTCCACATGCGCTCACCCAACAGCAGAAATTAATACGCTTGGAAATATGTCTTCCCTCAAATATCTTGAGGCTCTGACACCGTTTCTGCATCGCATACTTACTGTTGACGCCATTTCTGATGAATCCCATCAGAAACTGCGAAGAAAACACCCGTCACTGGTGAATCGTGCAGGTCCAATACTCCTCCAAGATGGTGCTGATAGAGACGTTGTCATTGCTGCTGTCACCAGATTTTTGGAACATTGTAACGCCCATTTCTGTCATCTTGGCATTTTTTCATTACCACTCCTTGGGCGCAGAATAAAATGCCAGCAGATATTTTACTTAATAAAATGTATTCTTTTCTTTCTTTCTGGTGTCTTTTTCCCCCCATCAAATTCCGTCAATATAAATGAAACAACCCAATAAAAACTCTTAAGATCATACTTCTTTCCATAATTGCCATAAAAACTCTTTATATACAGGTATAAAAACTCTATATCATCCTTTCAAAATCAATAGCAAAATTGAAAGTTTCGGGGCAGTAAGGATGTAACCCACAGAAAGAATATTTTTAGAAAAG
>JAHWFO010105039.1:833537-852196 GCA_023313115.1 Rhysida immarginata
GGGCAGTGAATATGATGAATATGGTCGACCTAACCAATACTTAAATGTGTGGTTTTTTTCCTAGCATAATAAAGGGCTAGATAACAGATAAGAATAGGCGGCGTGGCTATACCGCAAGCACAAATTACTGTAACTTATTTTATATAACCATAAAACGAAATACCTCTTTGTCCACAATAAATTGAAAAAAAAATCCTCAAAAAGCTTCTTTCGATCACATTTGTGATAGTCATCAGTAGGAACTAAAAATAAACTGAATAGAAAACCACAACCAATAAATTCACCCCTCCCCTTGAGTCATCTGAATGATCAACTCTCATAGGTCTATTATGATTCTACAATACTCCTCTACTAGGGTAAAGAAAGGGGAAACTCTGATTGGTCCTCTATCCTAATTAATCAATAACCTCGGGCGGACTTATTTCATATACGAGGTCGCAAATTTCAGTGAGTTTAATGAAAAATAATATATTTAATTCTGAGAAATCAAAGGGTTAAAAATAAGGAGATGATTTGACACCTTTAAAAAGTTCTGGTTCAATTCAAAAATTTATAAGTCTTCCATTTCATAGGCATCTTACTCGGGGTTTAGGTCGCGTCCTGAGGGAATTTAATTTTAGAGTTGCCCATAGAAATCCTAATTCGTTGAAACACTTGATGAGTAATCCCAAGGACAAGATCCCGGATTCAAAAAAGTCGGAAATTATGGAGTACCTTCTGAAATTTAAAGAAAGATTTATCGAGGCAGGAAACGGCATAATAATGAAATTAGGAGAAAGGAACATTTGGATAATATTTGGTTTGGGAGAGTGGAGAAGTCAAGTGTGGCTTAAGATGTTCATGAAACAGGACATCCTGTTACATAAAACGATATTAAATTAATTAAAAGGGTCGGAAATCCTAAGTTTTTGGATGTTTTGGAAAGTTTAAATAATTAGCCAAGACCGCTCGGAGTACATGTCATTGACGGATCAGGACAGAGGGCCAATCAGAGTTTCCCATTTGTTTACACTAGTACAAGAGCATTGTAGAAGAGTATTGTAAAAGTAATTGACCAATTAGAGTTGATCATTCAGATGACTCGGGGAAGGTTGTGGTTTTCTATTCAGTTCAGTTTAGGTTCCTGCTGATGAAGATGCCAAGTGTGATCGAAAAAAGCTTTTTTATGTTGTTTTTTTTTAATTTATTGTGGACTAAGAGATATTATGTTTTACGGTTATTTCTTTGTCCAAAGTTTTCCTTCCTTTTTTATGGTACTTATTTTTCATTTTATTTAGGAAACAGTCGTTTTGGTATCGATTGCTTTCATTTATTTTCATTTTTGCCCTCTTTTATATCCATTAAATCCGCGCTGTTGGGGATAATCTTAGATCTGAACCGGGTTGTTAAAATATCAATAATTAATTATGCATGAAAAGAGTTTCAAAGATCTAACGGATAAAAGAACTGCGATTAAAAAGCCAGAAACAATGAGGTTTCCTCTTCAAAATGGTGTATCTTAATATCCCTTAGTTTATGATATATTTCGACATTTACGCTGAAAATGTTTTTTTCAACAAGCGTCTAGGTGTTATATACATTCTAAAAGATAATTTCATTTTTGTCTAATAGGTAAGAATCATCTTTTGGCAGATTCAAAATTAGGTTTTAGTGCTGTATAAGTATCAGTAAAAGGTCTGCGCTGAGCGCAATTAAAAAGATAAGGAATAGCGCTTTTATTCTCATGCGCATGTTTGATATATTACCCACATTAGATTTTGCGCAGAAAGAGGAGTATTTGATCAGAACAAGCAAGAATTTTACAGTACGTGATCAAAAGTTTTCGGATACCCTCCAAAACAATATTAAGTGTCCTAATGTCTAAAATGTCTAAGTTAATATACAGTATATAGAAACATGCCTTATTGGACTCATTTGTGATTTATATTGGTGCAGTATGGGTTGCTCAAAAGAGCAAGATCAGTTCCAACGTGGTACTATTATAGGATGTCACCATGTTCGAAATTGTGTACAGTTCACTGAATCAGGACACTAAAAAGTGGTAACATGTCTTATGTATCCACGAATTTCGATATTCATTATGGCATTCAGATGATCGAAACTGGCTGTGATACCGATGAGCCTTCATGTCTCATTGCGTGGTGCCCACAATGAAGTTTGGAGAAAGTGATATCATGCTGCGTGGCTTAACTGTATGGTTTGGATCAGGCCAACATTTTTCTAGTAGTAGGAATTATTATTTCTGCAACTCACCTCAATCTTTCGGACAATTCCGCACTGCCAAAATTGTGGAAACAGTTTGGGATTAGTCCATTCCAGTATGAACATTATAGTACACCTTTTCCAAGCCAAAGGAGTTCCGTAATGGATTGACCTACACAGAGGCCCACTGAACACATAAGCGTGAATTGGAGAGACATTCTAGAATACAGGTTAGACCACATCGCTTAACATCTGTGGATTAACTCATTAACGCTCTTCCGGATGAATGGAAGAACCTTTCTGAAGCTATCTTCCAAAATCAGAGTAAATGTTGTATAAAAGTAAAGTGACGTTCAACACCAAGTTAATTTTCGTCGATCATGGTTGCATTGAAAAAGTTCAGGTGCCCGGAATCTTTTGATTATACAGGGTGTTTTTGAATTGAGTACAGATTTTTTTGGGAGATGATAGAAGAGGTCCTTAGAAGTATTTTTTGTCATATGAACATGGGGTCCCCGCAGCTCCGTTTACTTACAATACTGCATTGAACAATCAAATGACACCGGGACGCAGTGTGCGTTGGTAGGCCTAGATTATCTTATTTTTAACAATTAACGCAAGCAATCTACTGTAATAACTTTTCAAGTAATTGTTTGCAAAGAAATTTCAAGGTGCATGTGCTTGTTTTTTGAAAAGTCTTAGGAAAAACTTCGTCAAGGAGATTCCATGGTATCCAGCCCCTTTGTAAAATAAGATTAGTCTATATGTAAATGAACTAATCTCATTCTGGGAAAACAGTAGGTAAAGATTTGTTTTAAAAAGTTCACTTGAGACATATCCTGGTCGTTGGATTGGTCGTGGCGGACCAGTTGCTTGGCCACCGAGATCGCCAGATCTCACAGCGATGGATTTTTTTTTATGGGGAAGCATAAAATCAATGGTGTACTCCGAACCCGTAGATACCGAAGAAGAATTGGCGGCTCGTGTTGTCGCGGCAGCAGGTGACATCAGCGACCGTGCAAATCAACTGTTTCCACACGTACATCAATCTATCATAAAGCGTTGCGAATTGTGCTATGAAGCAAATTGCGGTCATTTCGAACAATTACACTAAAAGTCATACAGTAGATTGCTTGTGTTAATTGTTAAAAATAAAATAATCTAGGCCTACCAACGCACACTGCGTCCCGGTGTCATTTGATTGTTCAATGCAGTATTGTAAGTAAACGGAGCTGCGGGGACCCCATGTTCACATGACAAAAAATACTTCTAAGGACCTCTTCTATTATCTCCCAAATAATCTGTACTCAATTCAAAAACACCCTGTATAGTATAATTTCAAATCATTATTTAATGTTGCATGAGAAAGGTTCCATTGCGAATAAAAACCACTTAACAGCAAAAGTAATAATGCTACAGAAGACTCCGATGGATACTTAAAAAACTAATTCTGACATTACTGAAATTTTGCCTAGCTATAAAGTTGACGTCATTTGAATAAAAGAAATTTTATTCTTAAACGCTACTATAAAATAATAATAAAAATTGTATAATTACAAATGGTCAAATAATTCGATGTAGGGTGAATCTTTACGGAAAGCGTAGTGTACTGTCGTTCGATAGTATCGCGTTGGAACTGGAACGACTGTGCAATTGGCATTTTTTTTCACCGTCGTGAAAGCACCATAACCAAGAAAAAGGGCAAATTTCTCTGTACAACACTTTCGGAGTCCTTCATTGACGTTGGGTGGATAATTATTGGAATCCTGTTTCATAAATTTTCCAGTTCTCATATTCTGTAAACAATCAAGAACAATATTTTTAAATTTTCAATATCTTAATCACTAATAGTACATAATTTTCATTCAAATGAAACCTGCCCGGAATTGCTCTCCTTTGAGTAGACAATGCAATTACGCCTTTAACTGAAACGTGCAACTTAGCATTCATATATCGAGACAGCTATTTCTATGCGACTATAATGAATACATGAGGAATAATAATCTGAATTAGAAAAATAACTCTATATACGAGGATTTGGAGATAAGTCATGGCAACTGGTTTTTTCTCAAAGCTAAAAATTTGAGGTTGTACTTAACATGAAAAATTCCTCATATCATATCATCAGGATTATATTCCAGCTTAAAAAGTTAAATAAAGAAACAGTGTCAGGAATAGCATTAGGTAGCGTCTTTAATGAATGTCCGACGACGTTTCGAGAATCATCTTATAGAGTATAGCTAGGTGTTCCTTGGTGCGACTATCGCGATGATCGTGCAACGATTAAACGTTAAACGATAACTGGCGGTTACCATTTTGCTCGGAGAGTCTGCAATTTTTTTATTTTTCATTAGCCGCCTGTTTTCATTCGCAGTCACATCGTTCTAGAAGAAGGTTGTGTTTAACAGAATGAGTGTAAAGTTAAGTAGACGTGAAAGATTATTAATTAAATGCTTTTTGATTGAGAAGATGGAAGACGACGTAGTCAATGAAAGGAGCCAAAAACCCAGTATGTTTGAACTCACATGTATATCGAAAAAAATCATTGATTCATTCATCGGAATTACGAATAAAATGTCGTGAACGTTTAAAAATCGATTTTTTTTACTACTTTGTGCAAGCATTACACAATGTTCATAATATAGTTATTGAATATAGAAAATTTTGTTCAAATTGTGGTGCACTTTCGTCAAAAAATATTACATTTAAATTATATAAGTAATTATTTAAAGAAAATACAAGTATTAAATAACTAAAGAACAATTTGGTTTTCCAACTTTATTGGCAACCTCAGCCCATATATTGTCCTTGACCCTTTGATTCTTTTAGGGCGCATGTGACAGTGATTCGCCACTTCGAGAAGAATTTCATCATCAGCGTCAGAAAACGAAGGAGTCATGATGTTTTCTCACAACAAAAAGTTCAGTTTATCATCCGCTAATATATTGTCGAGGGATTCCACTAGTTGTTTACTATCTCTGAGTACGTGGGTGTTGTCAAGGGGGCATATTCGTTTGAGGATATCCGACACATTCTTTGCCAAACAGTAAAAAGTGGTCGATATACAATTGATGACTGGGCGTATCGGGTATAAGGCCTTGTGAACCTTTATAAGGGCTCTGATACGGGGGGGGGGGGGGGAGGGGGAGGAGTGGCATAGTGCACATCATCTTATTGCCTACGTCCTTAAATAAGTCTGAAGTAAATTTGCTGGTCCCTGACCTGATGTCCTTCTCGAGATTGCTTGTCGGATCCTTTTTCAGAGGTATAAAATCGTTGTCTTCAATGAATTTCTCAACTTTCTTGTTGAAATCCTCTTTATAAATTATACCGTAGCATTTCCTTTGTCCGCGCTCACTATGGATGCATTATTCTCCGTTAGTTTTCTCCTTATTCTGTTTTCGCGTTGGAGAAGCATTGGCCGTGATTTCACTTATTTTGCCTATCTCCTGTGCAGCTAGAACGTGGACATTGTGACGGTCATCGGGGGGTAGTTTCAAAATAGCGAGCTCCACCTCCATGGCCAAATTGACGAAGTCATTAGCAGTGGGTTTCTTATTAATGTTGTGCTTTAGTCCTCAATTTAGTAAGTTAGCTTCCTCTTCAGAGAAGTTGACTGTAGTGAAGTTTACGACTTTTTTATGGAAAGAAAAATTACTGGTCTTATGAGCTTCTTTGTTGTTGGTCAGGCGGTCTAGCTTTCGTCATAATTGCGTATATTTTTCTAGTTTCTCGTTGTCCATGCACTCTTCAATGTTGTCCAGGACGTTGAGCAGGGTTGGTGGACACATGTGCGCAGACATCTCAAGGTGACTCGGTTTAAACGTACATTCTTTTGGTGGGGTGATCTACTTCCTCTACAACCCGTCTTCTCTTTGCAAATTTCTTGATTCGGAGCGAACCATCGCGGATTCTGATAGTAGAATAATTCGGAATTACCTTTAATTGCAAGCCGCGTCTATTAAACCAAATATTCTGGGTGGTAAATGCCAAATTGCGGGACTTGTAGTAGAATCTTCGTATTAAATCAGACATCTGCATTGTTGTCTATATTGCTGTGTAATACACTGGCGGAAAAAAATATCCCAACACCACGAAGGACTTGTGCTAGATGAATGAAATTTGGACAGTATATTCAGCAATGGTATTTATTCAATTGATTCAAGTTTCAAGGTTACAACTTATAGGGAGCGCCACCAGCGCCACCCTGTACATGGTGAAAAGCACGGACTTTAGTACCCGCTGTAGTCGCCGCGCTGGTCTATGCAGGCCTGCACACGTGCATGCATACGGTCGTAGAGATGCCGAATGTCATTTTGTGGTATGGCATTCCATGCCTGTTGTACCTGGATGGTCAGATCAGCGACAGTTGTTGCTGATTGTGGAAGAACCCTGACACGGCGTCCAATCATGTCCCAGACGTTCTCGATGGGCGACAGATCTGGTGATCGTGCTGGCCATGGTAGGATATGGACACCCTGAAGGGCACGTTGGGTTGCAGCGGCAGTGTGGGATCGAGCGTTATCCTGTTGGAACAGCCCCCTGGCATACCAGCCATAAATGGCAGCACAATAGGATCAATACCATCCGAATGTAAACATTTGCCGTCATGGTGACTGGGATAACCACCAGGGGGGTCCTGCTATCGTAGGAAATCCCTGCCCATACCAGAATGCCGACGACTGATACAGCTCGGTAGCAGGACTTCCCATTCCTCCTCCTGACCCTTGTGCGACCATCACTCTGACCCAGATAGAAACGACTTTCATCCGTGAAGACCACAGACCTCCATTCTGCCCTCCAAGTCGCTCTGGCTTCACATCACTGAAGAGGGGTAAGAGGCAAACATGCCACAGGGCGCCTGGAGTGGCCAGGAGACGGTTCCGAATTGTGCGTGGAGTGACGTTGGGTGCCACAGCAGCCCGAATGTCCGCTGGAGATGCTGTCCGATTTGCCACATCCATCCTGCAAATGCGCCGGTCAACCCTGTCTCCAGTGGCCGGGGTCGTCCAGATCCTGGTCTCCTGGTAATCCTGCCTTCCCTGGACCATTTCTGCTAACAGTTGTACACAGTGGCAACGTCTCGGCCCATGCGTTCTGCAATAGCACGGAACGAAAGTCCACCCTCTCGAAGGCCCACTACACGTCCTCGTTCGAATTGGGTTAGCTGCCCATATTCACGTCGCAGTCGCCTTCGAGGCATATTTTACCTGCTGGTGCCCCCTATAAGTTGTAACCTTGAAACTTGAATCAATTGAATAAATACCATAACTGAATATACTGTCCAAATTTCATTCATCTAACACAAGTCCTTCGTGGTGTTGGGATTTTTTTTCCGCCAGTGTAAAATAAAGAAACAGAAGGTAGCAGGTCATAGTCCCTGAAGAGATGATTCTCGAAACGTCATCGGACATTCATTAAAGACGCTACCTACTGCTATTCCTGGACACTGTTTCTTTATTTATTACACAGCCATATAGAATGCAATGCAGATGTTAAAAAGTTATTATGAGAGCCAACTAGCGATGGACAATTCAAATCACTATGCATGGAGGTTACTTCAAAAACACAACGAAACTTCTGTGCAATTGCCTTAGTGCCTATGTGTAACGTCAACATCAGTTTCTTCCGCATGACTTTTTTCAAAGGCAGGCCACATAATTAACAAATGTAGATTTAATGTAGGCTACAAAATGTCATATGTCTAAGGAGGCCGTGCCATGGCCTACTTAATCTTCAAGGCTTGTGCATATCAGCTTTTTCCTTTGTTAGCAAATGGTTCGTGTAACAATTGAGTCTAGAGAGGTGTAAGCGACATGTGGTGAGCGATTACAGAGATGTAATCAGAAAAGTAATCAGTAAAACCTCTCTACACCTCTCTTTATCAGTTGTTACACGAACCAATTGCAGACCTTGAAGATAAAGTAGGCCATGGCCGTGCATGCATAGTATGTTTCCATAACACCAGAGAGCAATGTTAAATCAGTTTCTTAGTCAACCGCCATGCAGGATGGATGCAATCCGAGTTGAACAAGGCTTGCATATTAAAATAACGGTTCTCCGTGAGACCCACCTTATTCTCTGGACCTTTACTTTTCAAACGGAAGGTAAAGGAACCATTACGAGATGAACGGTTTGGAACACGAATGGAAATTGCAATTACTATGCCATAGGAGATAACCAGATTCACGCATGGCGAGGAAAACGGTGAAGCAGATGGTATTCGGCGCCTTCCACATCGTTGTGAACATTGCAAGAGACTACTTTGAGGCCCTTTAGAGTGGGATTCTGGAACAATAAACCTGAAATGTTATGTCGACTACCTTAATTAACATGAGGAGCAAATATTGGCGTTTTTGTTAAATGTCCGTATATTTCGCTCCATTCCTTGTCTTCTCATCTGTATATTTCATATTTTCCACCCACGCTCGAATTCTCACAAAAAAAATAATCAGTCGCCATAACTTATGCCCCAAGCCTCGTATAAAAATTGTTTGCTGCCAGTTGCCTAATAAGTGTTAAGTTTTTCATTTCTTCGTATAAAGTGCGAGGTAGCAATAGAGCGATAGGTAGCAATAGACTTGTTTAAATTTCTTCAAGCAGCTATTATTATATGGATAAGGTCTCGGCATGATGTGAACATTCGTTCCTCAGCCTCGGCTTTTAATAACTTCCTTCATTCGCGTCAGCATTCGGGAGAAATTCTTTTCTCACAGGTTTCATTTTAAAGTCTTTAATATGCTTTAGATAATCCCTGCTTTAATTTCTATATAAAAAATAAAGTTATTAAAACAGGATAGAACATAACATGAACATAGCACCATTTATTTATACATTGAGATATTTTAAAGTTTGCGTCTGAATTAACAAAAAAAAAAAACATTGGCAAGCATTTATAAATTTGGATAATGTTTTAAAAATATAAAATTGTTATATTTTATTATTTAAAAATAATTCATAAAATTGCTCGTATATGAAGGGGAAAAAAACATGTTATCACGAAAACTTCACATACAGCCAAATTCCATTGCACAGTTCATACTTACTTTTTCATTAAAAATGTTAAAGAAAGTATACTAAGTTTTTTCAACAATGGACGTATACCATTTTCAATTATACACCACGGTCTATGGATATTCATGGTCATCGAGCTCCATTGTTAACATGAAGCTAAAGTTTCCAGCTTCCGCTAGGGCGGGAACTTGCGGCTAAACTTAAAGCACTGTATAAAGAAAGTATGGACAATTCATTGTTGCAGGCAGCCATTTTGACTCTTATTTCATTTGATGATTGGTCGTGTTTTGCAGCAAATTCAAACTTCAGAGGCACATCATAAAAAATAGGAATGAAATAGACGTCAAAATGGCTGCCTGCAACAATGATTGTCCATACTTTCTTTATACAGTGCTTTAGCCAAACTGCGTCTGCAGCGCCGCCTTATCGGCAGATAGAAACTTTACTATCATTTTCAGTTACAATGTGCTGAAGGCATTCATGAGGATCTGTGCACCATGGTGACATGATCGCGTGACGTAGTTCTCTAACATTTGATGGGAGTGTAAGCGTGTTCCTTTCCCACTCACTCCGCATATGCTCAATCGGATCGAGTTCTAAAGACTGGGTAGGCCACTACAGCAAAGAAATTTGTCTTCATTTTCCTGGATCTTGTCGATGTAGATGAGGGTTTTGTGAACCAGTGCATTATCATGCCGTAATACTCATCTGCTTGCGGATAAACTGTCAATATAATTGGGTGCAAAATATGGTTTTCTTCCACTGTAGTGCCACTGACTCGACGTCTTTTCTGCAGTAAACCGTTCTCAATACTACCTTGAGTATGTTGCACGAGAAAAGTTTACGCGAACTGTCGTCTCAGAGATGTTTAGTCCAGCATATCATGCACCTGTGATCATGTCAGATTCAAAGTCGGTTAGATCTTGGCCGTTTCTCTGTATCGCTATAATTTGTAGCCTATCACCATCCCTCGATATCTGTATGAAAAACGAGCCTACTGAAGTGAGATGCAGAGTACGTGAGCCACACCAGGAAATTAAGCCTTGGAAATTCTTGCGATCGACAACTCTGTCAAGTCTGGATTTGTTTAAACCTTGCCATCTTCAAGATCTGAATTAAAGATGGAAAGATTGGTTAGGTTAAATTGTATTTATACACAAAACAAGTCACCCACAGGGAGGATGTATTTAATAAAGTGCCCGGAAAGTTTGTATATAACGAGAAAGCTACATATATTTAAAGCGCAACTTCTTCCAGCTCCGTTTTGTGCAACTACAGGGTGGGTCAAAATTCTGGACCCACCTAAATAAAACGCAATGGGGATAATAATTTTGACTGCGAATAGGATCAGGAATTCCATATACATTTCATATAAGACATTACTTCCTTCCCATTTGAAAAGTTGAAGTTATATCCTAAATGACCCTCTTCCAAAATGGCGGCCATCTTGGTCATATGATCAAAAGTTTTCCCCTCATCCATAGCATTTAGGTTTCACCTAGGCGGGTGCAGACTTTTGGCCTACCGAATATACAGTATAAGGGAATTAGTGTTAATTAAAGTACATGAATGAAACTAGCCAATCAAATTTTTTAAGTAGAACACTAATCAAATGAGCGTTATTAGGACCGACAGGTACTTATGTGTTCACAATGTGCGTCCGTCCGTCTGTCCGTCGTTACATCTGTCTGTCGATCTCTCTGTTGGTGCTCCAGCGTACGCTTCCGAATTTTCGACTTCCGTATTCGCCATTCGACAACTTAGGGAAATCGAAAGACTGATTTCGTTGATGGAAAAAACTAGGTGAAGTACTTCCGGTTCAAAAGGTCACAAACAACAGAGGGGACCACGTATTTCACTATACAATTTCATGTATAAATAGTTGTGCACCGACCAATGCTGTTCTCTTTAGTATTCCATAGCTAAAGCAGAGAAAAGGCTTATGAATTAAGCGAAGACACATGATTGTCTTCCTTGGTGGTCAATATCAAACAAAACTGGTTCAATGGTTTGTAGTTTAAAGGAACCATTATGGTTCAGTGGAAACTTTCAAAGCTATGCCATGTAATAAATCAAACAACTTGGAATGATGTGTCAAGAATGAATATACCGTAAAATTAATGATAGTCGAAATTAATTTAATGGTACGTGGTTTAGGGATATTATTATGGTCCATTGGAAACTTTCAATGCTAAGATATGGCATGTTATATAACTAACAACTTGGAATGACGTGTCATGAATAAATATAACGTAAAATTAATGATAGTCGAAATTGGTTTAAAGGTACGTCGTTTAGCGGTATCATTATGGCCCACTGGAAACTTTCAATACTAAGATACGGCATCTTCTGCTATATATATAACCAGCAGGGTTACCCATCCAATACTGGATGTTTGTATGTGGGTTTATGGGTTTGTTTTTTATATAAATCTACAGTTTTACTCCGATCATCATGAAATATTGCATACCCTCAAAGCATGAGGAAGGTCACTGTCTACCTCAGATTTCGAAAAAATAATAATTATCGATAATATATCGATATTCATGATGATGGCAGTGTATACTAATAAGAAGTATCCAACAATGCAAAGTAAATTAAGTGCAACAATAGTTATCAACAATGCTATCAACAGGCAATTCACAAACATTACGCACGGATCAACAAATATATATCTCATGACCAACAAAGTAAGGCCAAGTTGTGCTTTATTAATAAGGTTCAATTGTAACAACGAGAAAGAATTCCTGTTGTTCGGGCTTTTCTTAGAAATAATAGTTCTCAGAACTTAAAGGGCAACTGACATCAAAATTTGACATGTATATTTTTTGTCCTAAAATTATAGAGGACATTGAAAAAATAAATTCTGCTCAAAAGGTTTTCAAATATCACTATCATTTTAGGAGTTACTTAATTTTAAAAATTAGCGCCTGACGTCAGAGGCGAGTACGTCCAAGATCTCCTAGAAAGAAAGCCTGTGCACTGAAAAGTCATACATTGGTACATGATCATAAAAAGACATTGTTATTCGTATTTCTACCAATAATAAGCCCTGAATCATGAATTCTTATGATCACGTAACAATGTATGAATTTTCAGTGCACAGGCTTTCTTTCTAGGAGATCTTGGACGTACTCGCCTCTGACGTCAGGCGCTAATTTTTAAAATTAAATAACTCCTAAATAAATAATGATATTTGAAAACATTTTGTGCAGAATTTATTTTTTCAGTGACCTCTATAATTTTAGGACATGTCAAATTTTGATGTCAGTTGCCCTTTAACATTTTCTTGGAAATGTTTAAAAATGAGCACTAACTGGAGATAAAAGAGAGACTATTGAGAGGCTGAGCAAATGGTGAGTGAACAAGTAGTCATAGAAGTTCCAGGCGGCCTTCGACGATGCAAGCGTATCAACAGAAGAAAGTGCGACTGCTAGACTACAAAAAATGATGAACGGGCCGGGATAATTACACGTGTAGATAAAGAGAGCAATCTCAAAAAGTTAAATTATAACTCAATCCATACAACACAGAGCGAACGGACAATCCATTATACGAAAAATACGAATAACAGGAACTCTAGGTGATACATTGGGACTGTATTTAAACTCTTCTTGACTTGCCTCGGATTAATACAATGTCCATCTTCACCAGCGGGGAACATCTTAGAATACTTTGGACACAACTTTTTCTTGCCCTTGTTTTCTATTCGAAACTCCCGTTGTTCAGATGTTTCCAATGCCCATACAGCCTTTTCTATTTTAGCTGCAGAATTTCTCTAGCCAATACTCGTTCTTTTTCTTTCCTTTCCAGACACAAATTTTTGCCAGCCGTCTGACGTTTGGGGAGCTCAAAGGAGACACGTATGACTCCTTTGCCTCCTCAATAGATGCTGCATTATTTATGTCTTGTCATTGCATCATCAATTATGCTCATTATAATAATTCTTGGGAACGAACGCTCAATCATCGCATTATCAGCATCTCGGTTTCCAAAATATTCACATTCACACAGAATATAGTCAAAATATAATATTATGAAATGTTTGGATATGCTGTGCTATCAAATAAGCTAGGTGATAACTCAGACTTTTTTTTTTTTTTTGGATTAAATTTTGCAATATCTTAAAAATAAACACATGAAAAGGCTTAGAATTAATACAGTATAAATTCATAATGAAATTTGAAAAAAAAATTTATTTTAGTGCTGACAATGGATGGACCACTCCAAGTATGCCACACTTAACCTAAATAATTTCTTAGTCAATTAATCTTACTTTACATGGACACTTGATGTTGTTGCAATTCCCATTCTGCTGTCAATGACTTGAAGTAAAACTTGGCCATTCATCACTTTGTGTAATCTAGCTTTCGCCGATTCATCTATTGACATGCTTAATATTTGTTCAATACAGCACGGAGCTAAAGGACAGTGTCACGTGTAAACAGAAATTGCAGAATTGCGCAGTGGAAATAGAATGAAACACATGACAGCAGGCGGATAAATGATTAACATAAGTTTTAATGAAAAATGATAAATTTTGCATTAAATAAAAAGCAGGCAATAAATAACAAAATGAAAACACTGAACTTGGCTAGAACTCTAGCTTTCTTAAAATAAAAACAAACCCAGTGACAAAACTTAGCCACCTAATTACTAATTGCCATTCAGCATGCTATCAAAGAACGATTGAAGCACATTATTACAATCAAAAATCCTTATTTGCCATAGTCTAACAACTAAAACTAAAAATTAAATAAGTCTTTCAACTCGGGTAAGTAGCTAAACCATTACCGTAGCAAAAAGCATGATACCCTTAGGACTACATTAAGCTAATACAAACACATTAATGCAAACGCTTAATTATGACATTATACTGATCAAATAGGCATATTCATATCTGAATCACAATAAAACTCAAAGGGCTAAACTGACAGATAACTACCTCATTCCCCGGAACTTAATGCGAAATTAAATTATAGCCGGGCGGCGTTTGATTAGATAACAAACTAAATTACAAAAAGAATACAACGTATCAATTTCTTATAGACACGAATCACGCTTCATCATATAAAAATTATCACTTCTGAGTTAGATATCAATTCAAATAAATTTTAGTCCAGTCCGGTTACATTACGTATTCAAACAATCACATGGAATAGCAATTCCAAAAATTGTTCAAGAAAAACTTTTACAATTCTTATATATATATTCACATTACATTTTTTTTCCAAGATTTAGGCTCAACAGACACTATCTAAAACATCACACCTGGAGCAAACAACAACGTCACAAGATAATACAACGTATCAATTTCTTATAGACACGAATCACGCTTCATCATATAAAAATTATCACTTCTGAGTTAGATATCAATTCAAATAAATTTTAGTCCAGTCCGGTTACATTACGTATTCAAACAATCACATGGAATAGCAATTCCAAAAATTGTTCAAGAAAAACTTTTACAATTCTTATATATATATTCACATTACATTTTTTTTCCAAGATTTAGGCTCAACAGACACTATCTAAAACATCACACCTGGAGCAAACAACAACGTCACAAGATACAAAGAGCGGGAAAGCCTCGGAATCACACTACAGTCAAAGTCTTATCAAATACGGAATGTAAAAATTGAGGCGTCCAAATTAAAGAGTACACCGCTTTCCCCCTGCGCTCTTTTCTGTAAAGAACAAACACAAGTGAGTTATAAAAGAAAACACACCTTTCCA
Organism: Rhysida immarginata; assembly: GCA_023313115.1. Lineage (NCBI taxonomy): Eukaryota > Metazoa > Arthropoda > Chilopoda > Scolopendromorpha > Scolopendridae > Rhysida > Rhysida immarginata. The sequence goes on from JAHWFO010105039.1 coordinate 848,490, forward strand.
CCTTATTTTAAATTAGGGACGTTTGCAACCAAGGAAGCATGGGTTCGCCTCTCCATACTGCCGAGTGTCGTCAATTCATAACATTAACTACCCGCTGCCAAATCTGGCTTGAACCACAGATAACGGCATTAAGACGGGCACATCCAATATTTACGCTGGCACAAAGCTCCCTTCGAGCACAACTCTCGAAAACGCTTCTGACACGGCGGGCATTAACGCCTAACGAAAATTCAGTTCTCACAGGAATGGTGACGGTCGGAATTTCGGTTGACACCCGCTCGCTCCGGAACAACGTTCCAACGTCGCACGCTCTGGACTCCCGGCTCCCGTCGACGCTAGTACCACGTAGAATGCCAGAATTCGCCCCCTTGGAAGCTTTACGGCAGTTCACGCTCACCGTCGAGTTCTCCGCTGCCTCGTTCGCTCGGGGTTCCTCACAATTCCTGCTTCGGGTGACTGTCCTCGTCGACGTTGCTATAGAGCATAATTAATGTCTCTGCTCCGCTACGCCTTTTCCTATGCAAGCTTCCTCGTCCGAAGCTGGCTCCTGTCTCTCTAGATTTTTCGTCGAACTTTCAAATTTTTGCTCCCGTTGCCGCTCTCGTTTGTCATTGGAGCAGGCGGGATGATGCTGTTGACGCGTCGCCTGGAGCTCCACCCTCCTCCCGGTGTTGTAGAAAACGCGGGTCGGAAATCCAGCACGAGCGACGTGGGAAATCGAGCTGGTGTTTGATTTCCGTGACATCCTCGCCTGCCCCAACCGCAAAATTTCTTGCGTGGTGATGCTGTTTAGCAGGGAACCTGTTTCAATATCTGCCTTTTTTCCGCCTTTCCTGTTGTCCCTCCGATGCGACTCCGGAATTTTTCTCCGCCGCTCGAAGAACTGGCTCACCAACGCCTGACACCGATGTAAATTAGCCTCAGGCTCCCACGTAGGGGTCTTGTAGCCAATCCACTTTACCAAAAATTTACGGTTGGGTTTTTTACCCTTGACGTCCTTTAGAGCCTCCACTCTGTACACGTCGTCGAAGTGGGTATCTTTAATAGGACCCGGGGGTTTGGTTATACCATTGGGCCTCACGTATCGCTTTAAATAGGAGCAATGGACCACTTTGCTCCTACATTTCCAACATCGTGGAATTTGCAGTTTAGCCAACACCTTGTTTAAGATAATTTATAATCTTAAAGGGCCCTATGTATTTAGGATGTAACTTGCGTCCTATTTGGTTCTTATGAATGATCCGAGACGCACGCACAAGAACAAGGTCACCCACCTTCATCTTAAACCTTATATGCCGTCTATCATAAAATCGGATGTACTTTGCATTTGCTTGTTTGATTCTTCTCCTAGCAGCATTCAAGAGATTTTTAAGATGGGCAGTAAACTCTGATGTTGACTGACTGGGTATTTGGAATTTGCTGACCGGAGGTGGTATTGTGATGTTACGCCCCAGATCCAAATATAACGGCGTGAACCCAGTAGCTTCTGACACGACACTGTTGATGGCGATTTCCGTCGTGGTCAGATAGTCGTCCCAGTTAGTTTTATCTGGGTTTAAGTAATGACGCAAAATTTGAATCATATTTTGATTCGACCTCTCCGACTGGCCATCAGTTTGTGGATGGTATGGCGATGCTTGTTTAAGGGAGAGATTCAACAGTCTAGCTGTCTGCTGCCACACTTCCGAAGTGAACCGTACATCTCGGTCGGATATTATGACCGAGGGAAATCCATGAATCTTATAGATCTGGTCAACCAGAAGCTTGGCGGTTCCTTCAGCAGTTATTGTGGAATGACAAGGCAGTAGGCGAACACGCTTCGTCAGCTTGTCTGTCACAGTCAATATGGCGTCATAACCCCGGGGAGAAACCGGAAGTGGCATCACAAATTCTAGGCACAATGTATGCCATCTATGTGGGGGAACCTCTAATGGCTGCAGTTCCCCAAAAGGAAGCTGCCTGGGGACCTTGTTGTTCTGGCAATCGGCGCATTCCCGTACCGACTTGCGTAGATCTCGTTCCATGCCTGGCCAGAAGTATAACGCCCCCACATTCCTTATAGATTTGTTGACCCCTGGATGACCTGATGTTGATGCCGAATGCAGATTTTCAAACACCTTTTTGATGACCACAGGTGTCCGTGGCAACACCAGCTGAATTGCTTCTTTGCTCTTCCGGTAAATGAGCCCCTGGTCTAGGAAGAATGAAGGTCTAGGCCTCCTCAACAACTCCTTTGTGAAATCGCATCGTTGATAAGCCTGTTTCACCATGCTGTTGAAGTCCGAATTTGAGATTTCAACAGGTAATTTAACCAACATCTGTCTGGCCTCCTCCTTCTGCGATTCGCTATTCCTCTTTTCGTCACCGAGGTCGAAATCACCTTGCTCTATCTGAGGCGGTTTATCCTTTACCCTGGGGAAAGGCTCTTTTCTGGATTCGGCTCTGAAGCCAGTAATGTCGGATTTGCTACGATGGATCTTGCTGCTCTGAGTTTCCTCTTCTATCTTTTTAACTGACCCATCTGATGGACCCGGCTTTGAAACGATTTGCACTGCTCGATCCATTACTGCTGAAATGCTATTCAGCTCTCCTTGTCGTAGCTCCTGCTGTATGGCTTCTGGGAATGCTTTAATATACATCTGCGCCTTCTCGCAGTCCTCCATTGAAAATAGCTGGTTAGTCAGTGTTATAAAGCATTGGTTGAAGTGCTGGATATTACCTTTGAAGCGGGTCTTTTGTAAACCTTTCACTATCTGCTTTTCCAGTTTCTGTTGTTCAGACTCCTTCTCTTTTGCCATGATTAAAACCCCTTCAGAGCCTTCGCACCGCCGCACTCACATACAACACCACACTGAAAATTCTTCTGTAGGACCAATCACCAACTAAAAAGCACCACTAGCTACAAGAATGCACACAACACTTAAGAGAAAAATAGAAGTTGATCTTCCCGTTTTCGTAGAATACATACAGCACTTTAAATAAATTCAAATCACTATTGACTGAAAATCAGACAATTTAAATGATGACACAGCAAAACAAAAACACTTCACAAGTATTATAAAAAAATACATGCACTTGGCTACTAATCACTTTTGATACAAAACGTAGCACCACACACGTTGTAAAACTGACGAGCAAAAAAACAATTCTTCTTTCTCTTTTCTTAAGAGACTGCAGAGTGCACCACCAAGCAACAAGGTATACCCGTGTTGCTCCCAAAAAAACACAATAAAGTAACACCTCACATCACAAAAGCTGATTCCGTAGCACAAATACCCTTGAAGAGAACACAAAGAAAAATTTTTTTTTTTTTTTTTTTTTTTTTTTTTTTTTTTGCCGAATGTCTCGCCTACGCGCCGAATGATCATGTGACTTTTGAGTGCCCTGGCCTGTCTCTCGTTGGCCTCGACTCTATCCCAATGAGGTATATTAAAGATAGACTCCGAAGCAATTGTTGTTACTTGAAGCAAATTGGGAAGCTCCATGCCCAGAACTGTCATGGCCGAAAGTGAGTGAAGAAGATAAAAAAAACACATGCTAAACATGAGAGTAGCTGATTAATAATTAAACAGGTGGTGGCCTTACAGTATAACAGAGGGACATCAGGAGTTCCAACTAGTTTCGCCATTTATTCCCGGCTTTGTCAAGGATATACAGCAAGAGGCATGCAAGCCTTTATATATACAGAACAGTGGTACAAGCAATGA
>JAHWFO010105039.1:882196-921891 GCA_023313115.1 Rhysida immarginata
AAAAAATCTCCACGTGATTATCATTGTCTGCAGCTAGTTGTCCCTCGCGAATAATTTTCGTGATCACAAGGATGTGTGTCCCACTATTGTCGATGTTCTTTCCTTGGTTACTGTTTTTTGTTTATATTAGACAGACCACTTTCAGCTTCTGGCTTGACCAGTCGTCCCTCCTTCTGGTCCTCCACGTCCTTCCTAGCCTGCAGCATGACGTTCAACTTCTATTTATCATTTTCATTCCAATGCTCTGCAAATTACTCCTACCCTGCCGTTTATGTTTAGTTTCTTATTGAATTTCTCACTTTCTCGCGGCAGCCATGATTCTTTACCGAGCAGCATTGTTTTGCGGGTTTACCCATAAGATAATAAAGAAATTTCGTTTAATGCTATTTCAACAATAACGCGCATAAGGGACGCCATGCTGCACATTTTCAATCTTATTCCCCATTAATAATTAATTATTATTTTGCAGTCTTTCTTTAGACATTAAATGGGAATTTGAAATTTCTTTATCCTTATTCTTTATAAGGAATTGGTCTGTCTCAATATTTTTTATATTTAATCTCAATTCGCTCAATGTAGCAATTAATATTTCTCGTTACAGTGTTTTACTGTATTTAACGTACATTTAAGTATTTCTTTATTTTATTCCGAGAAATATTTTTTCTTTTGTAATTGAGATCGCAATGCCTATTCCTCAATTAAATCATATTGTATAGAACATTCTTTTGTACAGAATTTTTGTATTTTATAAATAAATATCGCAATTTTTAAACCAAAATAAAAGTCTTTTAACGAGCCATGTTTACTCTTAAGTTTTGGGGTTCTTTCTTTTAAAGTACCATCCATTAAATTCTATTTATTTTGCTTCCCCCTCTGAACAGATGTAGAACTAAAATATATTCCAGGGAAGAAATTAATAGCTGCAGATGCACTATCCGGAGCTTCAGTAGAGAGATATGACAACAAAACTGTTGAAAAAGAACAGAAAATTGAAATATTACATCCGGAAAATTAAAAGAAATCGAAACTGCAACAGCATCCGATACAGAATTACAAATGTTAAAATAAGTTTCTCAAAACGGATGGCCAAATGAAAAATCTGCCCTAAAAAAAGAAATACGCCAATACTGGCACTGCAAAGATGAACTGTATCATGTGAAAGATCTCATATGTAGAGGACAACGCCTGGTAATTCCAAAAATTTTACCTAGGAAAATGCTTGAATTACCCTGGGCAACAAATTTTCAAAACTTTTTTGCTTCCGATATGAAAATAACCATTTCTTAATGAGTTCAATGTGCTGAAAACGAATATGACTGTGAAAATGCAAAATTGGCTCTAATTTTTTTGTAATCTGCAAAAACAATTGTGTGCATAATAAAATGACTACGAATAGCTCTGGTCAACAATATTTTTGGTGCTGGGGAAGATAGGTGTTCCAGAGTAATTTGAGCGTGCTGATTCCAAATCTGAATTCCATATTTCCCTATCACGTCAAGATCTCGAGTCATAAAAATAGTTTAAATTTTAATGGTAGCCATTGTTTAAATTTGACATCATGAGACTGTTTTACACCACTGAAACTTAACATCCTGACGTGATAGAAAAATTTGGAGTTCAGATATGGAATCAGAACACTCAAATTAGTCCAGAAAACCTACGTTTGTCAAAGTTGCAATCTCTATTGGATAAATACGAAGGTTGGGGCAAAAGTATGGCAACTATTTTTTTGCTTGAAGATGCCAGTCCGGTTGGAAAATGTGACATATACATACGAAAGGACAAGATGTTAACTACATGTGTGGACAATGAATAGCACTGAAATATCGTAACACACTAATTTCTTACGGTAGTATACAAGGCAATATGGCCTTCACGGTGCAAAAGAATGACAACACAGTACACATAAAGTTGACATGACAAACCTGGGCCTAAAGACCCTCAAAGTAGTCCCCTGCTACTGTCACCACACGCTGCCAACGATGTGGGAGGCGCTGAATATCATCAGCCTCAGGTGCTGAATATCATCAGCCTCAGGCGCTGAATACCATCAGCCCGAACGTTGCTCATCACTGGTTGACACACGTCCTTGCTGAAACTTTCCTACCCACCGTGCTACTGTACGGTATGGTAGGCCATTATTCCCAAGGACTTCCACTAATTCACTGTGACACTCCATCGCATTTCTCCCTCGGAGAACGGCTATTTTTATGTAAGCGCGCTGCTCAACACGGGTTACTTCCATCTCGCACGACACTTACCAACTAACTGATTTCACAGCCCTCGCTGCGCTACTACCAGTTATCACAGAGCCATCTGTTGTTCTGCATACACACTATGCCTGCAGAACTTCCATACGACACATATACGTTTGTGATCTGTTCACATATCTACAAGAAAAAAATAGTTGCCATGACTTATGCCCCAACTCTCGTATACACGTTGAAACGTAGAAAATGAACTATATTAAATATCTCAAAAACTAGAGCCAATTTGAAAAAACTGACTCATATTCGGAATCAGTGCAACAAATTTACCATAAAATGACTTTTAAATGACTGGTAGAAAAATGTGTGTTGACCAGTGTTATTACATAAAGGCCACAGAGGCATAGTATCATCGTGCAAAAAGGCAACTCAATCACTATACTGGCCGAGTATGAAGAATAAAATTAAAAATTATATTATTATCTGTGATGTATGTCAAAAATATAGAAATAACAATGCACATGAACCTATTCTCAATAGAAATATTCCCAAGAAACCACGGCAATATGTTGGTGCAGATTTCTTTAAAGAAAGTAACAAGATTATATATTGATAGTGGATTATTTCTCCAAGTTTATAGAGATACAACAGATGGAGAGTCTTACTAGGAATGCTACAATAGAATCCTGCCAGGACATTTTTGGACGATTTGGTGTACCGGATAAAATATATACAGACAATGGTGCGCCATTCAATACAGGAGAATGAATACAGGGCGCCATTGCATTGGATCACATTACATCAAGCCCATTATATCCAAGATCCAATGGACAAGTGAAAAGAACAATTCAAACTTTTAAACGTTGTCTGAGAAAATCAACAAATCAGAATCTCCGTTTGAGTGAAGTAGATACGCCAGCACCTGCAGATATCATGTCTAAACGAAAGCTAAAAGGACATATTCTTCAGTTTAATGATAAAACAAGGCAAACTTGCTCAAATCGAAATATTAGAAGATTATTGGAAAATAGACAATAATTACAACAACGATATGCTAACAGACATGTTAAGCGCCAACAGGACTTTCACACAGGTCAAAACATATGGATGAAGAAGTCTTTGAAAGACAGATGGGAAAAAGGGAGAGTGATACAAAAAACTGAAGATACAGAGTCATAACAGAAAACGGACGAAAATATGAAAGAAATAGACAATTTCTGCGTGCGAGAGAAGATCGAGAACAGAGAGATACGTCAGCAGATGACTTATATAACGAAGAAGAGGAAGTTCAAGTGAACCAACAACCGTGTGAGGAAGAAATAAAGCAGAATGAGATGGGAAATCAACAGCAGATGAATCGAGAAGAAGGAATCAAACAAGAAGACAACCAAAAAGGAGAAATCGAGGATGATGAGAAAGAAGGAGAAATAACACAATCTAGAAGAAAGAAAAGACGATGTAGAAGAAGAAGAAAGAAGCTTCAACGGTTAATAGAAACTATTTAAATTTTGTGTTAAAGTTAACTTAGAACAATATTTATGTAATCAATCTTTTTATTTAATCTTAATTATAAAAAAATTGGCATGTTATATATGACGTAATATGTATCCGATTGGCTGATTGATAAAAAATAGTTTTAGTTCCGATATTAAGCTAAATCATCGTTGTATCCGTCTTTTATATTTACGGACTATAAAAATACATATAAAGTCTATAAGACATATAATAGGAACAATCAGCCCATGGTGTTTGCGTCAACAATCAGAAGATCTTGTCTATATGTTGCATCAACAATGGGTAATGAAATTAATACATGCCGAAGAAAAAGATATTCCCCGGCACTGAAAAGTCGCCTGGCCAATCTTAGTCCAGGCAACAATGCAATCTTCATTGTTTCCATCTTGGATTTTAGCAATCAGTATTTTTTCGTTTGTCAAAAACAATGAAGGTTACATTGTGGATTCGACTAACAAGTAACAAGGTCAGGTGACTTTTCTGTGCCAGGGCAACCCTCCTAGAGAGAAGGCCTCTAGACAAAAGGTGTATACATTGTTACATCATCATCAAGCGACTATTGTTAATCGTATTTCTACCAATAATAAGCTCTAAATTTGGCTGCTTGTTGATGATGTAACAATGTATACACTTTTTGTCCGCAGGCCTTCTCTCTAGGAGGTGTTGGCCAGGGCCTGTCTTTTTCGTCAGCTACGATGCTTGTCTAAGGATGCGTTATATCACGGTCTTTTAATCCCATGGTTTTTGCACACGCGCAAATTCCGTTGTTGTAGTCAACAATTGTATTGCTGTATTTACTGAAGAAGTGCTTTTTTAGGGCTTATTGGTTTTCTATAAACAATTAGGGATTTCTACGAATAATAAGCCCTAAGTCTCGCCATCTGCGTAGCCAACGAGAAAGACAGGTGCCGGCGCGGAAAAGTTACCTGATCATAGTAGTCTGGCCAACAATCCAACTTTCATTGTTTCCAACAAACGAAAAAATATTGATTGTTAAAATCCATGATGGAAACAAATGTTACCTTGTTACTCGGACCAGTATGGTCAGGTGACTTTTCCGCGCCGGGGCAACACCACCTAGACAGAAGGCCTGTGCACATAAACTGTATACATTGTTACATCATCAAACGGCCAAATTTAAGGCTTATTATTGGCAGAAATACGATTAACAATAGCCGCTTTTGTGTGATGTAACAATGTATGATGTTTCTGTGAGCAGGCCTTCTATCTAGGTGGTGTTGGCCAGGATCTGTCTTTCTCGTTGGCTACGCGCTCTCTGCGGGGCCAACGATATAACGGGCCCCAGCGCGGAAAAGTCACCTGACCATCTTAGTCCATCAACAATCCAATCTTCATTGTTTCCATCATGGAGTTTAGCAATCAGTATTTTTTCGTTTGTTGGAGATAATGAAGATTGGATTGTTGGCTGGAATAATATGGTCAGGTGACTTTTCCGCGCTGGGACCCGTTATATCGTTGGCCCCGCGCTCTCTGATTATGATGTAAAATATATGACGTTTCAGTGAACTGGCCTTCTCTTTAGGTGGCGTTGGTTGTATTGGGTAGCAAGTGTCGTGACCACGGAGAGATAAAGCCTGTGATTTGAAACTTCATACATTGTTATATCATCACAACATCATTAGGCCCGCCGCAAATTGAGACAGTCGCGTCGACTTGTGAGCTAGCGACTTTGTTTGACACCCATTGCTCATGCGCACGATGCGCTCGCACGACATCAGATCCTGCTTTTCTCTCGACTTCGACCTGGTCGAGAGCAGTAGAAAAATTTCTACTTCGTTCGACTCGGCGGCTCGATCTTGTGGCATTTTCCACATGACAACATGATTTATACATGTATTAATTTATAGATAATGAACACACACGCAATAATACATAATTAAATGCACCGTTAATTAGATTTGTATACACATTTATATAATATAGATATCATATAAATGTAATAGATGTAATAAATACACATTTAAACATACATTCATATAATAAATAAATTGGTATGGCGGAATGGTACATTCGCACAGGCCTATCACGAGATAATGATACGGAATCAAAAAAAAAATTACGGGGCTGTGTTGGGACACGGCCGCTAGTTAAATCGTAGAATACGTCTTGAGGGCATATGGCGAATAAGAAAGAACTTTGTGCAACACAAAAAAATGCTAATACGTCTTGATTGTTCGTTGGGGCCCTCTCCTTGTTAGAAATCACTGGTCAATGATAAGAGGAATATGTTAGAAATGGCAATAGACAAGAACAAATATTTCGCGCAAACATCAAATTTATAGTACTGCCACCCAATGTAATAGGTGATTCGATGGGTTTGAAATCTAAATTAAAATGTTTCTTCATAAAGCTAAGAGCGTATAAATTTAATATAGCATCTACATTGATAATGTTAACTGTCTTAATTACAATATTAGTATCCACCTCCATTTTGTCAGTGACTTGTCTAGTTGTTTGTGAATATTTCATTATCGCACTGAACAACAACATTTCCATATCAGATATCGACACTTCAGGATAAATATACACTGAATCGCCAGATTATTATGACCACTTCATCAGTACTTCGTCGGGCCAGCTTCTGCCTTCAATACTGCGGCGATTCGCATTTACTCCACGAGATGCTGAAAGGTGATGCGAGGAATTTGACACTATGGATGCTGTTATCTTGTACTTTCTGGCCACAATCCGCTTCAAACCCCTTCAGTCTCTATAAGTGAGCTTCGACTTTCGGGCAATGTTTTGTTTGGCAGATGATGTCTTTCCCTTCTTCTTATAGGCTGTCATAACAGTTCTTTGCCTGATGAATAACACTATCCTGTTGTGAGAAATTTGTTGTTTTGGAACCACCTGTCTGATGGCTCTTTCAACCTTCCTCCACAAATGCTCAATTGGATTGAGATTTTGTCATTATGGGGGCCACCTAAGCCAGGTTCGTCTGCGTTCGTGGCGATCGCAACAATCTCGCCTTACTATCATTTTCAATTGGCCAATCAACATAGGGGTTAAAGCATACATTCAGTAGCAAAAAAATTTTTTTTGCTGCAAACAACGCACAGGAATTGTTTGTTCTTGAAACTATTCCTGGAAAATACGAGTAGTGTGGCATTTCGCATTGTCACGTTGGAAGAAGCCATCTCCATTGCGATACACCATGAACATGAGTGCATGAACTTGATCAGCAAAGATACATAGATATGTTCTGATATTCAGAAGTTTTTCTACACAAATTAAAGGACCCATATAATGCCAGGAAAATATGCCCCAAACCATGACTGCCCCCACGAACTTGAACGATTGTACTCATGGATGTGGGGTCCTTGCTTTCCTGCAGTTTACGTCAAATTCTTATTCTGTTATTTTCATGATGCAACTGAAAACGTGGTTCATCAGACCACATGACTTTATTCCGATGCTCAACTATCCAATCCTTGTGTTCCCGCGTGGATTGGATAGCAAAGGTCTTCGAACTGGCCTTCGGCTCCCATATTCCATACTATGCAGTGTATGGCGAACAGTGCGTCCAGAGATCATTTAAGAGGATCCCTAATAAAGATCTGCAGTAATTTGATGCGCTGTTGCCCTTCTATTGTTTTGTACCAGTCTTGCCACTCTTTATGCCCGAACATTGATGGCCACAACTGGCACGTTCAGACTCAGTTTTCCGGCAGACAGTCCATTCTGTAACAATTTAACAGCAGCTGCTTTTGAACATTTAACGAATGCAGCCATATCAATTAGCTCCATGGCTCCGAACGCCAACAATCATCAAAGGCTGCTAAATCGCGTCGTTTGCCTATAATCGTCTGAAAAAAATCACTTCCAATGTCGTGGTAAACAACCTGCTTGCCTATATATACTAATCCGGCTCTTTAGCAACTTCAGCGTGAAATCAGAGCTAATTTGCCTACAAACATCAGGTGGTCATAACAATCTGGCCACTCAGAGTAAGCACTTACTAGTGTAGATCTCACTACAACATTGTACAAAGCTTTAACAATACAAATATCATTGATATCAGCGTCGATCAGTCGTCTATAGTTAGACCAGTCTGTCAGTATAGGTTCACATTTGTTAAAGAGTTACATTTCAAAAAATTGCAAAAACGCCTGCTCTCCTATAACTTATAACACCATATTTTTGAATAGTTTTAAATTTGTTCTACAATGTTTACACAGCATGAAATCTTTCACACAGGAATGATGAAAGTGATGAAGCTAAGATATCACCTTCTCTTACGTGGGTGCTTCAAGTTCTTCTCAAAACAAAATCTATCACAAACATTACACGAATATCCAAATTCATTGTTTATGAATATAGAAGGAAATATGAATGCCGTGTTTCCCAAACTGTCGCATATACAGTGTGAGGCATTTATCTTGAAAAAACTAACTCGGAAACTAAGCATTGTACGAAAAAATGTCCAAAATCAAAAGTGAATTATTTCCCGGGGGAAATTCATTAGTTAAAAAATTATACCCTCCCCCCTTGTGCGAAGGGCTGGGGGGAGGGAGTAACTTTGAAATCTTAACTAGGAACCCCTATTTTTAATAGTATATTCAGATTGTACACAATATTCGAGAAATATTTTATTCTTGGTGTTTTTTCAATTGATCCAACCGTTTAGGAGACAGAGGCCCTGAAAGTGTTGAACTTTTAAAGTTTTGAACCCAGTCTTATCGATGAAGACAAAGAGATAGAGAGCGGATTTTACAGACATTCATATTCTACTTTTTAATGGTCTTTAAGAATCCGAAGTCAGAATTTCAAAAATCCAATATTTTTCAATACACACGCATTGACTCTGTTTCCATAAGACAGCTGCCCCAAAAAGTTTACTTGTGCACTAAAAATTTTGAATTTTTGAAATTCTGACTTCGGATTCTTAAAGACCATTAAAAAATAGATTAGGAATATCTGTAAGATCCTCTCTCTATCTCTTTGTCTTCATCGATAAGATTGAGTTCAAAACTTTAAAAGTTCAATATTTTCAAGGCCTCTGTCTCCTAAACGGTTGGATCAATTAAAAAAACACTGAGAATAAAACGTTTCTCAAATATTGTGTACAATCTGAATATACCATTAAAGTAGGGGTTCCTATTTAAGATTTCAAAGAGCCCCCCTCCCCTCAGCCCGCCTCACAAGGGGTGGGGGCAATTTTTTAACTAATGAATTTCCCCCGCGAAATAAATCACTTTTGATTTTGGACATCTCTTAGTACAATGCTTAGTTTCTGAGATATTCAGTTGTCTCAAGATAAATGGCTCACCCTGTATATCGCTCAGTACATAAATCACATTTGATGAAGATGCTGCTAATTTTGACGATTATGGCTCATTATAGACCACCATGGGTTGGATTTTATCACTCGGTGTTGAAACGTTTATATCATCAGATATGTTATTTGCGTCGAACTGAGCAGTGGAAGTTATTGGCGCATTCGCATCGGGCAATAGTTCACCTTGGCGGCGCCACGACTCAACTTTCAGTCGTTCCTTCTGAGCCCGTAGACGTTCAACGTCGGACATCTGGGTCTTCATGCATTCCCCATCTCTAAGTCTGTTTACCTGTGACGTTTTCTATAATTTTTCTGGCGTTTATTATGCATAAACTTGGAAATTCTCTAATTTTTGCAAAATTTCCACAATTCAAAGGCCGATATCTTAGATACTACTAAATACGGAGGTTTAATTTTTAAGCTATTTATAAAGCGCAAAAAGAAAAAACAAATGACGCCTCAAATATCGTGCTATCACAAAGGAAGCCGGAGCTAGACTAAATTAATCTCTGCCAGAGAGCAGATTTTCTGACTCAACATTGTACTTCGATTGCATCAGCCGATGACGTCAGCATGATGTCGGTCAAAGTCTAAAGCATGCTTTGTTTTATTTACTATCGAATGCAATATCATTCATTTTTCTATCATTAATAGTTTTGACGCTATTAGAGTTTACGTGATCAACACTTTTCGTGACATTCACGATTTAAGCGTGGCATCCCAGAATCGAAAAATAAGGCGTATTCTACGTCAAAAAGAAATTTTTTCATTAAGAGGAAGCCCTTTCTGCCGTTTACATTGTATTTGGAGCTTTGAAATGAATGTTTCTGCCATTTCTTTATTTTTTCAAAAAAAAAATTAATTTTTTTATTAAGGCTTAGCGCATTTCCATAAAAAATGCTCAGTGTATAGTTTAAGAACCCCACAGTCTGTATTTCTAAAAAAAATAAAAAAATAAAATCAAATCAAAATCAAAAAAATTGACGGCGGGGGGGTCTTGGGGGAGGGGATAGTAAATAACTCCAAAACGGCTCATCACAGCCAAACAAGTTATTTACAAAAAAAATTCGCCTTAATGAGAGGAGTATGTATATGTCGAGTTTAATGAGTTTGGTTTGCTCGTTTGAACGCTACAGCCATTTTTTTAATATTTAGAAAATAATTAAATCTCGAAAAAGACTTACCCAATTGACATAAAATATACGCGAAGGCACAACTTAAGGAACCCTCTAAGTGTGTATAATTTTTATTTGGTTCGGCTATTTGCCGTTTCAAAGGAGTTAGCTGCCCAAAATTGGTCACATACATACATACATCCGTACAGACGGAAAATTTTTTATTCAAAACTAGCAAAGGTACCCGGCGTTGCCCGGGATAATTACTTGGATGTAAACAGAACAATCTCAAAAAATTAAACTAAATTTTGCAATATCTTAAAAATAAACACATGAAAATGCTTAGTATTAATACAGTAAAAATTCTTAATGAAAATTCGAAAAAAATCTTTTTAAAGGCTCACAATGGATGGACCGCTCCAATAATTTCTTACTCAGGTAATCTTACCTCAGATGTACACTTGATGTTGTTGCAATTTCCACTCTTCTCTCGTTGTGTTGAAGCAAAATTTGGCCTTTCATCACTTTGGGTAGTCTAGCGGTCGCCAATTCTTCTATTTACTTGCTTCCCATTTGCTCAATACATCACGGAGCTAAAAGAGTGCTTCCTCTATCGTCTTTCACTCTTTCTCAATAGTCTGCTAACTCTCCATTATCTCCAGTTACTGATCATTTTTAAAGAATTTCAAGAAATTGTTAAGTACTAAGAAATCTATTTTCTAAGAAAAGCCTGAATAACAGGAATTCTATGCATTGTTACAAATTGAAACTTATCCATATTGCATCATCATTTTATGTTCATTGTTATAATTCTTGGAAAGATTACTTTAACATTACATCATCATTCTGTGCTCATTGTTATTGGTGAATTGCGCGTTGATACCATTGTTGATGCGAACACGATGGGCCTATTGTTGCACAAACTTTGCCTTGCATTGTTGGTCATGAGATATATATTGTTGGTCCATACAGTGTGTTTGTGAATTGCGTGCTGATACCATTGTTGATACCTATTGTTGTACAAACTTTGCCCTGCATTGTTGGTCACGAGATATTTCTCATTAATATGCCTTGCCATAACCATGAATATCGATTTTTTATCGAAATTTATTATTTTTCCGAAATCTGAGGTAGACAGTGACCTTCCTCATTCTTTGAATGTCAAGTATGCAAAATTTCATCAAGATCGGAATAAAACTGTAGATTTGTATAAAAAACATACAAACAAACAAACAGACCCACAAACATCCTTCTTTATATAGATAGAAGATTTCAACATATCTTTACGAATCATGAGTTTTTAAATCGATTTCAGCAAAAAAAAAAATTTGAATTTCTGAAACGAAAACAAAGGCCTTCACTCTTAGAGAGTGGTAGGCCAAATAAAATAAATAAACGATCCTAATTAATGATATCGAAACTCGCGTTCCAGCAGCCGTATCTCACGCACGCGCAATACGTACGAACGAGCCGACTCGGTCGACTCGTCCGATATTGTATTTGCGTCGGTGCGAGCTCATGCACGACCAACTTGTGACGGCGCATGCGCTAGCACACAAGTCGACACGACTTTCTCAATTTGCGGCGGGCCTTAGAAGGGTATTATTATTCGTATTTCAACCAATAATAAGTCTTAAATTAGCCTTTCTAATGATTATGTAACTATGTATCATAGGCTTTTAATCCCCTGGTCTGTGCACAGGCATTGAATTCCATTGTTTTAGTCCAACAATTGGATTGCTGTATTTACTGAAGAGTCGTTTTTTGCCCCCTCTCTTGAATGAATTTGGCTACAGCTCAAACTTAACAATCGTCTACTGTTTTCTGAAATTCTCGAAGAAATGGTATATTTTTAAAATATATATAGATATTAAGTACAAATAATTATTTTAAGTGTTTATTCAGTTCTTGCAATCGTTCATGATAAAATTTTATTTTCAAAATCCATTTTCATTTTATCAATTTTATATTACATGAAGTTTATTTTACAAAATCTGTTTCAACCCCAGCAGATGTGTCGGTAATTAGTAAATTAGAAATAAATCAGGACTATTAAATGTAAAGAACTTAATACGAAATACACTCTCGAATAATAATTCATAAAATTTTATATAATTTGTCCAACATTGGATGTAAAATTGTAATAAATAAATAAATAAATAAATAAATAAATAAATAAATAAGGTTATAATAAATGATTTAAAAAGTAATCATTATGTCAGTAGTAGCATTTCTTTCCTAATTTCGTTTGCTTCAAGCCCACGTCAGGTTTTCTTCGATGAAACTGGCGTTGCTATGATGCTGCAACAAATCGCTACCCAATTCAACGCACCCTTAATGATTAACATTTTAATGGGGATAGTTATAAAAAGCAATAAATAAATAAATAAATAAATAAATAAATAAAATTAATTATTATTTCTTTTTTTATTAACATCTTTGGAGAGATGTAAGAAATTATTCTAAAACAAATTAGAGAATACAACTTTTAGCGAGAATCTGCTCAAGCTTTTGCTCAAAAGGTCAGGGTATAGTCATCCGCAAGATCTAGAACCCTGAGTGGAAGAATCGATGAAAGAGAAAAGAGAAGTCAATTCTCAGGCATGACTTTATATCATATTTCCCCGTACAGGAATTATCACCAGTACTCGCATTTTTTTATTAATCGATCATTCCACTCAAGGCACTAGATCTTGCGGTTTATCTAAATTTACTAGAAAATTATAAAGATCTCAACTGACTGTATAAGAGAGCAATCCTTGCTGCTAAACTGGCACTGTGAATATGAAGAACCACATACAAGACATGATTCCAAGCTCTCTGATTCTAAAATGTTAAGGATGCAATGTTGAATTTTCCTAGGGGAAACCCGATGCATTTTAAAGAGTTCTATTCGTTTTTACGAAGTGAATATTTACTTTACTAACTCTAATGATTTTTCATGTGTTCTTATTGAAACTATCCTATCAAAAGTCATGGGAAAGCCCTGACTTGAATGAAAATGAGACATTCCTTTG
Organism: Rhysida immarginata; assembly: GCA_023313115.1. Lineage (NCBI taxonomy): Eukaryota > Metazoa > Arthropoda > Chilopoda > Scolopendromorpha > Scolopendridae > Rhysida > Rhysida immarginata. The sequence continues at coordinate 895,350 of JAHWFO010105039.1, forward strand.
CAATTTCACTATTGGCATTCTACCCAGCACTACATAACAGAGGGTATACTATTATGAGATGATGCTTGCGTGAATACTATCAGAATGTATCAAAGAAAAGAGCTTTCACACTTCCGAAGAGGTACAATTGTTGGGTGCCATCTCGCAGGCAAAACTGTTAGAGGGACGTCAACCCTCCTAAACATCCCGAAATCGACCGTTCACAACGTCATCCGGGCATGGAATGAGAAAGGCACCACAAGTGTTCCGCCTAGGACTAGAAGACCCAAGATCATGTCGGCCAGAGACCAAAGGGCTCTTCGTTAAGTGGTCATTGTAAACCGTCACACATCGCTTGATGGACTGACAAGATCGTTCATAGAGTCGACGGGAACAACTGTCAGCACCCCGACTGGTCGCAGGGAACTGCATGCAATGGTTTTTATTGCAAAGCGGCAGCCCACAAACCTAACATCAGCACCAGCAACGCAGCGAGGAGATTGCAATGGTGCACAGAGCGACGACATTGGACTCTGGATCAATGGCGAACGATTGAATGGAGTGACGAGTCCCGTTACACCATCTGGCAATCGGATGGACGGGTTTGGGTATGGCGAACGTTATCTGCCAAGCTGTTTTGTGCCCAAGGTGAAGATCGGCGGAGGGTCGGTGATGGTGTGGGGATGCTTTTCATGGTATAGGTTGGGTGCAATCGTTTCTGTGGACGGACATCTATACGCAGAGCGTTACCAAGACATTCTGGACAACGCAGCACTCCCGTCTCTCTGGCAGCACTTTGGCAATGGCCCTTTTCTGTTTCAGCATGTTAACGCACCTTGCCATGTTTTGATGAAAAGGAGGTTCGAGAATAAATCTAAATCCCATCGAACATCTGTGGGACGTGTTGGATATTAATGTGGACAAACAAGATATTAAAATATGTATATTTTTGAGTGTTTCTACTAAAGTGATGGTGTTTCATGACTTTTGATAGGGTAGTGTATTTCCAAATTCAGATATTGCAAAATATGATCAAACAAACAGCCCGAGCAACGCCTGGCATATCAGCTAGTATTTAATAATTATACTGTAACGTTACGTATTATAATTTTATGGGCATGGCAACTATTGTGCATAATTAGAAGAGTGGTTGTTTTTTCAGTGGATGCCATATGAAGGATATGAATACGACATAGTTCATTATGATAATAATCTTTTGATAGCATTGTTTCAAAAGGAATTAGACAGTAATTATAAAATGGGATAATAAATTACCGTTCTGTTGAAAAATTACCCATGATTGGTACTGCTCTAATTAAGGCGCTACATAACACTTCAGCAAGTCCAAATACCGGTCCTGTAATGAAGGAGTCAGTAAAAAACAAAGGTCCAATAAACTTATCTAATTAAGCTACAACGAACGTTAACTTTGGGGCTATCCCATTAATCTTGGACCAAACATGCGGGTTTTCAGTCTCCCATATTCGTACTTTGTGTTTATTCATCTTCCCGGTTACGTGAAAAGTGGCGTCATCTGAAAAACACTTACGTTGAAGATAATCATTATCGTCATCAATGCGGTCGAGAATCTTCACAGCAAAGGCTTGAAGGTGAGAGCGGGTCGTTTGGTTGCAAAGCTTGAACGATTTGCATCTTATAAATTCTTGTGTAGAATTTTAACCATTGTGCTCTGTGGTACGCCAAGTACGATGAGTTGATTTGCGAGGACTTCGTTGAAAATCTTGACAGATAGCCTCCGTTGTCCCGTCACTCACATTAAGCCAACCATTTCTTGGAAATTCAGCAAAACGCTTTCTGTCTTAATAAACCTGTCATTACCAATGTTTGATGCTCTTACCATTTGATGCTCTCATTCTCTTTTTATTTTCAACATGGCCGATCTGAGCGGTAGCCGTTAACGTTCGCTCCTGACTGTGGTTGATAATTTGTTAAATGCCTTTATAACGCATACCATTTCTATTATCACATGTGCTCAATGTGCTCTAAACATCAGTGCTGGTTAGTACCTTTTGTTGAACTTACTATTAACGAAGCCTAAAGAGAACAAATCTTCGAATGTTCGCAAAATGAATCCCGCCAAGCTAAGTTGGGCTCACCGCCTTCTCCCCGAGCGGACGAGTTCATCATCGCTTCTATCGAGAAAAAAGGTCGCCGAATACTTGTCTAATCCAACAACATTAGATAAATTGTTCGATAGTCTATTGCAGAGATTTACAAAAAAGTTAGACACTTTATTGTTCGATATGATTTCTCGTATTTCGGTGACAGAATCTCGCCTGATGAATTGGACGCCCGACTTACCGCTATAGAAAACACTCTCTCCCCTTTGGATGCAAATCGTAGGCCTACTGCTCATCATGCCGATTCGGAACTCTTCCCGTCTGAAAACACTCGGACAAGACCTTGGTAAGAATCCTGCCTCCATGGTCCCTACTGCAGCAGTAGATCGACGATATTGAACAGCATTCTGGAAGATCTAATGTGAGAATGTACGGTATCGAGGAATCGCCTACACAAAATATCATTACCGCCTGTTTAGAGATTTTCTCCTCCAAATTAGATGTTCAGCTGGATCCATCGCCATCCTCTCGGCTCATAGGATTGGCCCTAGCTCTGCCACAAGGATAAGCCCGATCCTCCTTCAATTTTCCTCTGCGGTCTATAAAGATACTGTTATAAAGAACAGAAGGAAACTGAGAGGCCTCCCAATCCATATCGCTGAAGATTTGACAGCGGCTCGTTAGCGTCTACTTTGTGCCGCGAAATCAAAACTGGGCCCTCGCAACGTCTGGTCCCATGAAAGCAGGATTCTTACCAAGGTCTTGTCCGGTAAAATAATCAACATTTTCAGTATCTCTGATCTTGAATCTATGTCTTGTTAATCAATTGATCTTAAATGCTATACCAATTTCATAAATATCTTTCAAAAGTATATTTAAAATTACATTAAGGTAATCATACCTCAGCCAATATTATATATCCTATTATAGTTGCAATACACTGTTATTAGCTTAGCATGTAATTTATTTTTAGTCTTATCTACCTAGTCTTTCTCCCTCTCGGCTTCCATCCTAATGTCATCTTCTACTAACTTAACTTCAATTAGTGATTTTAACGGTTCTGTTTCGAACCTTTTTCAAAATTCTCCTTCCCCTTTTTTCTTCTTTAGTCTTAATATTCGTAGCTTACACGCTAACTCTTCTGCTCTTTTTGCAACGTTAGCTCTTCTACAGTTCCCTCCGCATATTATTTCTTTGTCTGAAACCCGGACGAGGACCCTGGCTGATATCCCACCTCTAACCAACTATGCAATCGAAGCGATACATCGCCCTTCAAAGAGAGGAGGTGGCCTAACGATTTATATTCTCAATTCATTACATTATACATTCATACTTGAATACTCTACCTATACCCCGGATTACGAAATATTAACCATATTAATTAACAACAAATTCTTTCTCATCTCCTTTTACCGTCCCCCCTCTGGTTCCTTCCCTACTTTCTGCGACTATTTTTCCGCTATGCTTCTCGACCTAGGTTATTCAGATAGGAAAATTATTATTACTGGGGACGTCAACCTTAATTTCTCGATGAATTCGCATAATGTCAACCCGGTTCTCGATCTCACCTCTAGAATCAACCTGGTGCCTCTAATTTCTTCTCCCACACACTACTCTATCGCCCATAAATCTTACTCCTTAATAGACCAATTTTTCTCCTCCTCACTAGATAACATTAACAGCGGTTCCATTGATTGTCACATTTCTGACCATTTTTCCATATTCACATTGCAGGTCCCACTACTAACCCCGCCTACACCCCTCTTATCGCATCATTTGCTTATAATTACTCCTCGTCGAATCGCGATCTTCAGTTCCTTTTTAGAGATAACAGATTGGAATCAATTACTCAATTCTACAGATTCTATTGATGTTTTGTTTGATAAATTCTTATCCTGCATCCATATTGGCTTGGCTAGATACTTCCCTCCTAGGATGATCACTTCAGGAAAACCCCAAATAAGAACAGTGAAACCCTGGTGCAATCCGCATATTTTGACACCCATTAAGCACAAGAACGCCTTTTATCGGAAATCCCGACATACGCCTAACATCCATACTATATCGACATTTCGTTCATTTTCAAACCAGGTACGGAAGACAATTAAGGAGGCAAAATTTTCTTATTTTGCTAGTTTTTTTTAACAACGTCAGTGACAATAAATCTAAATGGCGATCCATTCACAATTTACTTCATGGTCGCACCCCTACTATTCTTCCATTCACTGATCCAACTACCATAGATGCCTCGTATTTAACAGCATTCTTGGATTGCTTATTGCCTGGTACTGCTCCTTCCTCCACCCCTTACTCTGTCACATCTAAAATTTCAGTCAATCCGGGTTCTTTGTTCGTCGCTCCCACTACTAAAGAAGAGGTTGTATCAGCAATTGGTGGTTTAAAACCTTCTTACCGCCCTGACTCGTTAGGCATTTGCTACATTATTCTCTTTTCTGCCTGCGCCGGGTTTGCCACCCCTCTTGCATCCCTTTTCAATATTTCTATATCTCAAGGTTATTACCCGAAATGCTTAAATTCGGCCAATGTTATTCCTATTTTTAAAAAAGGTAATCGCCATGATGCTACCGACCTATTTCCATCTCGCCTTCTTTCGCTAAAATTTTCGAAAACCTTTTTAATAATCGTTTAATGTCATACATCTCAACTGACGCTCTTATTTCTCCTTCACAACATGGTTTTTCTTCTAATCGCAACACATCCACTGCTTGCTATGATTTAACCGAATTTATAATATCCAACATGTCCAAAGGAAAATTAGTGGTTGCTATGTTCCTTTACTACTCGATTCTATCTCTTACGACCTTCTGCTACTTAAATTAAACCGGCTCTATAACATTCGCGGCCCTCCGCTAAACTGGATCGCTAGTTTTTTACATAATCGGCACTTCACCCTAACCCTTGGTAATCTTTCTTCTTCTACTTTAACCCGGAATATTGGGGTACCACAAGGTTCCATACGATCTCCCATCTTATTCAACTTATTCATAAACGACCTCCCCTCAGAACTTAATCCTCTTTCTACGATCCTTTACGCTGATGATGCCACACTTTTATATGCTGATCACTCCCTCTCATCGATTCAACTTTCGTACATTTAATTTAGTACTACAGAAACTGTTCTGCTGGAACTCACGAAATCATCTGCATTTAAATCTTGAGAAAACCACCTATATAATATTTCATCAACGCAATAAAAAATTTGACTTGTGCAACTTCTCTTTGGTATATAACACAGTTGAAGTTAAACCAACTAATACTTACCGATTCTTAGGGATTCATCTTACTCATAATCTTTCATGGGACACTCATGTTAATGCTCTCTCTACGACATTAAATCAATGCCTAGGTCTTTTCTCACGACTTCACTTTTTGCCCAAAAATATCCTTCTTCTACTTAACTTTGTTCTAATTCAATCCGCCCTTAATTAGGTCTTCAGTTTTGGGGTTCAACCACTTCAACAAACCTAACGCGTTTATACCGAATTCAGAAGTGGTTCTTTAAAAATCTTTTTAATTTAAAAAAATCAAAACCAGTCTCCCAGTTTTTCCGGCCGCAGGCATTGTTTCTGTTTTTCAACTATACTCTTTCCATTTAGCTACATTTATTTACAAAGCTTTAAATAACGCCCTGAACATCTCACTCCCTAATAGCTTATTCTTGCCTAAACCAACTGGGCCTTATAACCTGCGTAAAACCACAAATCCAGCTCCTTTGATTAAACACTCATATCAACTAAAAAGTGTTGCTACAGCTGGAAGCAAACTCTGGTTTAGCCTGCCCCCTGCAATACGTACAGCTTCCTCCTTGACATTTTTGAGTCCAGACTAAAGAAATATTTTTCTAATTCTTCCCCCTAACCCTCTAAACATAGCATTTCGTTTTCCAACTGTATTTATTTTTTTATATAATTATATATATTTTTGTTTTGTATTACTTCATTATACGTTCTTCCGGCCAGGGACCTAACTCGTCGGCCTTCAGCCATACTGGCCCTGGTCGGATATTGTATATTACACTTTAATAAATAAATAAACAAACAAGAAATTAAGCCTCCCGAGGAAGGTATAGGAAAGTAGCAGAAGCCCTGAGTTCATCTATTTTTTTATTCGTTCATCTGCACTTTTTAACTCCCCATTTTTTAAATCAAAAATTGATTTTCTCGAACCTCGTATTTAGAAAATATAAAAGAACTCAATCTTCTTTCCTTTCTCATCATTTTCGACCGAATGATATATCACACCCTATGTGTTGCCATAAATTTCTTAAGACCAAGAGATTGCCATCCCCACAACTCCGACCCTATTGGGACAATTTTTGCCCAAACTTTACAGTTATGTTGACATTGCTTAGAGGAATCTGTTTACCGAATTTCACTCCTTTATATGCATAAATACGCGTAGACCTTTTATGCGTACCACAGATCTCTTTTTACAATCTCTCAATATAGTCACAAGTGAATAATAATAATTATTAACTGGAGATGCTCTCCAAGCATAGGTAATGATTTTTTGATTGAAAAATGGAAGGAAAATTTCTGCGACCTGGATTCGAACCAGGAACCTCGACTATCATGGCCGACGCCTCTACCATTTGGGCTTTCAACCGTGATAACTTGGTTGTCTTTAAGACACCTTGAGACAGCTTGGCTGTCCAGGTGTCTGCGATAGCCCAATTGGTAGAGGCGTCGGCCATGATAGTCGAGGTTCCTGGTTCGAATCCAGGTCGCAGAATTTTTCCATCCATTTTTCAATCGAACTCTCTGTATAGTTCCTAACATTGTCCGTAACATTTTCCCATCGTCTTGGTGGCTTCATAATTCCGTTAGCAATTCCCTATCTGTTGAGGTCACGGATGGAGCGGTGGACGTTAAAGCATATATTTCCATTTAAATTAGCAAAAATAAGAAACCTCAGCTACGTAGGAAATATCTAATATCCAAATCCAAAATACGGAATTACATTATCTACAATCTGTACTTAAAAGTGTGAAATAAATTACTTAATTTGACGTATAATACATATACCAACAACTTACATTTATTATACAGTGTCCCAAATGGATGTATACACTCTTTGAAACGTTATAGCTTAGCGACGAAATGAGACAGAAATATAAGGTTTGATGTGTCTGATCCAGACGGCGCTGGTAAAGCATAGCAACTAGAGCACTATAATAGAGAGTACGGACATTCTTTTCTCCGAACGTATGCCGCCAGAAATGCAAGTTCATTGGCTGGTCGGTCGCACGTGGCCCTGCATCAATTTTCTATGTACCTCTGTACGAATGCATACTAGTTAAACGCTGTTAACTTGCAATTTCCTCTTAAATACCATGCTACTGTGCAGTAAACTGCAGTACAAATCACGAATAAATCCCACTAAATCACTAGATTAAAAAAAATTGTTCAGTAAATTAATCTTAGGAAACACTTTTTAAAAGTCCCCCCCCCCCCAACACTCGCTACACAATACAAGGAAAAAAACTTTAATAAATTTTTAGATAACTCGATAAAAATTATATAAAAATTAAGGCTTCATTTGGAGGTTACGTCTTCTCTTATCCTTTTACCATAAGTTTTATCTCTGGGGGTTTTGTAGGGTAGATGTACCAGTAATTGACAGTGTACCAGTAATTGACAATTCACGATATAAAGGCTTTTAATAAAATAACAAGGCAAGAAAAGGGACTGGTGTTGCCACCTCGTATTAAACATTGTAGTTGGCTTCCCAGAACAGTAAAAAACTAGGAACTTTGCTCCCTATTATGGCCGCAAACACATGTTGATTGTTCATTGCCTTACTGAGTCGAGAAAAACTTATAATGGACCACTACGCGAAGGTTTGATTACTTGAATTTATTTCATGAATGTTATGCAATATTTGTCATTAATTTTACGTGACCTTCTAGTAATGACAGAATTTTAGATGACCAATGATTTAATTGTTTTAATCCACCGTCAACTACTGGAACCCAAATACGAGGTCTGTTCAAAAAATACGTAGACTGTTTGAATTGCGCGGGCCCTGTTGGTCCCAATCAAAATCGCTTGGTATCGCCATCTTCTGACAGATCCGCTGATTACAAGGCAGTTTTTTGATTGCAAATATCAGTATTGGTTGATTAGCTACGCGGTTGTTTGTGAAGTGTGTTTTTTTTCGTTTGGCGGATTTTTAGAATGAGTGACTTGAACGAGCAAAGAGTTGCTGTGAAATTTTGTGTTAAACTCGGAAAAACTGCCACTGGACGAGTGGAAAAGGCCAGAAATGTGGACGAGAGGCGACTGGTTGTTTCATCACGACAACGCTCCAGCCCATTCAGCCCTCAGAACTCGAGAGTTTTTGGCCAAACACTCGATCACTGTTCTTCCTCACCCACCCTACTCACCTGACCTCGTTCCTTGTGACTTCTTCTTGTTTCCCAAACTCAAAAGACCTTTGAAAGAAAGGAGATTTGAGACGATTCCCGACATAAAGGCAAATGCGACGAAGGCACTGAAGGACATCACAAAAGAAGCGTTCCAGGACTGTTTCCAAAAGTGGAAACACCGTTGGGATAAGTGTGTGGGTCGGGGAGGAGAGTACTTTGAAGGGGACCCAGATGTGTAACTTCTGAATAAAGTATATTTTGTTTTATGACGTCAGTCTACGTATTTTTTGAACAGACCTCGTATGTTGTGTTACCAGTAATTGACATAACCGGTCTATCATTGATAATTTAGAATGATAAACGAAAAAATTATACTAATGTGATATAGAATGTAGGGTAATAATAAAGGAAACATGATAGTTTTAAGTCTAACTTCTTAATTTCCATTAATTGACCTAGGTCTGTCAATTAGCCTTCTTCTCCATGAGTGAGAAATTTTAAGTAAATCAATGACGAGGTACCCGGGTACCCAGGTCCTTCATCACTGATTTACATGGGAATTAGGAACACACATTATTTTTTATAACTTATCTACACGTGTTGTTATTGATATCAATATGAAATCAATAGCAAAAATCATAATTTTTTTTATTTTAGTAAAAATTTTCAGTTCTGTTTTATTGAAAACTTTCAGTTTTATTTTTTCTGAAAACTTTCAGTTTTGTTTTTCTGAAAACTGTTAGTTTTAATTTTCGTGTTAAGTTTTATTTTCTGGCATTCACTGGACGCTTTCTATACTGGAACTTGTTAGTTTTATACTAGCACAAGACCAACATAAAAATGGCAAAACGCGATCAAGCATTCTCATTGGAAGAATTTAGTCGGTAAGATGATGCACTTACTAATATGCCTACACTTTTGAATTCAATGAGTTTTGAGTAATATGCACTTACTATAATGCCTAATTCATCTTGTTGTAGAATGAGTTTTGAGCAACAACAATCATATCTGGATAATTTTATTGATGATTCGAAAGTGATAATGAGTTGTATTGCTCCAACATTCCTGATGATCTCAGCGTTCCACCAAAAAACAATCAAGCTCTTCAAGATGAAGAATCTGATATAGAAGACATCAATGCAGATCATAATGACCAAATAGAAGTAGATGACTGTTCTGAAAGTTCCAGTGAAGTCGAGAATGAAGAAAGTATTCCCGATCAGCAGATGCTGTATGGCAAGGATGGAACTGCATGGAATCTGACAAGTCCTGTAAGTACTCAAACACCACAGCAAAACATTTTACCAAAAATCAGGACCTGTAAAAAAAGCTCAATTCCTTTCAGTTCTTGAAACCTTCAAGTGCATTTTTGATAATATTATGTGCAATATCATAATCAGGGAAACAAACAGGAAAGCCAAATCTGTATATTCTCAGTGGAATGCAGAAAATCCAAGCAGCCCTCCCAAAGTTTGGAAAAAGTTGAAAGACGAAGAATTCGATAGTTATCTTGGGATTCTCATTACAGCAGGGGTTCACCATTCTTGCTCAGAAGACATCAATTGTCATCGCCCAGTTTGTGATGAGCATACCAAAACAATCACAAAATGTTATGCTTGTTCTGCAAATGTGTAAGCTTTTGAACTGATGTTTTTACTGATTGATATTGTAATTATCTTAGAATTGTTTTTGTAATTAAAATTCATTTAAAGTGTGATCATTCTTTTTTATATCGTTTTTTATATCGTTTTCTTGGGTAATAGTTATAGGGGTACCCGGGTGCCCTTATCATGGGTGTAAAGTGTAAAAGACTTTCAAAATTTTTTTTGAAATTACACAAACTTTTTTTACAATTATTTTTTCTTAAAACTGTATAGGATTACCAACTTAAAGATGTCAAAAAATACCACGGGGAAAATACGAATGTATGATAGATAATTTTTATGTTAAACACGAAAATGGCACCCGGGTACCCCGTCATGGGGAAGAAGGTTATAAGAAGTTGACTGTCAATTTCTAGATCATCCACTTTGACATAAATCTTCTAGGCCCTATACGCCGATTCTTTTGTTGGTTCTGAATCTTGTCACAGAGACGATCAACACATAGCCCAGGAAGAAAACTGCTACTGATATTCTCTTTACTATGATAAAAATTAGCATAGTATGAATTGGATGAATTTTGCAAATAGGAGAACAATCGACAAAAATCAAGTTTTCTAAGAACATTTTGTTGGCCAGATATGATGATATTGCACCATTGGAAAACACCTTCATTTTCTATGGTCCTTGCACTCTACCTGGCAGTGGACTGATTTAATTTATTATTTTAAAGGAAAAAAAGATAAAGGATCTAAATGAACAACTTAAATTTTCAAAAGAACAATTTTAGTTAATGTTAAATACTTTCCACATTCTTAAAAATGCTTGATTTCATCAGCTACTTTTGAATGTAGTCAATTTTTTTTGTAAACAGTATATAATAAAAATGTGCAATTAAAATATTGTCAATTGCAACTGCCTATCAACTTCTGGTGCATTAACTGTCAACTACTAGTGATTGATGCATTAGTTAGGAAAACATTTAATAACTTAATAGCTTTTAAAGATATAATAATTATTTAGAGATTGGCACATTCTGCATTGTATTTACAATTTAATGGTATAACTAGAAAAGTTTCAAAATGCAATTTGATTTCCGTACGCAATTTCGTTTCACGGTAATGTCTTAAACTGTCAATTACCGGTACATCTACCCTACCTGTGTTTTTTACTCTGGGTTTTTTTTCCTCACTTGCACTTGAAGGCTGGGGGTTTTGTCCTACCCTCCATTGAACTACAACTCGTAAAATGTATAATATACTACATTAATGAATTTTCTTTTTATTTGTGTTAAAAATCTAATCATGTTTTACAGAAACATTTTTCTGAAGAACAATTTGAACATGAAGAATTTGGAACAAGTCTATGTCAAAAGACTCATTGAAACATTAAGATGTTTTAGAATTTGCCATGAACAAACTCCTCTACAATTTGTAAATACAGCTGTACACAGAAACATTTATACGAATCAATGAAGCCAGCTTTTTATTATCAAAACTAAGTTTTCATGGCCTTATGAAATTTAAAGGCGTTCAAGTTTTAGCCACTTGCTTTCCTTCTTGTCAGGAAAAAAATGACAGCAGGAGTATGGCAATGTGAGCAGTCATTAAGAATGGAAAATAAATATAAAAAGTAACAAAAAATATTGTTTTTCTTTTCTTTTCTTTCCCTCTCAGAAAATTTTTTTGTTAATTTTGCTAAGGAGGACGTAACATAAAAATCTAACTTAAATCGTTTTAATGACTTAAATTTAAATGTAACATTTGTAAATATAAATAAAATAATATATATTATAAAAATAAGAAAACAAATAATGTGGTAAAACTTTTAATCAGTTTTAAAGCGAGACCTGTTTCATCACTAAATTAGTGATGTAAGTAGTATGTTACCTAAATTAAATCACTTTAATGACTTAAATTTAAATTGTAACATTCGTATATATACATAATATAATATGTAACATTTTATGATAAATAAAGGGGGGGGAGTTATGTTATCTAACTTAAACAGTTTTAAAGAGAGTCCTTTTTCATTGGTTCAGTTTTTAGTAATTAGAAGAAAGGCAACAAAATGGCCGCCACAGACCAACTGTCCGTACTGTCTATTTTAGTGCTCTAATAGCAACACGTTCATTGTTGTTTATTTCTTTATAAAAACCAAAATGGCAGTGAGACTTTCATTCGATGAACGTAAATGGGTATTGAAGTGTTATTAGAAAGTGGAGAATATTGTTGAGGTTCAACGACGTTGGAGGGTAGAATTTGGTACACCACCGCCAACAATAACAAAACTCCGAGACAAATTTGAAGCTGAACGAACGATGAAAGATGTCTTGAAAGATCGGTGCGGAAGAAAGAGAAGTTCCACTGATAACGAGAGTGTTGATGCCATCATGGAGGTTTTTGCACGATCCCCAAAGAAGTCAGTGAAGCAATGCTCTCATGAAATTAGTATCGCCAAATACAGTATTCATCGAATTTTGCGAGGTCAAAAACTGAAGCCTGTCAAAAATTCGAGGTCAAAAATGGAAGGTATTGGGAGTGTATTGTGGCAGAAGGTGGACATTTTGAACATGTACGGGCTTAAGGAAGATTAAGGAATAAAATACAACAAACCTTATATTTCTATCTCATTTCGTTGCTGAGTTATAACGTTTCAAAGAGTGTATACATCAGTTAGGGACACCCTGTTTAATTAGAATGAGTTACAAGTTAATATTTTCTAGTATTTTTATATACCTGTTTTGACAACAATCCAAAGATGCCTGTCCAACCTTCAGGTTTGAGTACTCCATATGAAAGTGGCGGTAGGATGCTATAATTGTATCTAAATTTAGAATAAATGATATGTTTAGCAAACCGTAAGTATGAAATGGTATATATTTTAAGATTAAGATGAATATAATACTGTAAAAAAATATAAACCTTTAGAGCGAATAGGCATTTCCATGGAAGCAAACGGAATTCTTGGAAAATTAACTCAATTAAAATTAAAATAGTCTCCAAAAATTTTCTGGTTCTTCACATCATATCGTTATTTTATTGACATTTCTAGGTTCCAGAACTACTCTTGGCAAATAAAAGAGAAATTACCAAAGAAAACTACTGTCTCAACTTGCCTTACTTGCCTCCATTACGGTTTTCTTCTGTATAAAACACGCGGCCAGTACGAAATAAGAAACTAGCCAAATTTACTCATGTTTCCACCCTCTGTCAGTCTATTACTCTGAAGAAATTTTCCTTGTTCACTTACAAGGCGTATTGAGACCGCAACAGCTACATGGAAATTCGTGTGATGAGTTAGGGTCTGTATAGGCTCCGTGCGGAGTTCATATTTTCGACCTCGATCCCCTCTGGCTACAAAAATTAGCATTTTCTGAATGAGTCGTTTCCACTGCTTGTATTTAGCACTGCGTTCTAAACTGCATTTTCTGATTTTATTTTGGTTTTTTTTTCTAATGGCAATAAATCGGAGAAACTACATTCTTTATGGTTTCTCCAACACCAAAAATTGTTAACCAGCTGTACATTTTTAAAACTTTGTTTCCCGATTCTTATAAGAGATTCCAGCTCTATGTACACTGAGCGACTGTCATTACGCGATGAATTTAGATGCCAAATAAAGCTTGAAGAGAATTTTCCTGTGTAACTGCACTTTCCCGTGATTATGTTTCATGCAAAAAGCACCGGGATTCTATCAAACCGCTGCAATCATTTGTAAACTTCCTTTACTAATGAATTACTAGCTATCAACCCTCCCCCCCCCCCTCTCATCACACACTTATTATGAAAGTAGATAGTTATATCTTTAGTAATATTGCTCTAGAAAGCTACAAAAACACTTATTATTCATATTATACGAGTCTTTACAATTCATGTCTATATTGTAATAGCCTGTATAGTGTAATCACAGCAGCGAGCACAGCTTCTTCGAAATCCCTCGACACAGCAAGAGGAGGAAATGAAAAGTGGTTATTAAAGGTACTCATTGTAGTTGCATTTTGTCCTATCTGGGTGTAATCTAGGCTATATTATTTCGGATTTCTTCATTAGTTAATGAAGGAAACAGAAAACTACTACGTACGTCCACGTCGTTGTTCCTGATTAGCGCTACAATAGTTAATTTATGGACCGTTTTTAAACTCTGGAGTATGAAATATATAAATCAGCGTACACTAAAAATCGGCAGTAAAAATAAAGGTCCCCATTCAAAATTTTGAATATTCCCCTGATCTACAATAGAGTGCGGGAGAAGCCTTGATAATTTTTCATCGTCTCTGATTTACATTTTGGTGAGAAGTTCATTTCTCGAGAGAATCGTAAATTCTATACCAAATTGAAAAAATATTTCAGATAAAAGTTTCGTATCTTTTCTCCGTAGAAACCGAATCTTCAACAAAAAATAGGGGTTCCTATTTAAGATTTCAAAGTTGCCCCTTCCCCAACCCTCAGGGTGTTGGGGTGAGGGGAGTCGGGTTTGGTATCATTTTATAGCTTTTTGGATAATATTAAACACGTGTTTTTTGTTTTTTCATTCTGATGTGTATTTTTCGAGATATTCTAATGTCCCGATCTTTTTATCACACCCTGTAGAAGTGGGGCAGCATAGGTACCTCTCTCTATTACGAGGAATATATCAGCCGACTGGGCCAGCAACACATAGAGTATCAACGGTAGAACCTACTTAAAGCTGGCACAAGAGTTTATTATGAGACCCACCGGCACTGCTCAGCAGAGAAGCAACGCAGACACTACAACCGCATCTCAGGATCAGTTTCGTCGTCAGTTCTGAGTTAAAACTACAGTGGTCATATCTTAGCAATTAACGAAAGGGGGGGGGGGTGAGGCAAAGATTGTCACGTGACACGGTTTCTCTTCGTGCCTTGGCCGATAATTCAAATATACGGAGTAAACGGCTAGCGATAGAATTGTCATAATCCGTTCTATTCGTGGATCAAGGGCCTCCTTTGCTAGTTGAGCTAAATTGGTGACTTCAGGGAAGTTCGTTTGGGCATATAGTAAAAGATTGGCGGTTCATCGTCCGCGGTAGCTCAGATTCTCGAAGATGCTTTCGTTGCTTCTTTTGGTGAGGTTCAATAATCGCCTACAGTTCACAGGTCTTGTCCGTTCAGTTCTTATATCCTTTGCTCTTGAAATATGTTGGATAGCTTGGTCACGTCAGGCCTGAAAATAATAAAGACGGCAATTTTTTTATCCTTTGGCTAAATCGGCGCCAGCAAAAGACGTGGTACTTTGTTCTAGTCCAGGTCAGGGAATTTTCCTTCCTTTTTAGCACATTTTCTATATATAGAAATGTGCTTATGTGATCGGTTTGTCCAGCTGTCCGTCCGTCCGTCCGTCTGTAGACAATCCCACAATTCATTGCGTTGCATGTATTGAATTGCATGTATTGCAAATCTCACAATTCATTCAATCATGTCTTGAATTGCTGGAAGAAACGAATTATCCTCGCATTTGGTAAAACGCGTGTTCAGAACATGGGTTCGGTTCTGCGCGTGCTCTAAACATTAATGAGATGGTGTGCATGCAGGATGCACGTGTTTGACGATTATTAAAAGGGTAGTTCGCTCCCTAAATCAAGAGAATTTTTTTATTCCTAGGGAGCTTAGCATTTATTACGATAACTTGAAAACGAATTAACTTTTTCACAGTCTGTTTTCACCAATCCATTAAAATGGGACAGAGTACGCAGAAGTACGAACGTGAGATAGCAGGAATAAGTACGTGCTCTAATAGCACGTGCTTAAATAGTACCATTATGATACCCTCTTAAACATTTCCTATAACAAGATATGGCAAGTAATATATCAAACAAATTGTCACAACATATCATGAACGAATATAAAAGAGTAACAAGTGATAGCAAGTATCGGTCTAATGGCACGTGTACGTGCAAGGATGTCTCATGAATGAATATAACGGTATATAGTGATGTCTGAATTGTTTAGTAGTACGTGTTTTAATGGTACCAAGTGGTACCATTGGAACTTTCAATGCTAGGATATGGCATTAATATATCAAACCACTCGTAATAACGTGCCATGAGTGAATATCACGAGAAAATAATGATCATAGTTATTGGTTTAGTAGCACGTGCCCTAATGGTGCCCTATGATACCATATGGTAACCTTGGAACTTTCAATGCTAAGATATGGCATGCAATATATCAAACGACTCGTAACAACGTGCCATGAGTGACTATCACGAGAAAATAATGATAATGGTTAACAGTTTAGTAGCACGTGCCCTAATGGTGCCCTATGAAACCATTGGAACTTTCAATGCTAAGATATGGCATGTAATATATCAAACGACTCGTAACAACATGTAATGAGTGAATATCATGAGAAAATAATGATAATTGTTATTGGTTTAGTATCACGTGCCCTAATGGTGCCCTATGAAACCATTGGAACTTTCAATGCTAAGATATAGCATGTAATATATCAAACGACTCATAACAAGGTGCCATGAGTGAATATCACGAGAAAATAATGATAATGGTTATTGGTTTAGTAGCACGTGCCCTAATGGTGCCCTATGGCATGATATGGTACCATTGGAAGTTTCAATTCTAACACATGGCATGTAATATATCAAACGACTCGTAACAACATGTAATGAGTGAATATCACGAGAAAATATTGATAATGGTTATTGGTTTACTAGCACGTGCCCTAATGGTGCCCTATGGAACCATTGGAACTTTCAATGCTAAGATATGGCATGTAATATATCAAACGACTCGTAACAACATGTAATGAGTGAATATCACGAGAAAATAATGATAATGGTTATTGGTTTACTAGCACGTGCCCTAATGGTGCCCTTTGGAACCATATGGTACAATTGGTAATTTCAATGCTAAGATATGGCATGTAATAGATCAAACGACTCGTAATAACGTGCCATGAGTGAATATCACGTGTAAATAATGATAATAGTTATTAGTTTAGTAGCACGTGCCCTAATGGTGCCCTATGGTACCATATGGTAACCTTGGAACTTTCAATGCTAAGATATGGCATGTAATATATCAAACGACTCGTAACAACGTGCCATAAGTGACTATCACGAGTAAATAATGATAGTGGCAATTGGTTTTGTAGCACGTGCCCTAATGGTACAATACAGAATTTATAGAACTTTTAATGCTAAGATATGGCGTGTAATATATCAACCAACTCCTTACGCGTTATTAGATCATTTGTTATACATAGCTTATTTGAATCAAGAGTATAGTACTCTTAGGCTTAATGGTATTTAAAACTCATTACTAATTAATTTATTAGTAGTTAATCGCTTGCTGCAATAAGAGTTTAGTAATTTAATATGAAAATCTAATAGATGCTTACACATAACGCTTCAGCAATTGAGGCTCACTTCGTTTAACATTATGTGAGAATTCTTACAAATTAAAGAACTTTTATTTTTTTAAGTGTATGAGGAATAACTTCACTCTCCATTTACCTTTCATTCTTCAAGTTTATTCTTTTAAATTCTCTCTATACGTTAGCCTATTTAAATAGTAATTTACAATTTAGTTTTCATATTTATTTATTTACTCTCATGTGTTTTAAAATGTTGGTTAATTCTATATATCCATGTACGATGCTATAAATAGAAAATGTGCTCCTTTTATCCGCTTTGGCGGTAAAATCATTCTTGTTTGTAAATAGGGTTAATTTTTGCTATTTTTAGGGCCCGAGGA
This sequence comes from Rhysida immarginata, assembly GCA_023313115.1. Lineage (NCBI taxonomy): Eukaryota > Metazoa > Arthropoda > Chilopoda > Scolopendromorpha > Scolopendridae > Rhysida > Rhysida immarginata. Next base: position 913,131 of record JAHWFO010105039.1, read on the forward strand.
AATTTTTTCTTACTAATTATCAAAGTACATAATTGATAAATGATCTTAAGGCCGGTAGCATTAAGATTTTTAACTAACTTTGCTGCCATGGTAAGGGGATAGCAGAGGCCTTTGATCTTAACCTTTTTTATTAGTTTGGCAAATTTCCAGCCATACGGTATACCGGGTTCTGGAGATCTATCTTGGCACTTGACAACAGAATCAATTATGTTAAGAGGTTGAGGTAGATTCGTAGGGTTATTTACCCAATCTAGATACTTGCAAAAATCATCTTGAGACATGCTAGGTTTCTTACATATGCAATTAGTGCGTATTAATTGCCAAATACGTATCGATTTGGAATAACGGGCAACTGTGGCTCTGTTTGCCTCTCTAATCGCTTTTTTATATACCTTGTTGGCCTGTTTGAACTGCTGTAAAGATTGACAGTCATTTAAAAGCATATAATTTCGTATGCCTCTGTTTTGGTCTTCCATTTACTAATTAATATTTACTAATATAACGAGCAAATTATGATAGTGGGACTTGGTTTAGTAGTACGTGCCCTAATGGTACCATATGTACTGTTGGAACTTTCAGTGCTAAAATATGTCATGTAATATATCAAACAACTCGTAACAACGTGTCATGAGTGAATATAACGAGTAAATAATGATACTGACAGTTCGTTTAGTAGCACGTGTTCTAATGGTATCACGTGTTACTGTCTGAACTTTTAATGCTAAGATATGGCATGTCGTATATCAAATAACTCGTAACAACGTGTTATGAGTGAATATAACGCGTAAATAAGGATAGTCGGAATTGTTTAGTAGTATATGTTTTAATCGTGCTATACGGTACCTTTGGAAACTGTCAGTGCTAAGATATGGCGTGTAATATATCAACCAACTCCTTACGAGTTGTTAGACCTATTGTTATCCATAGCGTATTTGTATCAAGAGCATATTGCTGTTTGGCTTAATAGTATCTAAAACTAAATGATGTGAATTTGTAGTAGTTAATCACTTGCTTCAATAGTAGATGGTAACATAGAAACACTTTAGCAATTGAATATAAAAAAATAATAAATGCTTACACATAATGCTTCACCAACTGAGGCTCACTTCGTTTAACATTATGTGGGAATGCCTACAAATTAAAAAATTTTATTTGTTCAAATATATAAAGAATAACTTTACTCTCCATTTAACCTTTCAGTTCTTCAAGTTCATGTGTTTACATAAATAGTAATTTACAGTTTAGTTTTCATATTTATATATTTTTTCTAAAGGGTTTTAAAATGTTGGTTAATTCTATATAACCATGTATGATGCTATAACACGAAAATGTGCTCCCTTTATCCGCTTTGGCGGTAAAATCATTCTTGTTCTACTTTGCAGTTACGATCATAATGTTTAAGAACTTGAACTGTGAATCAATTATCAATTGTTTATGTGTTCGTTACTATGTACTTTATCTGTCCAGACAACTAAAGGATTGATTTAGAAAGGACTACATTGTGAGATCTTTCCTAGATAGATCATATTTCAAGCTCCATAAACAATCTACCGGTAACCGTTAATTATAAACGTTTTATTTATTTCAACTTTCTGATAGAGCAGTGATTAAACGCCAAGTGTATATTATAACATTCATATTGCTACGTAAGTCGGGGTAAGACGCCAAATGTAATGATTATCATTTTTTATTTAAAAATGAGAAGTCAACGAATTATTTTTAAATACATCCATATATTGTTTTTCTATTCACATTTAACTGAAAATATTTGGGGTTAGTTGTACTCTGTATAATTGCAAGTGTGTTACGTGAAATGTCTTTGCTGCCGTGAGATGGTGAATGAAACAGGAACTGAAATTTTGAAATAATTGTTTATTTGAATCGATAATTTGAGGTACTATACGTCGTTTGCGATTTATATAAAGCTTTTTACTCCTGTCCCTGTGATGGAGTCCCTTAAAACTTTAGTATTGATTTGTCAAAACAACAAAATCGAGTGAAGTACATACAGGATAGTAAGAAAAAGTTGGGTAGATACACCATATTCTGGACCGGGTGTTTTAGACCCATTTTCCAAAATGGCCGACACATATATTTCTGCTCCTGTGATAGTCATACTCATGATTTAGGTGTTTAAATATGATTTTAACGGCATGGAATTGATAAGGATGGTTGTGAAATTGCTGCCTACTATTTATTAACAAAAATCAGTACAAAAGGTTTTGCATGACTCCTTTATTACAGGGCGTAATCCGCAATTTAAAAACTGGCCTACTTTACTGTTATATTTATGCTGTAATTATATGTTATATTTATGCATCCTGAAAACTGGAATGTTCATTTCATAAAGAATAATTTTTTACAGGTAAATTAATATTGATGAAAGTGGATAATCAACAAAGGATGGGAATGAGACTGGCAACTGTTCGCCAAGAAAAAGCAAAAGTTTTATTTGACGTGGAGAGGTGCATTATTTTGTCAGGCTGTAGACAGTAACAAGACATCTACCACAGTTAATGGAAGAAATAGAGTACAAAAAGCAGCCGCCATAAGAGATGACATAGTTGCAAAATGCTGAAAAGAGTGGCTTCTGGCGTTATGTTTGTGTATCACGTATCAAACCAATGCTATAAAACGTATACTTTTTATAAATCTCTTTTAAAATAAATAGCAGCAGAAAAGGCTAATAGTGAAGTATCAGAAAGTGAAGATGACCATGTCAATGACGTAATTTCCAGGAAAACAAGATCATCAGATTTTATTTTACCTTGAAAGCCTCCTTCATCAATTGTGCGCCCAATACATATTGGATGTTTTGTTTATGGGCTTCAGAGTGATAATGGTGTCCGGGACAAGTTTCGTATAAGTGAATCTGAAAGAGCAAATATTTTTTGTCTGCAGCAATCTGTTTTCAAGATGACGTTTATATTCGTGTGGTAGATCTGGAATCAGATACTCAAGTGTTTGATGCAGATTTAATGTACCACAAAGTTTGTTTGGAAGCATATTTAAGAAAATATGAATATGCTATGAAAAATGTTAAAGAACAGAAAACCAATTTACCAATAGATGTAGCACTTGAATAAGTAATGTAAATTATAGGTCCTAAGTTTATCTGAATCACGGAATTTAATTTATTATCAAGTCCAAAGTCTACTTTCTGTAAAATTTCTCTGATTTCTTTTGCAGCAACTTTGATGTTATCTACTTTCCGCATACGTTTTACTACTTCATCAATCCTTAGTTTTGACGAGAAAACCATCAATGACTCATTTTTGCTTTCAGGTGAACTGAAACCTATTTCATCCTTGCAATGTCTTTGCAGTCTTAGTTAAACTTCGTTGTTTCTAATTACGTTTCCACCTGTCAGTCATTTAACAATTCACGGATTTTCGTTAGTGTGAAGCCGTATCCTTCTTAAAGCTAGGGTCTGTAACTACCATTCCTCTTTCAAATGCCACATCTTTTGGTGAATTGGTTTTCTGTTCTTTAACATCTATTATAGCATATTCATATTTTGTGGTACATTATATCTGCATTAAACACTTGAGTATCTGATTCCAGATCTGCCACACATGTATAAACGTCATCTTGAAAATAGATTGCTGCAGATAAACAATTTTTTGCTCGTTCAGATTCACTTATACGAAACTTGTCTCGGACATCATTATGAATTTGAAGCCCACAGACAATACATTGAATATGTGTTGGGCGCACAATTGATGAAGGAGGCTTTTGTGGTACAACAGAATCTGATGATCTTGTTTTCCTGGAAATTACGTCATTGGTATGGTCATCTTCACTTTCTGATACTTCACTATTAGCCTTTTGTGCTGCTATTTTTTCAAGAGATTTTTTTAAAGTACACGTTTAATAGCACCGGTTTGTCACATGATACACAAACATAACGTCAAAGCCACACTTTTCAGCCTTTTTGCAACTATGTCATCTCTTATGGCGGCTGCTTCTTTCTATTCTTTTTCTTCCATTAACTGTGGCAGCTGTCTTGTTACTGTCTACAGTCGCCTGACAAATAATGCACTTCTTCACGTCAAATAAAACATTTGGTTTTTTCTTGGCGAACAGTTACCAGTCTCATTCCCATCCTTTTTTGATCATCCATTTTCATCAATGTTAGTTAAAAAATTAATGTTTATGAAATGAATATTCCAGTCTTTAGGATGCATAAAAATTATACATAATTACAGCATAAATATTACAGTAAAGTAGGTCAGTTTTTAAATTGCGGATTACGCCCTGTAATAAATGAGTCATGCAAAACTATTAGTACTGATTTTCTTTAATAAATCATAGTCAGGCAACTTCACAAACCATCCTATTCGATTCTTTTCCCTTAAAAACTTATATTTAGTTACCTAAATGATGAATATGACTATCATAGGAGGAGAAATATATACAAAATATAAAAGGTATCGGCCTCGAGTACCGGAACGAAAAATAGACCACTATTCCACATAAGAATTTTTAATTGACGGATACGTATTTCGGTAGCACTGCTGCCTTCTTCATCATCCAACTATCGACCACGACCAGTAGACGTAAACAGAGCTACTGATTACCTCTGTTTACCTCTACTGATCGTGGTCGATAGTTGGATGCTGAAAAAGTGTCACGTGGATTCGGCAGAGTAAAAGACAAGAACGCAGGAACGTGAATAAATAATAATAATAATTTTTATTGTAAACGATTCTTAGCAACACTAGCACTGCAGTGTTGTAAAAGCAAATAAAATGAACGATAAATCAAGCAGTGGGAGATTACAGAAATAATAATAAAGTCACAGTTTCAGAAATTAATTCTTTAGTTTAATTCATCAATCCGACTAGGCCTGTAGTACGAAAACGCAAACGATAAAAGTTCGAAGAGCAAGTTGACCACACCCAATCGATACTTACGATTGCAAAAATGGGAGTTCAATTCGGTATATTGTGGATGTATGATGAATAGATGAAGATCAGCAGCTCGCGAATACCGAGGCTAGTTAACTCGATATTCGGAATCTGTTCCGGTAGAATATTGCAATACTTGATAGACACTGCACTTGGATGTTGTGATGTGGAGTTTTTGGTTAGAAGTAGGAGATTGTAGAACCAAACTAAAAATTCGAGGGGGTAGCTGGAAGATCCCAAACGTATGACAAGGCTAGTTAACTCGGCGAGACGAATGGGGCACTATTGTAGAAATGACACTTAGCTGCAAACGATGCTAAGCGGCGGATGAAATAACAATATCTCTTCGATGCAACAGAACTTGAAGAGATCGCTGCAAAACGCAGGATTACAGCCTGTCGAAAACTTTGAAGGATGAGAATATCACGGATAACAATGACGAGACTGTAGCACAATATCACTCAGGCAATTACAAACGCGCACTAACTGTATTGGGCTTTACTGACACGCTACATGTCATTAATACTGATTACTGGATAAACACATACAATCTTGAAGCTGAATAAATCACACTTTTGTTTTTTGGAGCACCACACACAAAAGCAAATCACATACAATAATGGCCACAGTAGCTGAGGGCTATAACATCATTACGTCAGTAGCACTTTTAAACTAGAAAGGAGAATATAATTGAACTATGTAATGACGGAGCACTATAGCACTACACTGAATAATTTTATAATCACACTGATACACCACACTATATGCGAGATCATGAAACCTTTGGAAAATGTGTCCCTGACATTCACGGAATCATTTTCTGAAGTTCTTAGAATCACACTGGCGGTACAAATGGCTCGGTTCATGTTGCATTTTCTTAAATAAACTTAGCCTCATCCAGTGTGACCATGTATTTCCACTTCTCATCCACTACGTATCGTTCATCGGTATATTAGTTTACACAGTTACGGTTGTTGGTCCGTTGCTCTTGAACATGGCGCGGCAACAACTTATGAACCTGGCTCTTGTGTCGCTTCTCCAGTTGAAAATCACTGCTGATAATTGTGTTTACCGTATATTTAGATTTCCCTATCTTCTGTGCAATGGCCCGTTTTTTTTGTTGGGTTACATCCGGTTACGAGAGCCCGAAATTTCCGGGTGACTCAGGAGTACGGTAGTGGATGGTCTCAGATTGGCTTCCTTTTTACCCTCAGGAATGCCCCCGCTTCTGGTTTTGCCAATGTTATTTACTACACTAGAATATTAGTTTCTCGGAAAAGACGAACCTTCGCTTCTTGCATGCTTTCATAATTTTGGAATAGCTGTATTTGTCGTCGGAAAGAGCTGTTATGTAGCCCTCCCAATACTTGTCAATTTTCGGTGGCAGAAGTCAATGCTTTTAGTTCGTTGTTCGAATACTAACTATTTTACTACCTACCCTAACAATACTCCATGTGAAATTAACGCGCGCGCCACATTTACCACAGATCCCTAACACCCCTCTGCATAAACAGAGGCCAATGCAAATCGAACTTCTTTGGCATAGTAACTTCTCCAACTGATACTGTCTGTAGAGATTTATGCCTGCTTTTGATAAGTTCATTAAGGGAATCGGTCTAGTTATATGAACTACACAATTCTGCGAATGTATATAAATCGCAACGCCACCGTTGAGCCGTAGAGTCCATCGCGCCTCCCGTAGCTTGACAATCGATCGTGTGGTTCTACATGCATTTATTCGAATATTCCTTTTAGTCATCCGAGTCTCCGACATAGCCAAATAGTGAGAGATCCTGACCCCTGGTTCCATTGGAGAGACCGGCATCGTGATCAATCAAGCTTTGTACGTTCGTAAAGGTGACCATGATAATGTCATGTCACCACTGTCGTCGAGAGCGCAGAGCTGTTGCACTTCTATGGTGACCCGTAATATCTTCTATGCAGATTGCTGATAACCCGGATTAATAGCATTCCATATTGGTTAACATGTACAGCGAACGAGTAAATTTTCGGAAGGTGGTAAAGAAATTACTTATTGTTTTTTTAATATTTTATTTCTTTTTATTTCAAAGACGGAGAAGAGCGTGAAGATGTTATCCCTAGATTTCATTACGCTTACCCTTGGCTGTAAACTTCGCCGATTGCGGCAATTTTATGACGTCACGTCCAGGATTACGGTTGCTCTGATATTGCTACTTGTAAATAAGGGTTAGCGTGAATACATATTTACGCTTACAGAACAGATTTCTTTTATTTATATACTTATTTTGTTATTTATTTTCTTTGATTGAACTCTAGAAGGCTATAAGTCAAAAGTTTTAATTAAAAATATTCTTTTCGTAAGCTTCTGTATGTTCGTGTTATATTTCGCTATAAATTTATACGTGACAGGTATTATCTTTTTATTTTTTCACCCGTTTTAAAAATAATTTTTCGTAAAAAAAATATAAAAGCTCTTTCTCATAACATTATCCCTATCATTTGGAAAACAAAAATATATTTACTTACCGTGCGGAAAATATGGACGATAGTATTTCGAAAGCCTCAATCATAAGACCACTGAAGATTGGTTTCCCCTTAATGTCATCAATTATTACGAATGGGTTCAACTATGAAATAAAAAAATGTAAATATAGTGTTTCAAAGCAATAGAATGGAATTATGTGATGAAAAATCTCATCACACATTACTTTCTTTTCAATTTAATACTTTAATTTTTTTTTTCAAATAAAGGAGGAATCAGAATTTGACGGCACGCAAATTGCGCACACGTAGGCCATCGCAATGCTTTGTTTTAATTAGACAGTCGGATTCCCCCGGTCCGTGCCAGTTCTGAGTCGGCTGTTGGGCACCGGACGAAGTGCACGGGGTCTCGCCCCTTGATGGGAACGAGAGGACTCCCGCCACGGGGCCTCAGAGATTGAGTAGAACACCTTTACGACATCATAATATGGTTTGAGTTAGTCTCAGTTCGCCACCAGTGAATATAGCAGCCAACTGGAAATGGATGAGGAACATATTCAACATTGTATGAAATTCGTCAGGAAAGCACTCCAATTGCTGAAAGGAACTAATGAGCAGGCTGATGCTATAATATAAAAGAATGCAGTAGTTTGCTGAAATGATGTCGAGGGTGAGTTTTGACTGTATCAGAGACAGAAGACCAGCAACAACGGGGATATGCTGAAGACCTTATTCGAGATCAACCTATCCTTAATCTAGTGGAAGTTGGCTGCAAAGATGCTGCTTGCTCACACAGGCATTGTCCATTTCTTTATCATTGCCCTTAATCATTCCCTAAATGATTATCCCCTTTTTCAAGCAATATAGCAATTCCGAGGCGGACAAAGTTTTTACCACTCGGGAATATCAACAAGCACTTATTCGTTGCTGTGCGTCGAGGTCGTCGCGTTTCTACAGGAATAGTAACCGAGAACTGACAAGACTAAACCAGCATTTGGACTGATTTATACTTTAATATAGCCTACTGTATGTAACACTTTTCTATTGTCTTGCATATGCAACATAGTACTTCTTTACACATTATCAAGCTTTCTTTTGTTATATTAAGTTTTATGAAAGACACAACTTATCACATTTATCAAAACTATATAAATAAGAAGAGTGTTTTTTGTGGATTTGTGCATTTGCTTGTTTCTTATAATGAATGGATATTTATAAGAGAAAAGGACGAGACACAAAAACCCTGGAATGCAATAAATAGTTAATAAATACAACTGAAAAATAAAATAATAATTAACAAATAACAAAATAATAAATATATAAGTATAATCAAAATAAAACTAAAAAATCAAATAAAGAGCTGACGTTTCGGATAGAGCCTATCCTTT
>JAHWFO010105039.1:926891-977660 GCA_023313115.1 Rhysida immarginata
TTTTTTTTATTATTTTATTTCTTTAATCCTTACTTTTAGGAACTTAAATGAATTCTTCCTCGTCGCAGCAGAAAAGTTACCTGTGTGCCCTTTAGTGTTGTTTTCCCTCCCTTTGTTTTTTTTTTCTCTCCTTTGGTGTAGTAAATTGTGGCTGTGCCCCTGTTGACTTCAGTCTTATTTTTGCGTGACGAGGTAAGTAACCTGTAATTTATGGAAAATTTGACAACTTCTGCTTTTGTTTATTTGGTATTTATTTAATTTTTTTTTCTTCTCTTATCAACTAAACCTTTAATTTTTATATATCAATTTTTTTGGATTTGCTGGTTATTCCCAATCTCTCTCTCTCGCATTCAGCGGCCTTAGTTCATCAGCGAACTTTTCACCAACTGCCTTCAGCCTGATTCCCCTCGACCTTCTTTGGATTGAGTGAAGTTGTTCCTTTTCCCCAGTCACGTGGTTTATTCGACTTTAGTTCTTTCTTTTATGTTAATTATCCATCATTCAAGTGTCCTTTTCTCTTTAATATTTATCTATTGTAATTTTTTTTTTTAGTTCCAAGCGTTTGTTCGATGTGTTTTTTTTTTTTTTTGTTTTTTTGAACTATTTATTCGCCTATCCAGCTTAGTGAAATCCCTCGTTCTGGACTTTCTTCGGCTGATCAAGGCTTATCGGCGTTGTTCCACTCCTTTAGCACTACAAATTCGATCATCGTTGGGATCTTCGCAATTTTATCTTCGGAAAAAAGGGAACTCGTCAGAAGAAGTCCAATAGCGTCTGACTAATCAACTATGTATTCTTTGTTTGATTATACTTTTTTTTTTCTATCTCTAAAAAAAGTAATTGGGAAAAAATAAAAAGCAACAAAGCCGCTTGGAATTAATTTTTCTTTATTGAATTTAATCACAGATTTTATTTTAGGTTAATAAAGATTTAAAAAGGAATTGAAAACTTAATTAAGCTAATTTTTGTTCCTTCTTGGTGATAAACAACAGATTTTTAATCCTTTCATTTCATAATTTAGTCTACTCAATGGTAATTAAAGTAATCCCTCGCCTTGGCTGGAAGCAAGACATGCAATTTTTGGGTTTAGAGGACTAGTAAAAGATTTCAGGTTTCTGTAGCTGTGCGTGTCACTGAAATGGCACGCTACAATACATACATACAGTGCGTCGCAAAAGTTTAGTCAAAATCATTTTTTTCATGGCAAACACGCTTATTATACTAAACGTGAAATTGTCTTTTATAATACTTAAGAATGAAACAAAATCATACCATACACGGAGTTTTTAATACACAGCTTGCGTATTTCGTACAAAAATGACAAACAAACAAAGAACGACATAGTTTTGACGTCTCAAAAGTTTAGGCAATAACCGTATCTCCTCGTTTAGAATGGCCACAGTCATGCAACTTAGTATAAAACATGTAAAAATTATTCAAATTAGATGTGAAAATATATAAAAGTAATAGGATTTCTTATTAAACTGATTCATAATCATGCCAGCTAACAAGCAATTCACTACTGACGAAGAGGCGAAGATCTGGATGCTGAAAGCAAAGAGGCATTCAGTTAAAGAGATTGCTTCAATTATACAGCGTTCTGTATTTGTAATTTACGAAGTTCTACCAAGAGGTGAACATCATGAAGCGCAGCCACGCACTGGACGACCCAGTGCAAACTCATCCCGTGATGACAGACGAATCATCAGACTGGCGTCCAATAACAGTTTGTCTGCTAGACAAATTGCTCAACAGACAAACCTAGCATCAAAAGACACCAATCTTAGGACCTTAAGGAATGCCAACTTCTTCCTTATGTGAAACTGACAAAACGTCCGCCCCTAAAAACCCGAACACATTGAAGCACGTTTGATCTGGGCACAAGCCCATATGCATTGGAAGGACGAGTGGCTATCGGTTCTCTTCTCAGATGAGAAAAAGTGGAATGTAGATGGCCCAGACGGTTGGGTCAGCTATTGGCCATGACCTGAGAACAGAGAAGCGGTGTTTTTTCAGCAGGCAGAATGGAGGAGGTTCTGTGATTGAATGGGGAGCGTTTAGATTCAATGGAACAACATTGTTAGAATATGTAATTGGTCGTCAGAAGGATGAAAATTAGCAAAAAAACATTGACTGACAATTTATTACCGTTTGGCGAGATGACCGGTGGCCCAGCGTGGATTTTCCAGCAGGACAACGCTCCTATCCATAGCGTCCACAAAACGATGGTTCCAGCAACATGGGATTCGTGACATGAAGTGGCCTGCAAGAAGCCCAGACTTGAATCCCATTGAAAATCTCTAGGGGATTATGTCTAGGCAATTTATGCCGGTGCGAAGTAATACTCATCTGTGGACGAACTGAAGGACGCGATTTCTGATTGTTGCTACAATATGGACCCAGAAGTGCTGCAAACTTTGGTTATTTCGATGAGTAATCGCGTCTTCCAAGTAATTAAAGCCAATGGAAACATAATTTCTCGTTAATGTTATGATAAAAGTCCAATTACGTTTCTTTGCCTATATTTTTGACACGTCAAAACTATGTCGTTCTTTATTTGTTTGTCATTTTTGTACGAAATACGTACGCTATGTATGAAAAACTCCGGGTATGGATGGAGTTTTTTCATTCTTAAGTATTATAAAAGACAATTTCACGTTTAGTATAATATACGTGTTTGCCATGAAAAAAATGATTTTGCCTAAACTTTTGCGACGCACTGTATATACATACACTTATGAAATTTGGCACACCTGTTTAGAAGCCCACGTAGACTAAAATATACGAATATTGTGCAATTCCAACAATATTACATACATACTGGTCGAATTGATAACTTCCTTTTTTGAAGTCGGTTAAAAAAGGATATGATTATGCAGTATACTATATGCTGTTTACTATAGGCTATATGAGGCGTTGAGCGCAATAGTGGCCCAACCAACAATAATGTTGAAAAAGAGTAACATGTGGAAATAACTTGCTGATAGATTGCTGATAGATTGCTTTTTACAGTGCCATTGTGGCCCATCCATAGTTTGGTGTGCGTACCAACAGAGGTCGCTAAATTCCATTTTGCATACATAATAGGGAAGAATTCTGTGGATTTTCTCAGAACATATTTTTTTCGGCTTGGGCCACTTTTGCGCTCAACGCCTCATATCATAACGACTTTTGTTATCTTATAAAATACAGTATGGCGACATGAGCAATTTCGGTATCAAAATATTAGAGAATTTAAAAAGTATCAGGTCATTACATATAAAATATTGGATTGCAGAGATCATCTTTAATGGCTCTCTAGAAAGGACACCTTCACAGTGCTATTCGAAATAAGCCCCATTGCAATCCCAACATTGTTACCAACGATTTGGCAGCTTCTCGAGCCCTCTCCGACAGATTCCATGGTCACGGGACTCAAACTCCCGGAATACGTTTTCGACGTCTGCTTGGGTTAAGAATGTTTTCGTCCGGAGAAAGTTGTCCAGGCTCTGGAAAAGATGGAAGTCGGTAGGGGAGAGGTCCAGAGAGTACGGGTGGTGTGGAAGCACCTCGTAATCCAGATCCTGTAGCGACTGCACGGTCGTTCGTGCAGCAGAAGGCATACGATGCAGTTCAAACTATGCAGTGATCGTCTCCCCCTGCTGTAGGAAGCTATATCACGGATGTTCCAAAATCTGTAACCAAGAGCTTCCTGAGGTGCAACGGGTGTTTAGGGAACTATCGCGGGGGTTCATCAGTATCCAGCTACTGTACTGGCCGTTTCCTACTGTCGTATAGGAGCCACTTCTCGTCTCAGGTGATAATGCGATCAAGAATCCCCGCTTCTGCATGGAGCAAAAGCAATTCCGTACACACCTCCAACCGACGCTCTTTTTGGTTTTCCGTAAGTTCATGTGAGACCCATTTGTCCTGCTTTTTCACCATGCCGATGGTCCTAAGGTGTCTACTGACAGTCGACGCTGATATAGCATGATCCCTTGCAAGGTCCCGAACAGTTTTTGACGGGTCCTCTTCAACAGATCACTTCAGATCCGCGTCATTCAACACGTTGAGCTCTCTGCCGCGTGGCTCATTTGCCAGGTCCGTCACTCCCGCCCGGAATTTTCGGAACCAACGTTGGACAGTTTCGGAACCAACCTTATTGATGTTTCGAGAGAAGTTGGTTGCAGTGTGATTCAACCTGAACTCATAATGCATTATCACACGCAATTCGTATGAAGTCATGACTATCTTCGTTTGGGTTCAAACGCTATTAAATATCATCGCAGACATGCAAATTTCAGACAGCTGGTCGATGATAGGTTTATCTCTGGGAATGTACCACTTTGTTATGGGTATTTGCTACTAAACATGGAAACTGTGCTGAAGCGCGGAACCTACCTCGAAATCCGACATTTGATATGCAACGACCTGATAACAAGTAAAAAAAAATCAATGTTCCAAATACAGAAAAATAAATAAATAAATAGTTATTGATGAAAGTAGGAAGGAAAAGTCCACAGCCTGGATTTGAACCAGGAACCTTCAAAGAGCTGAACTTCTCGGTTCGAATTCAGGCTGTGGAATTTTCGTTCCTATTTTTATCAATAATTTAAACATCTGAAATTTGGCAAAGGGTAAACTCTCCTCGAACATTTTTCAGACATTCTTAAATATTTATTGCTATGTTTTTATAAAGTGCGTTAAATATTTCATCTGGAAATCTGTCTTTCTGAAATAAAAAGCAGCGATTAATCTTTTCAGTTAAAATTAGCCCGCACCAGTCACAAACCTCATCCCTATTTCCACTCTGGACGGCCAAGTCCATTTTAAAGTTCTACGATGTTCGTTCAAACTACTGAATTTTTTAACCGATCAACTTCTCTTATATCAACTCCTGACATAGGGAGTGAAAACGCTTTTGGAATAAACTGTAGAACCGCTGTCGCCCAAGATGAGATTTGTATCGTAGAGTGTATATCTAAAATAAGATAACCTCATTAAGAAATTATTTAGGCTAGCTGGAATATACTTGGAGAGGCCGATCCATTGGACAAATTTAAAATATTTTTTACGAATTTTCAATATGAAATTTTTCTGTATTAATTCTAAGCATTTTCATGTGCTCATTTTTATTTTATATTCAAATTCAGATATTGCAAAATTTAATTTAAAAAAAAAAAAAAAAAAAAAAAAAAAAAAGAGTCCGAGCAACGCCAGGGATGTCATCTAACTTATCTGGTTGCACAGCAGTTGCAACATTTCCTGAAGTATCCCCGACTAAATCTGTTATGATGCGATGATTGAACGTTCGTTTTCTAGAATTATTAACAATGTTCATAAAATGAAGATGCAATGACAGATCATAGATAAGGCAGTGTCTATCGAGGAGGTCTCCCTTGAGCTCCCTAACAAACGTCCAGACGACTGGCGACAATTTGTGTGTTTGAGAAGTAAAGAGAAAGAACGAGTATTGATCACAGAAATTCTGCAACTAAAGGACAAAAAGCTGTCTGGAAGTTGGAAACATCTGAACAAGGGGAGCTTCATTTAGAGCGAGAGGTAAACTTCGAAGGAAGGACGGGTCTAAAATGTCAGGTGATGTCTCCCAGTGGTGAAGTTGAATATCATTTTAACTTGAGGCAGGTTAGGAAGAGGTTAAATAAAGTGCCAGATGACGCCGTGTTATCAGCTAGTCTATGCAGGGTGCTTTTGAAAAATATAACGTGAGTTACCTTTTCCCAGGGGAGGTGGCCTAATCAGGCTACTTGTAGCTATGTCAGTTCCATATAACACATTACAAAATTTAAATGCATATAAATTGAATTCTATTACAGATAAATTGCTAATTTTTTTAATATTTTTTTCAGATGCACATTACTACTAGTATATCCCTTCAAATTTTAAAATTAAATGAGAAAATGTAATAAAAAAATGATTTTCCACAGGTGTTTGTCCAGCCCCGGCCCCCCCCCGTAAATCATGACTATAAAAAATGCTTATAAGAAATTTTCTATTATCGATAAAAACTTCAAATTGCTTTTGTTGAATTCTTGAAAGCTTTATAATTAATTGCAAATAAATTATATACCCCAAATTTATTAATAATCAATAATATTCGAAATTTTAGAAAGCTTGTGTATCTGGTATGGAGAAACTTAGCAACATCTAAAATTACGAATTTATTAAAACATTCCAGGGCACAATTGAACGATTTAATGATTGAATTATATTAAAATGATTCCTTTTATTTATGTTTTAAATTTTCTTTTTCATAAATTACATTTTATTCATAAGTTATATCACAAAAATTAAAATCATTGCTATAGGGATCGTTTCTTGATGACGTCATTTGAGATTGCCCCCTTATCAGAATATAAGGAAGTTAGATAAGGCCACATCATTGCTTTATCAAAGAAAGAGATAAAAATCCTATTATGTCATTTTTTAGCTATTATCATGCAGGTGTGACCCATTTAACAACAAATTACCCATATCTTCGAAAAAAAAAAGTAAAAATATTCCACATTCAGTTATATAAAAAAATCGTTAAAAAAAAAACAAATAAGATATTAAAAAAAAATTTTTTTGTGCTTTATTTAGAAAAGATTTCTCCCTAAATTTTGGCTATTTTCAAATTCGAAATTATTAAATTTGTAATTTTTTAAAAAAAGGATTAAAACCAAGTCATTCAAATAGAAAATATTATTATACAGGGTGGTCCATAAGTCTCTCCCCCCCCCCCTTTTATTTTTGAACCGAAGCAGATATATCAATTTTGATGAATCCAATGAATAGGAAATTGTGGGTGGCCTATCCCATGGTGCACTTTTCATCATCCCAAATATGCAAATTAGGACACATTCAAAATTTATCTCAAAAATCGTAAGAGATAGAGAAAAAAACCCAATTGCAAACTTGTTCAGCATAAAAAAACAAACAAAACAAAAAAGATCATCCAAATCGGACCAACCAATCACCCACAATCAGAAGATCATATTGACCATTTCCGGAACATTGTAGCTTGCCATCCTGGAATTATTCTGTCTTCTGTGTGCTGAAGCATGCCTTTTATTTGCTTTTCGCATGAAAGTGAATGCGAGTATGGTAATCTATGTTAATTTTTTGATTTGCATGCTTTACATAGTGGAAATATCAACATTCAGTTTTCCTTGTGCAGTGTGACTGTTTGTAAGCTACAAACAGTCACCGCGTGATTGTGGGTGATTGGTTGGTCCGATTTGGATGATTTTTTAGGGTTCCGTACGTCCGAATGAAAAACGGAACGATTATAGGATCACTCCGGTGTCTGTCTGTCCCGATGTCACAGCCAATTTACTCCGAAACTACTAGATCGAATAAGTTGAAATTTGTTACACATATGTATTTCTGTGACCCAAAAACGGACGTGTAACGTAAATAAATGAATTTTGAATATGGGGGTCACTTTTGGGGGGCAAATTAGAAAATTAAAAAAAAAATATTTGCAAACTGTATCGTGTGATATATCAAACGAAAGGGCTTATTGTGAGGGTCTCAAATATATTTTTTTTTATAATTTTAAAATAAATAGTTTTAATGTTATTTAAGAAAAAAAATGAAAATTGACCATTCCCCCTATTTCCGAATCTACTAGACCGATTAAGTTGAAATTTAGTACACATGTATTTCTGTGACCCAAACACGGATGTGTAACGTAAATGAATGAATTTTGAATATGGGGGTCATTTTTGGGGGTCAAATTAGAAAATTAAAAAAAAATATTTGCAAACTGTATCGTGTGATATATCAAATGAAAGGACTTGTTGTGGGGGTCTCAAATATATTTTTTTTATAATTTTAAAATAAATAGTTTTAAAGTTATTTAAGAAAAAAAAATGAAAATTGACCATTTCCCCCCCCCCCCCTCCTTATCTCCGAAACTACTGAGCCTAAAATTTCGATAAAAATAAAGAAAATAGTTCTTTGCTTATAGATTACAGGAAAACCTATAAGAAGTCTATGGTCTTAAAATAACATGGTAAATCTCTCAATATTGTGCTATCGATCAGTATCTTCAGCTATTCCTGAAACTGAAACTGTTTTGTTCAAAATAAAAATTAGAAATTAAAAATTATAAATATAATGAACGTAAATAAATAAATAATGTACATTAGAAATAAAAGACAAATATAAAATAAATGAATTGTTTTTCAATAGTCATCTTATATATAAAATGCTAACTTCTCCTGCTCCATGCCCGTGTCCATAGTGCCGAGCAATCCAACCTTTATTGTTTCCAACAAAAAAAAAATATTGATTGTTAAATTCCGAGAAAATACTGATGTTATAGTTTTTTTTATTCACAGCCAACGTTAGCTAGCTTTTTTTAATATATCTACTAGAAGAGGTACCCGGCGTTGCCCGGGATAATTACACGTGTAGGTAAACAGAACAATCTCAAAAAAATTAAATTATAACTCCCAATTGGTTAAATAATAACTCACACAACGCAGAGCAAGGGGACTATGCATTCTACGAAGAATACAAAAAAACAGGAATTCTAGGTGATATAGCGGGACCAGATAATTTAGATTTAATTTTTTTGCTCTTGACGTAGAAGCTCTTGCTCTATTCGAAACTCCCTTTGCTCAGATGTTTCAAATGCCCGTATAGCTTTTTCTGTTTTAGTTGTTTTCTCTGAACAATACTCGTTCTTTCTCTTTCCTCTCCAGGCACATAAATTTTTGCCAGTCGTCTGGACGTTTGATAGTGATCTCAAGGGAGACACAAGTGACTCCTTTGCCTCATCAATAGATGCTGCCTAATTGATGTTCTGTCACTGCATCATCATTTTATGCTCATTATTAATGATTCTTGGAAACGAATGTTCAATCATCGCATTATCAACATCTTAGTTTCCAAAATATATACATTCCCACAGAATATAGTCAAAATGTATTTTTATGAAAGTTTGGATCTCATGTGCTACAAAATAAGGTAGGTGATAACCCCGGGCGTGGCTCGGATTGTTTTTATGATTAAATTTTGCAATATCTTAAAAATAAACATATGAAAACGCTTAGAATTAAGACAGTAAAAATTTATAATGAAAACTCGGAAAAAAATTTTAAATGCTCACAATGGATGGACCTCTCCATGTATGCCGTTGCTAGCCTAAATAATTTCTTAGTCACGTAATCTTACTTTAGATGTTCCCCTTGATGTTTTTGCAATTCCCACTCTTGATGTCAAGTATGCAAAATTTCATCAAGATCGGAATAAAACTAGATTAGCATAACAAACAAACAAACAAACAAACCCACAAACAAACAAACCCACAAACAAACAAACCCACAAACACACATCCTTCTTTATATATATAGACTAGCAGAGGACCCGGCATTGCCCGGGATAATTACGCTTGTAGGTAAACAGAACAACCTCAAAAAGCTAAATTAAACGTCCAAATTAGTTAAATAATGACTCAATAACTACAATATAGAGCGAAGGGACTATCCATTCTAAGAAAAATCCAAAAGACAGGAATTTACCTATTCAATGAAAAAATCCATTCTACGTGATATACCGGAACTTGATTTACCGAAAAAAAAATTTTTAAAGGCTCACAATGGATGGACCTCTCCAAGGATGCCTTCTTGTCTAAATAATTTTTTACTCACGTAATCTTAATTTAGATGTACACTTAATGTTGTTGCAATTTCCTTTCTTCTTTCGATGTCTTGAAGCAAAAATTGGCCATTCATCGCTTTGTGTTGTCTAGCGGTCGCCGATTCTTCTATTTACTTGCTTACCATTTGCTCAATACAGCACGGAGCTAAAGGAGTGCTTCCTCTATCGTCTTTAACTCTTTCTCAATAGTCTGCTAACTCATCATCTCCAGTTACTGATCATTTTTAAAGATTTTCAAGAAATTGTTAAGTACTAAGAATTCTCTTTTCTAAGAAAAGCCTTAACAACAGGAATTCTATGCATTGATTCTATATTGCACACACTTTGCCTTTCACTGATGAAACATATATTGTTGATCCTTGCATAGTGTTGGTGCATTGCGTGTTGACACAGTTGTTGATACCTATTGTTGCACAAACTTTTATTTGCATTATTGGTCATGGGATAGATATTGTTGGTCCGTGTGAATTGCGTGTTGATTCCATTGTTGATACTTATTGTTGCAAAAACTTTGTCTTGCCCTGTTGGTCATGAGATATTTCTCATTAATATGCCCTGCCATAACCATGAATATCGATTTTTTATCGATAATTATTATTTTTCCGAAATCTGAGGTAGACAGTGACCTTCCTCATGGTTTGAAGGTGAAGTATGCAAAATTTCATCAAGATCGGAATAAAACTGTAGATTTGCATAAGAAACAAACAAACAAACATCCTTCTTCCTTCTATATATGAATTCACACTACGCTCGGACCAGCAACACACATCTCATGACCAACAAGGCAAGGCAAAGTTTGTGCAACAATAGGCCCGTCGTGTTCGCATCAACAATGGTCTCAATGCGCAATTCACCAATAACAATGAGCACAAAATTATTCAAAGAATTATAAAATGATGATGCAATGACAGAACATTCGTTTCCAAGAATTATTAACAATGAACAGGAAATGGATATAATATACGATATAGATAGGGCAGTCTCTGTCGATGAGGCAAAGGAGGTAATTACCCTTCCTTCAGCTCCCTAACAAGCGTAATTATCCCAGGCAACGCCGGGTCCTCTGCTGGTTATACGCTAGAGGGTCTTCTTATAGAAAGAAGATTATCATTAAAAAGAATTCGCGCTAGACTAAATACGTTAGGAAAATCAAATTAAAATCCTAAATAAGTAATTTTAGCTATTTTAAATTTTTAAATTAAATTTAATTTTTATTTAAATTTTAATAAAAACAGTTGCGAATGTGTGGTACTGCATTGCCAGAACGATGTTAATTAATTAAAAAATCGTTACTCTATTCGCAAAGTCGGTCGGTCGGTCAATTCTTCAGGTTTTATTTGTAGATAGTCCAGGGGGTGGTCATTGTGAATACCTCCAATTCAAAGCATTTTGTGTTCAATTCTTAACCGTATATAAATCACCAAAATCCCTTCCGAAAATTGCTGTCGAATGTATTAAGAATGCTATCGGTGTACACGAAAAGATTATTATAGTAGGAGGCTTCAATATTAATTTTAAGGACAAATCAAAAAATGAAATATCAGAATACCTTCTGTCACTTGGTCTTACTCCACATATTCAAGAATATACGACAAGACAGAATTCAGCAACAGGCAATATATTCAGCAATTTCCCTCTAAAATCCGGTGCCATACATAATTTTTTACAAATTTGGGTCAGATTTAAAAAAAAAACAAAAACATGGTAGATGACATATTCATCGTACGGAACCCTCTCCACGCGAGTTCGACTCGCACTTGTCCATTTATTTTTTGTTTTGCTTGTTTTTTATGCTGAACAAGTTTGCAATTGGGTTTTTTTTCTCTATCCCTTACGGTTTTTGAGATAAATTTTGAATGGGTCCTAATTTGCATAGTTGGGATGATGAAAAGTGCACCATGGGATAGGCCACCCACAACTTCCTATTCATTGGATTCATCAATATTGACATATCTGCTTCGGTTCAAAAAATAAAAGAGGGGGGACAGACTTATGGACCACCCTGTAAAATTTAATGTATTGTTTAAAAATATACATTATTTTTAATCGATCAAAACAATTACTAATCAAAAGCAATTATATTCAAGATCACAAATTTAAAATTTTAAAGCAGTATGTCAATTATTGAATTTTTTAAAAAATATTTTCTATTTCCCTGTAAGAAGAATCATTTTCTCAAGAAAATAGCTGGCTGGGAAAATAAACAAAAGTTTCCTCATACGTTTTGTCGAAACTGCATTCATTCAAAGAGTAAACATCTCGTGAAGTTTGGTTAAACTCCGCCCATAACTAATCAAAAGCGCCTGAACAAAAATTAACACCACCACATATTCCATTAATAGATTTCTGCAAACTACCTGTGTACTAATGCGTTGGCCATAGAATACAGGGTTGTTATATTTAAAGTGACAAAATTTAGACCCTTCTAGCGGCCGTTCTGGTAATCAGATTTTGACGAAACTTGAGATATATGTTATACAGACCATGCGGAAAGAGAATTTTGCAATAAAAAAATTAGTTCACATTTTGACCGCTACGTCAAAATAGTCGCATGAATAATAACAAAAACAAGTTAGAAGCAGAGAAATTTATAGAATCAGAGCATTTGTTCAATCTGCATTCCATTTGTGTCAATGATATGTTCAAAGCGCATTATTGCATGTTCCACAGTAGAGCGAAGGGTTTTCTGAGGAATCGCAGTGATTTAGCGTGTTGTGCTTGCTTTCAATTCAGAGACAGTCCGTATTCTTCCTCCATAGACATTATCTTTCAAATATCCCCACAACCAGAAATCACAAGGGTTTAAGTCTGCTGAACGAGGAGGCCATGCAGTTGGAAAAGTTCTCGAAATCACCCGATCATCTCCAAAATGAGCATGAAGCAGTTCCTTCACTTGTCCAATGTGGGGTGTTGCACTATCTTGCATAAAGGCATGGTGTAAAGCATGGTCTTTCTTGTAAAGCATGAATTACTTCCTGCTGCAATCGTTCGCAGTAACGAGCACCAGTAATTGAACTTCTTTTAGTGCCTTGAGGAGTGTTCTCTTCAAAGAAAAAGGGGCAAAAAATGAAATGTGAAGTGAATCCGCACCATACTGTCACGTACTCAGAGTGCAAAAGTTTTTCATGCACAACCATCGGCTTTTCATTACCCCAGATGCGACAGTTTTGAGCATTCACTGCTCCGTCTGACCACAAAATGTTCCATGGTCATGCATTATCGACGGCTATTCTAGACAGAAACTGGCAAGCAAAATCAGTGCGTTTTTCCGGATCTTCATGAAGCAATTTTTGAACCACCTGGATCTTGTGTGGATACCACTTTAAAATGGAAAGCGAAACCTTTTGTACCGTAGACCACGGAATAGACAAGTCACGTGATACGGCTCGAGCACTTGCTGAAGAATATTGGGAACTAAAAGCACTCTCCACTACAGCAGCAGCAACGTCTTCCACAGCCTCATTTGCAATTCGTTTCCGTCCTCTCCTTGGCAGCACACCCAACTCACCAGTTTCTTCAAATTTCTTAATCATCCTTTTTAAACCATTAATGGACATAGGCCCATTTCGCAAGTTTTTCAAATGTCGATATTCTCTTAGTGCAGCAGAAGCATTATTGCAGTTCTAGTAAAACAACTTCACCAATAAAGCTCGATCCTTTTTAGCTAAATCCGTCGTGAAGAATGATTTTACATTTAATTTCACTGTCATTTTAAAGCTTTTCTAATTTTATATCTCATTTGCATAACGTCTCTGATTGAGTAAAAATTCTCAGATAGTTTCTTACATGACCAGCGCCATATTTTGACGTAACGGTCAAAATGTGAACTAATTTTTTTTTATTGCAAAATTCTCTTTCCCATGGTCTGTATAACATATATCTCAAGTTTCATGAAAATCTGATTACCAGAACGGCCGCTAGAAGGGTCTAAATAGTGTCACTTTAATTATAACCACCCTGTATATAAAAAGAAGAATGTTTGTGGGTTTGTTAATGTGTTTGTTTGTTATATTATACAAAACTACAGTTTTACTCTGAACTTCATGAAATTTTGCACACTTGATCTTCAAAGCAAATCGAAGATCACTGTCTAAGTGAGATTTCGAAAAAATATTAATTATCGATAACAATCGATATTCATAATGATAATGATGGCAGGGCATACTATAAAAATATCTCATGACCAAGAATGCTACACTGAAGGCAGAGTTTGCACAACTATAGGGCCGTCTTGTTTGTATCAAAATTGGTATAAGCACGCATTTCTCTAATAACATGCAAGGTCCAACGATATATGTAATGACCAACAATGCAAGGCAAAGTTTTTGCAATATAAATAAGGTTCATTTTGTCATGTACTGAAGATTTCATTGCGAATTTTTAACAATGCATAGAAATCATGTTGTTCGGACTTTTCTTGGAATTTTCTTTTAGAATTCTTAACATTTTCCTGGAAATCTTTAAAAATGAGCAGAAACTGGAGATAATGGAGAGAAACAAGGTGGAAACGGCGACTACGTAAACAGCGACTGCTAGACCATACCAAGTGTGAATGCCCAAGTTTTGCTTCGAGACATCGAGAGCAGTGTACAAATTGCGTCAACAGATTACCAAGTAGTGAATAACCCTGCTCAGTTTGTTGGAATTGCAGAGCATACAGAAACAAACGAACATAACATCTCATGCCACCTAAATAGAGAGTTATTTCGTCAAAATTATTGCTACCATATATTTCCACATCAATGCTGGGAAAATTGAGCAGGAAATGGGTATAATATACGATAAAGATAGGGCAGTTCCTGTCGAGAAGGCAAAGAGACATACGCGTCTCCCTTCAGTTCCTAACAAACTTTCAGATGATTGGAGAAAGTTTGTGTGTTTTGAACCCTTCCTGTGATTTTGCGGCCGTGCACCACGTTCTAAACCGCGATTTTTATATAATTTTAAACGAAGTGAGCACAATGGAACTACAATGTAGCGTTTGGACCATTGTATTCTAGACCGTGGTTCAGAGTTTCCGGGGTTAATCAAAAAATCGGCGTTATAATTCTTAAGCTCTCGTTTGATGATCGACAGGAAATACGCTTCCTTTGTGTGGTGCACATCTCTTCTATCGTAAAACGAGAGCTTATCAACAAATATGTTAATTTTATAAAGCTATGGAAATTTTATAAAAAATAATCATACTTACAGGAAACACAGGAGCCTGAAATGTTGGCTTTTCTCTTCTTATCTTTTGCAGTCTTTCACTTATAGAATAAATCTTCTCTGATGATTGGTTCATATATATCCACACTCCTTAAAAGATATTATGTTTACAATGTAAATAATATATTCAAATAAGTTAAACTGCTTAAAATAAGTTAAAATTGTTGTGTTATTGGGATTACATACATGAAGTGCTTATGATTGTTGTACTTTGTTATACAGGGCGATTCAAATCGTGTGTAAAACAATTTAAGGGGGTATTATAGAGGTCAAGATAAACACAAAAATTCCTATGAACATGGATCCGAATTTGAACGATAACTGAGATATGAACAGAAATAAAAATGCCGCCACCAAGATCAACAAGTTAATAAATCAGGTTCTGTAAAGCCTAGATTAATGAAATTTGGAAGAATAACAGGGTACATAAGACTGTGTATACCGTTAAATGAAAATTTCTACATCCAGAAGGAGTCCTTCATTTGCAATGAAATTAAAATCACATGCATTACCAAAGACGAAATGCAAATGATTAAAGTGATTTTGACGAAATGTCACTGCAACACGTGATTAGAAGGTGCTTTATACAGGATTTGGCTTAGAAGACAACGCAACGATCCGGCTCTGATACTACTGAATGCCATTTGTTCCAAACCTCAGGTGTTGTAGTATAGAGAGATATTATTATGACTTCCGGTCACATCTCGTGGTTTTTGTAGGCACGGAGACAACATCATCGCTTCGTCAAAGAAATTCTGCGGCCACATTTTTTGCCATTTTTTCGCAGCATACTTAACACTATCACTCAGCAATATAATGAAATTCCCCATACCGCTCGCATCACCCAACAGTTCTACAACTTTAAACACAAGCAGTCAGTTGAATATTTAATTATTTTACTCCTGCTGAATAATACGGTCTACAAAATTTGACTGTAAAAAAAGTATTCTTCAGGTAAAGTAGCTTTTTTTTATTCATTTTCGCATGCTGAATATAAAAATAATAATTATATTTTAAAATTAGTTTACGTTTTTTAGAAAAACAAATTGCAAGTCTTTTGCAAAAATTAACAGAAATCATACGGTTCTTCTATTCATTAGCAGAATTGCGACGTGGTTTTTTCGCTGCCCTGTAACATCACGGCAAACAGTCCAACAATAATCCGCCAAAATTGCAACGTTCCACTTTCCCTGATATCGTTTTTCCATGTACGCAATGTCTTGATGAAAGTGCTCCCCATGTTCATCGCTAAAAGCCCCACAATTGCCAAAGGCTTTGACAGCACCAGCAACCAGTGAAAAGAATTCCCCCATGAATACCAAACAGCCGGCAGGAAGCACGATCGTCATCGTCGCAGGTGCGCGAAAAAGACGAAGGTTTCCGGGCGGGAAAACGAAAGAGAAGCTAATCGCTCTTCTGAACGCTCCCGAACGTCCACGCGCAGGACTCCTCCTTCCGGACTAGGTCGACCCACCACGTCATCAGCACAATGACTAAAATCATTTCTTTGATTCTTAGATCCCTCGGCAATCGTTTCATGCAGACGGTGCTTCTTACGTTCATCGCCCTGTATGCGCCGGACACTCTACTCCTACAAAATGTAAAGCTTGCTCCGACGCAGTCATGCCACGAACTTTACAACCTTCGTATTCGCTACCCCAATGGCCATTTTTCATACACTCTTCCTCTCCTCATGGCCTACGATTGCAGGGTGATATCATTGGTCACAACATTCGGTGTTAGCTTCCGTTTCCTGAACGTGTACGCCTCATGTAAATATGTAGAGAAACGAATATTTTTCAACTACTTGGGCTGTTTCCTGTGTTTATCTCCATCCATTGGTGATTGCTGGAGATTTCAACTGTTGCCCAGATGACGACAACAAGTTCTCATCTGGGCATATGCACCATTTGTGTCAGCAAAACGCATTAATCGGCTTATGGAGACACAATCCACGAATTGAATATCTTGCGTTCACATGCCACCAAGAACCCAATTTCTCCTCACGAACAGGTTGATAATGCGTTTGCTAATGCTCCTGGAACCATGGAAGTCTTCTCATGCTCCTTCTAGGCTAATAGTGCCTTCGTGTGACCCTGGCAGTCTCCAGCACCATCATCATCATCAGGGAACGCCCACAGAACCACTTCGTTGCTGGTTCATGAAAGTTTCTCTATTGGACAATGAAATTTATAAGGATCTTTCGTTCAATTCCTGGAACACCATTTCCACGGATTGCCTCCAACCCTAGCCTCGTGGCTGCTTCTGAAATTGAAGAACCGACAATTTTTCCGGAAGACTGGGATCAACGAAGCCAGAAAACGCCGTCGACACCTTATGCTGCAAGACATTCTGAGGCTCCTCCAAAATTCCACGTGATTTGAGGAGTTTGCTGGCGACATCCGTCAGGTGAAAACCGTGTTCTACGCTTTGATGATCCGTAAAATAGCCAGCGCAGCCCTCAGAGCCAAACTCACCAGGCCACTGACGTCCGCCATATGTCGTCAGCAGCTTTAACAGAAGAATAGCGTCGAGCTACCACCAAGCAATGTTATCGCCAGGTTACGGGTAATCTGACCTCGACATTGTGTCAGCGTTCTACACCCAGTTTTCAAACTTCTTTGACCACCCACTCTTCCCATCAGATACCACGAAGAAATGGCTGGAGGCACTCCCCTTTTTGCTGATGATGTTGACACCTCGATAACAAGACCTATCACCGAAGACGAAGCTAAGAAGTTCCTGTCGGCAGGCGACCGTCTTCAATCGAGTCTGGGTGTGGACGGCCTTCCGTACGCTTTGTACATCCAAACATTGAATCTTCTTGGGCCTTTTCTCGTGCGAGTATTTGACTCCATCTTGACAGATTCCTCGTTTCATCAAGCCGAAATTCATCTTGGGGAAGACTTATTCTCTTCCCGAAAACTCCCGTTCCAGAACATGTGACCCAGTGGAAAGCTATAATCTTTCTCAACACGGATTATAAGGTCTTCAATGGGGTTCTACAAAACAGACTGAAACTGTTCGCCGATGAGTTCTTCGACCCAGGACAATCCTCCTCTATTCCATCTCGCAGGATGTCCGATAATCTCATCACGATCCGGTGTATTATTATGAAGCGAGAATTCGCCAACAATCTTTGGCCCTGCTAAGCCTCGACCAAGAAAAGGCATTCGACAAGGTGCACCACATCCACCTGTTCGAGGTATTCCGCCACCTTCGACTTCATAGCCACACGGTACTCCTCAGCCAGCTCGTTTGTGTCCATTAATGCTTCCTCTTCGCTATATTCAAACTCTTAAAGGGTATCAGGCAGGGGTGCCTGTTATCCCTCCTCCTGTATATCTTTTATTTGGAACCCAACCCGACGTTCCGAGATATCATCTACCTGCAACGTCCATTATGTCACTTGCGTATGCAGACGATGTTGTACTCTTCGCATCGGACGCATACTCCCAGGACATCTACAGGATGACCTGTGAACAGTTCAGTGCCTCGACGGGAAGCACTATTTGGGGGAGACAGTTCAATAAGAAATGATCTTCACCCCCCCCCCCGGCTGCTGCGACCATATTCTTATTTTTCTACGTTTTTTGGTGGATTTGCAAACATAACAACTTCCAGTTACTATAAGGTGACCTGAGGAATCTCTGTGTTGCTCTTCATCACCTGCAGAAATACAACTTGAAATAGGCCCTCCCAGCATGCATTCTATTCCTGATTTCCTGTTGAAGTGCTGACAAGCTCGTGGGTTTCTGGACAGAGTTTCAATCGCTGGCATTGCCAGTTGTTTACATAAATCTTTCAAAAACGCACGCCGGCTATTATTTTTCTTGGATTCTAACGGATTGTTTTCCATGTAAATGATATAAGCCGCTAGGCAAGCTAAATCAATCATATTGTAAAACATTGCAACAGGCCACCTTCTAGTCTTCCTCTTGGAAGTGTAGTGCGATACCATTTTATCCATATTGTCAACACCACCTTTACCCCGGTTGTAATACAGAATGATTTCGGGCTTTTTCTTTGGTCCACTTACATCTTTTGTGTAATGCATGGTTGACAACAATATGACTGACTTGTTAGTTTTTGGCACATACGACACCATTGTAACTTTGTCATTGCTAAATCCAAAAAGAGAAGATAGTGGTTCTCTCGATTTGTTGGCGAGCATTTGTGGCGGTATGTAAGGCTTATTTTTTTTCAATGTCCCAACCATTGACAAACCCCATGAAAGTAGGAATCGTGCCAGAGGAAGCGTTGTAAAAAAGTTATCCATCACAACATTCCGACCACTTTTCTTGAATTGGCAGCACAGGTCTTTTACTACTCTTTCGCCCTGATTTTTTTCACAACCTTCAGCTGATTTCCCGGTGTATATTTGCCCAGTGAGTGGATAAGAATTTGCAGCATCACACACCCACCATATTTTGATACCGTATTTTGCCGGTTTTGACTGCATGTACTGGGTAAATCTTGTTCTACCCCTAAATGGAAATAGCTGTTCATCGACAGTAAGGCATTCGGAAGGCACATAATGAGCTCTGAGATTCATATTCATCAAGAGCCATATCTCTGAAATTGCTGTTGCTTTGTCATTTTTCAACCTATCTTGCCTTGTTTTAACATTATCAAAACGAAGAAACCTAGTTATTTCCCAAAATCTATTCACTGACATAGATGCACGATATAACGGATTAGCATCACTCTTCCACAGTTCTCTGATGTCTTCTGAGCAAGAATGGTGAACCCCTGCTGTAATGAGAATCCCAAGATAACTATCGAATTCTTCGTCTTTCAACTCCTTCCAAACTTTGGGAGGGCTGTTTGGATTTTCTGCATTCCACTGAGATTATACAGATTTGGCTTTCCTGTTTGTTTCCCTGATTATGATATTGCACATAATGTTATCAAAAATGCACTTGAAGGTTTCAAGAACTGAAAGGGATTCAGTTTTTTTACAGGTCCTGATTTTTGGCGTAAAATGTTTTGCTGTGGTGTTTGAGTACTGTCAAGACTTGTTAGATTCCATGCACTTCCATCTTTGCCATACAGCATCTGCTGATCGGGAACACTTTCTTCATTCTCGACTTCACTGGAACTTTCAAAACAGTCATCTACTTCTATTTGGGTATTATGATCAGCATTGACGTCTTCTATATCAGATTCTTCATCTTGAAGAGCTTGATTGTGTTTTGGTGGAACGCTGAGATCATCAGGAATGTTGGAGCAATACAACTCATTATCACTTTCTGAATCATCAATGAAATTATCCAGATATGATTGTTGTTGCTCAAAACTCATTCTACAACAAGATGAATTAGGCATTATAGTAAGTGCATATTAGTCAAAACTCATTGAATTCAAAAGTGTAGGCATATTAGTAAGTGCATCATCTTACCGACTGAATTCTTCCAATGAGAATACTTGATCACGTTTTGCCATTTTTATGTTGGTCTTGTGCGAGTATAAAACTAGCAAGTTCAAGTATGGAAAGCGTCCAGTGAATACCAGAAAATAAAACTAACACAAAAATTAAAACTGAAAGTTTTCAGAAAAACAAAACTGAAAGTTTTCAGAAAAAATAAAACTGAAAGTTTTTACTAAAATAAAAAAATTATGATTTTTGCTATTGATTTCATATTGATATCAATAACAACACATGTAGGTAAGTTATAAAAAATAATGTATGTTCATAATTCCCATGTAAATCAGTGATGAAAGACTTGGGTACCCGGGTACCTCGTCATTGATTTACTTAAAATTTCTCACCCATGGAGAAGAAGGTTAAACAGTGTCTAATGTTTAATTTAACAATATATAATTATCAGTTATCACAAAACAAAAGAATATTCCACGTTTGTATTCACATTTGTTGATGGATTTATTTTCAATCACTGATCTCACAAGTCTCCTGTCTATAGAGTAAATTAAGCTAACTAAATGCTATATTATACAGAACTTTATTATTCCTTAAATTCACAATTTTGAACCGTATCTTTACATCATCAAGACATACATACATATCAGTGCCCTGTTCAACATTTCTATCTCCTAACTGTACCTTCTGTGAAAATTTCTTCTGATTTCTAACTGTACCACCTTACTTCCTACAATATCTGGGCCTTGTTCAACATTTCTTCTGTATTCCATCTGTATTTCACCCGTCTTCCGTCTGTCATTCTACAAGATGCAATTTCTTCCATCCCTCAACAAGTTTACTTTCATCAGAACTTACACTGAAGAGCCAAAGCATTATGACCGCCTACTCAATAACGCGTTGCGCCACCTTTGGCCTGCAAAACAGCTGCAACACGCCTTGGCATATGCCACAAGTTCTTGGTAGATGACTGGACACAGATTGTACCAAATGTCTAAGCAGCAGCCACGCAAAGTCGAGATATTCCCACATGGTGATGTTTGAGCTCGGAGCCGCCGCTCCATGACATCCCAAATGTGCTCTATAGGATTAAGATCCGGTGAGTTAGCTGGCCAGGACATTAATTGGAATTCATCCTTATGCCCCTCGAACCACTCCAACTTCAAGCCTTGTTAAAATGGGGCGTTGTCCTGTTGGAAGATTCCATTTCCAGTTGGAAAGACAACACTATGTAAAGGTGCAACTGGTCCGCAGTGATGTTCAGATAGTCCGCAGCTTTCATGGTCCGTTCTACCACAACTACGGGTCCCAGAGCCGCCCATGAGAACGTCCCCCAAAGCATAATACCGCCACCATCAACCTGTGTATGACCTGCTGTACAAGGGGGGGGAGGGGGGAATCGGCGAACCCTGTACAGCAGGTCATTCTCGGACCGACGTGATGAATAAGAAATCGTGATTCATCCGACCAGGAAACTCTCTTCCACTTATCCATGGTCCAGTCTCGATGTTTCCGGGCCCACTGTAGGCGTAGTTGACAATGACACTTGGTCAACAGAGGCACACGAGTGAGACGTCTGGCACGCAGTCCCATATCCAACAGTGCCCGCTGAACTGTGTGTTCCGAAACACTTGCACTTGGACCTGCATTGGGCCTGCACTTGGACCTGTATTGGGAAACTGTCTGGCGCCGATCTTGCTTTACAAGTGGGACAGTTTCCGACGTCCTTTTTCTTTGATGACGCGTGCGCGTCCAACACCTTGGCGTCTACTGCTGGTTTCACCGTTATTTATCCACTTTGCATAAATACTAACAACGGCAGATCGTGAACAATCTACCAGTCGTGCAGTTTCGGAGGTACTTGTTCCGAGTCTTCGTGCCATTACAATCAGCCCTCTATCAAATTCTCTTACATCAGCAGCCTTTCCCATCACTCGCAAAATTAAGTGCAAGACCGATTCCTTACCTTCTCCAGCAGCAGTTAAATACCATTCCCATTTAATTACGTGCCTTCCACGTGATCCAGACGAGTTCATTCACCAATGTAGGGATGGTCATAATGTTTTGGCTCTTCATTGTATATATTTTATTTATATCATTAACATTAATAAAGGTGATTCATATACACTCACTCACCAAAAGTCATGGCACACCCCCTCTAATCAGGTTCCCTGTCGTAATGAGACATATCCCGCTGCTTCCATTCTGGGAATGCAGTTGCACAGACTTCCTTGATATCACACAATCATTGTGAGCAACATACTAGCTGCAGAAATGGCAGCACGCCGAGAGCTATCCGCATTTGAACTGGGAATGATTGTTGGTGCCAGACGGATGGGTGCCTCAATATCAGATGTAGCCAGCACACTGCAATTTTCCCGCACAACCGTTGCAAGGGGTCTATCGAGAGTACACCCAAAGAGGGGTTAAAACCCATGTCGGAGAGCGGACGGGCCGCCCACGCCTCATTGATGCCAGACGTGTTCGCCAGGTCACGCGGCTTGCAATTGCTGACCGAAGGGTGACAGCGGTTCAAATCACCTTGCGGTACAACCAGGGACGTCCCAGAACTGTGTCCGTGACGACAATTCGGCGAACCTTGGCAGTTTCATGACTTTGGGAGCAGGAGGCCACGACGGCTGCCCTCTTGACAGCTGCACATCATCGGCAACGCCTAGCCTGGGCCAACTAACATCGACATTGGATCACTGAGGACTGGCGAAGGGTTGCCTGGTCCGACGAGTCACGGTTTCAACTGTATCGGGCCGATGGTCGTGTACGTGTCTGGCGCAGGCCACACGAAACCATGGACCCCGCTTGTCAGGTGGGAACCACTCAGGCAGGTGGAGGCTCCAAACTTCTCGTAGCATGCAATGGGTCCATTGGTGCATCTGACATCCACTCTGGGTGCTACTTCCTACCTCGATCTGCTTGGGGACCACCTGCACCACTTCATGAACTGTTTTTACCCCGCGGGCGACGGCATCTTTCAGCAAGATAGTGCACCTCCATATGCGGCACTTGTGACACGGCAGTGGCTGGAGGGACATGCTACCGACTTCACGACAATGATTTGACCTCCACGTTCCCCAGATTGCAATCCCATTGAACATTAGTGGGACGTCATCGAACAATCTGTCAGGTCGTCACTAACATAACTGGTAAAAGCAGCATCGTTATGGAGTGCAGTGGAAGCGGCATGGTTTGCAGTGTCTGTGGTTGTGTTCCGGGGTCTGGTAGACTCTCTTTCACGACGGGTCGCCGCCGTTTACCGGGCCAGAGGGGGCCCAACACGTACCGACTACATCATGGTAGGCAGATGTACCATGACTTTTTTGTGAGTGCGTATAATCATGATAGAAGAAGAAATAGGGGAGTTTGCATAAAAAAATGTAATGCAAATCTAATAGATGCGTTTTCGTAGAGAAGTCTGAAATAGTTGCAGCTCGACGTCGTTTCTGGAAGAGATTAGAAAACAAACCCATCCTATATATTTGGATGAAACGTGTATTCATATAATTGCTGTTTTCGGAAAGTGCTGGCAAAATGACAATGAAAATGAAGTTTTAGAAAACTGTAGTAAAGAAGCAGGATTTATTGTTCACGCAGGAGGGGGAAAAAGATAAGTTAAAAATGCTGGCCTTGTTTTCAAATCTGGAACTCGTACGGTGATTAGCATGAAGATGTGATTTCTGAGAATTTTCAAAAATGGTTAACAAATAATTTAATGTCAAACCTTTCAGTCTGTGCAATATGCATACTCTGCTTGTAATAGCCACAATATAAAATCTGTATGAGGTCAGATTTCTGGAAATGGCATACGAAATATAGAAAGCCGACCATAACGTCAACTTTGAAGACATTGGCAACGTGTCCTTCCCGGATTATTGGAAGCTGTTACCCTCCCCCCCCCCCCAAATCTGTTGACAATCTTCAATCATATTATTTTTTCATAATGTGGAAGACCTCTTGGGTTAGTCAGGCTTCTTGCCTACTTCATTTGATTTCATTTGGAATTTATTCTGGAAGGGTGAGCCTCGTGATAGCACTGCTTCTGTCCCACCTGAACAAATATACACTTCACTGTTCGTTTGTCAGATCACTGGTTTTCATATGTGTAGCTTTTTTATTTACTGATATACTCCAAGCTCAGACAATCGTCAGTCAAATTTCCCTCCACCAAGAGGAGGTAATTTTATTCGTTCATACTGTGGATTACCTTTGTGGGTATATCAGGCTTCCTTTGAAATATGTTTATGAAGAGTGATATTATGGAAGATATGCTTCAAATTCCACTCCAATACAGATACACTGCACTGTTCGATTGTCGGTTGTCATTCGGAATTTAGTACAGAGCATCCTTCTGTGAAGACACCCAGCTTTCGGTGCAACTCATAAATTTTCTCTAAAATATACTGTTTAGTTAGCACGAGAGGAGACTTGTGGGATTAGTAGTTGAAAAAAATCCATCAACAAATGCGAATGCAGAAGTGGAATATTCTTTTGTTTTGTGAAAATGATAATTATATATTGTTAAATTAAACATTAGACACTGTTTAAATCAATTAGTACTAAGTAGTGTACTTTTTTTAAACGAAAACCCCCTACTCCGGATAAGTGGCTATTTTCTTCCGATCTCGAGGTTATCCACTTATCGAGGTTCGACTACTTAATTATTCAAACAGGAATTTTTATGGATTCTGATGACGACTGGTAGGATGATGAAAAAGACGAAGATCACATACTGAGTGCTAAAATTCCATTCAAATCCCATTCAAGAAAATTAAAAACTGTTTTATTAATTTTCGATTATGTTAAATGCATGTTACTTGAAAATTACGTTAAATATGATATTTCTAAAATCATGCTAAATTCATGTTATTTTTAAAAGAAGGATTATAATATTTCATACCGAATTTACGGTTTTATTTTTAAATTAATTTGTTAAGAAAAAAAATAAGATAAGTTCAAAAAATTATTTATAATTGTGTGATTAATTTAATAAGTCTATTTTTATTAATGGTTATAGATTATAAAATCCAAAAATGAACCAAACACATTTGAATCCAAAGCTGAATCTCCTTATAAGCATAGAACGAGAATCAAGAGCAGTATTGCTGTAATGTTTAAACATTATACAATTTGACATTTCAATTTGACATTTCAATGTGTAAATAAAATGAAAAAATTTTGATGGAATTGGATAAATAAAAATAAATAAATAAAATAATATAACTAATATAAGAATACATTAATTAAATGATAAAGAAATACAAAAAATAAAATAAAATAAAGCGAATAATTAATTAATTAAATAAACTAACTAAATGAATAAATAAAATAATATAAATACATAAATTAATAAAATAAAATCTTGTAACATAAGAATTAAATTTAATCATTGCTCTGAAGACAAATCATTGCGTTAGCGAAAATCCAACAATTTGAAATAATTCATCGTTTCAACAATGGTCTTGAGCAAGAGCCGTATTCTCCTTATTCTGTTAATCGAGCATTCCACTCAGAGCTCTAAATCTTGCGGTACAACATGCAACGACGTGTTCAGAGCAGGAGGAAGGATATTTTCAGCATTTATTATAAAGGCGCTTAATCTTCTAAATATACTCTACATTTGAGGTATTACATATTGTGGTTAGCACCATTCTTATTAAAATAAATAAAAAAGACTATCAGTTTTAAAGGAATCATCCTGTGTAATTTTTGGACCGATTTGAAAATATTTAGAATCTTTCCTGTGAATATTTATCTGTTCATTTTAAATAAAATAGTTTTGACAATCGAAATAACCTTTAAGCAAAAGAAAACTTACCTTCTTCTCCCCGCTCGATAATTTGATTTCCCTTCCATAAATTTTCCTTTGCAATGTTAATGTGAATGATATTCACGAACATTAAAACAGTAAACGATTTCATCTTATTGGCTTATTTTCCAATAGATTTCTCATCTTTTTTTTTTCGGTTTTTATATTTTCTTTGCTAGTAGAAAATAATATATTTTTAAGGAATATTTAAAGAAGCAGAAGTGATCTAGAAAAAAATATTTTAAAAAGTTTTAATATAAATATATACTATTATTAATAAAATATTAAAACATGTTTTTATTTTCGTTCTGCAAGGGACCAACATGTCCCCCTTGTATTTCAAGAGTGCTTTAAATGCGCAAAACCGTGTTTTCCACAGCTGAACGCAGTAAGTTCCCATTAATCCCTAGAACATGCCCATGAATGCTCTTTTAGCTGGCCTATCCTTTAAGAAGGTGACTTATTTTCGAATCAGCAGTCCGAAGCATTGAATCATGATAATGTTATTAGATGCAACAACATATAAATATTTTATGGAGTCCATAAACCATTTATTTAATTATCAGTGGACGAGTCTACGAAATCATGTACATTAGTAATACTGAATAATGGTTTATAAAAATTGAAGTATGAAATATAAGCACATGTATCGAATCTCTCGTTATGTCGAGTAATCACAGCGTCTATGCTTAAGGTGCGTATTTATACTCGCATCTGTGCTCACAATCGATTTGGGACCACAAACACGACACTTACAAGCTTTTGGTAGTATTTAAAATCATAAAACGAGAGTTAGGAAATCTATATCTAGTATCGCGATAAGTAACTAAATAAAGAGTGTTCAAGCAGTAATACGGAAACAAGAAATATTTCGTGCCTAACGCTATTCGAATGTCTTCATCAACGGAGGCTATCCTGTTACAAAGTTGAAGCCAGTAAACGTATTCCTTGTATAATAATAGTAATGGCGGACCTAGTAGAGCGCTCCTCAAAGCACCGACCTAACTGTGGGGGAGGCTATTCCGCCTTTCTGTTCGTCATCTAATGTGATCAGGGAATCGATGACTTCGTTCCTTTCGAAGGAGGTTTGGCCGTTAAGAAGGCGGATATCACTGAGGCGGTGGTGAACCTCTCTGGAAAGGACCTGGCCGTCGAGCCCACGTAAACCGCCTCACATTCCAGACAACAAGCACATGCACATTGCAATCACGGTCTATAGATATTCATGGTCGCCGAGTCCATTGTTAAAATGAAGCTAAAGTTTCTTGCTCCCGGTAGGGCGGGAACTCTATTGAAAAGTGGCGCTGCATGTACAATCTGCCTAGAGAGCCTTTATAATCAGAGAGTGGCCATGAGTAGAAAGGTAGCCATGTTTTGGCAAACCTTCTGTTTTAAAGTACTACAGCAGTACTATATATATTTATTTTCAGATGAAGCAATCGTTCTAAAAATGTTGTAAACTGTTGTACAAGAACTTAAATATAATATCAGACGTTCGAGAAGTAAATAAAATTTAATATTTTGTTTAAGCTATTCTCTACATGGAAAATTTTAAAACATTTATTTATGATATAGCTGTTAATTTTTTAATGGATTTGTTTAATGTAAATCAAAACTAATTATACATTACTGGATTCAGCAATAACATTTTATTTCAGTAAAAATATTAGTTTCATTTAATCTTAAAAGCAATTTTTCATTAACAAAATAAATTTTTAATTAACATAAGAGGTATAATAATAATTTTAAAACAAACATTTGCTTCTAAGTTTTAGAATAAACATATGTAAAAGAAAAGAAAATAAGAAAGTGCATGTATTTGAATTAAAAAAAATTAATAATGTTTTAGCGTTTGGAAAGTAGTTTAATTTTAATCGGTGATTAAATATAATTTTGGCTTGCTAACTTTGAAAATGAATTCAGTTTTCATCCATCACGCCAGAATTTTTCAAAAATGCAAATAATGCAAATTGTACATGCACTCCTACTTCATAATCGTAATTTAAGCCAGAGTCAAACTTTAAATTAGAGTTTTAATAAATAAATAATAATAATAAATAAATTGTAAAACTATTTTTATTGACTGCCCAAGCGCAGAATAGAGTAATTGGACTCTAAAGAATTTTTAACTTTAATACTGTCTGTTTTCATAAAATAACGAGTAAAATGAGCATGCCGTTTTGTCATTAATATACCTCAAATGTTTATTACGTTTACAAATTGGTTTCATACAATTTTAAATGAATTTCATACATTTTTAAATAAATTTTAAATTGGTTAATACGCTTTCAAATGAATTTAATACTCCTTCAAATAGATTTAATACATTTTTAAATGAATTTAATACATTTTTAAATGAATTTAATACAATTTTTAATGGATATACATATAAAGCGTGTAAATGAAGTTTAATTACTAAATACGTACTCTAAAAATAAATTTTTTGCAGTTTTTACAAATTGGTTTCATACAGTTTTACATGAATTTCATACATTTCTAAATAGATTTAATACATTTTTAAATGAATTTAATATTATTTAAATAAATGTAATGCGTGTTTTAGTTCAGTGTAAATGGAGTTTAATTACTAAATTGAGTATATAAAAAAAACATTTTTATTGAAACCTTGATTTAGTAAATTTTACGATAAATTTATTTTTATTATTTTAATTCAATTACAGAATACAAAACAATAACATAATCAAATAACGCAAACGTAAAACGAGTAACACTGTGTAATTAAACCACTGTGTAATTAAAGTACATGACAATAGTACTAGAAATATTTATTCTTCTGTATTTCTATAACTGAGAGGATATTTCACCGGTAAATGCATTTAAAATCGTATTAAATTCATTTAGAAGTGTATTTAATCTATTTAAAAATGTTTGAAATTCATGTAAAATTGTATAAAATGTACTTGTAAAAATTGTAGTATTACTGTATTTTTTTTTAGTTTAATTACACAGTAGTTAACTGTTACTTCTTTTACGTTTGTGTTATTTGTTTATGCTACAATTTTGTTTTCTGTAATTGAATTAAAATAATAAGAAAAAATTTAATGTAAATTTACTAAAACAAGTAAAACATGTAAATAGTTTTTTACTTAGTTTAGTAATGAAATTCCATTTACACTGAATTAAAATACATTAGATTTATTAAAAATCGTAATAAATTTATTTAAAATTTCATTAAATTCATTTAAAAATGTTTTAAATCTATTTGAAAGAGTATTAAATTCATTTGAGAGCGTATTAAATTCATTTAGAAGCGTATTAAATTCATTTAGAAGCGTATTTAATTCGTTTAAAAGCGTATTAAATTTATTTAAAAACGTATGAAATTCATTTAAAATTGTATGAAACCAATTTGTAAAAACTGTAAAAATTTGTTTTGTTAATAAAAAATTCTTTTAAAATAAAATGAAGATGTAAACTGTTTATGTTGTTTTTACTGAAATAAAATATTGCTGAAACTAGTTATGTATAGTTAATTTTGATATATTTATATTAAACAAGTCAACTGCAAAATTAACAGCTATATCATAAATGTATGTTTTAACATTTTCCCAGTAAAGAATAGTTTACAATTCAGGATCAAAATGCAGTTCGTGTGTTTGTTACACTATCTACTTTGAAATGTTTGCCAAAACATGGCGGATTTGTACCACGTGATATAAGGAGCCAATCAAATTGTGTCCCCCGTATGGCCACTCTCTAATTATAAAGGCTCTCTAAATCTGCCCAACTGCGCCTGCAGCACCACCCTATCGGCAGACAGAAACTTTACTTTCGTATTCAGTTTCAATGAAAATTTGGGGCGCGTTCGACATGTGCACACTAAATGCACCTAGTGACGTCCCTCAGAGCGAGCGGTGAAAAAAGTGTAGTGCATTTTGTGTTTGTCATGAAAAACGGGAAAGAGCACGAAAGTGGGATGTTCACCTCACCCGTGCTATCATGAATACTAAACATACTGCTCAAAATAAAACCCATCATAATATCTGCATTCATAAAACACGCCGAAATCGGTCATTACACAGTAGATTTCAATGTCAGTTTAAACGATATACAGATTTCAATTATTTTATTATACCTGTTGGCTCTTTAACGGTACATATAATGTAACTA
This sequence comes from Rhysida immarginata, assembly GCA_023313115.1. Lineage (NCBI taxonomy): Eukaryota > Metazoa > Arthropoda > Chilopoda > Scolopendromorpha > Scolopendridae > Rhysida > Rhysida immarginata. The sequence continues at coordinate 957,083 of JAHWFO010105039.1, forward strand.
AAACTCCGAACTATCTATCGCTACATTTCAAGCTCTAGAGCAGCGCCATCTTGCAACGCACTAAACGACTCTGCTCCTAACCTAGGGTCATTTGGTGCGCGCACGAAACGCCCGGTAGTGCGCGCACTCGCGATGACGAACACGCGCGGGTTCCATGACGAATACGTTAGTGCGTTTAGTGGACGCACAAAGGCGTTTAGTGCGCGATGTCGAACGCGCCCCTCTATCGCAGGTTGCGGTCGGGAATAGTGCGATCTATGCGGCACCTGGCGCGATCTGTTTTCCTTAGCTTCTCGAAACAATGGAAAATGGCCGAAGCTCGGTGACCATGAATATCTATAGACCGTGATTGCAATGCATCCGCGTCGTCGTCCATTCGGGTTGGGTTTAAAATTCGCTTCATGATCTTGAATAGTCTCGAGATCCAGTATATGTTATGTCCAGTGTATGTGAAGGTGGCAAAGTCACTTGGGAACTTCGATGATGCGGAAGCAGTCACTTCGCTCTGATCATGTTTGGAGGTTATCTCCAGTCTATATTTAATTATTTACTTAATGAGTTTAAGGGTAGCATCCCCCTCGAAAAATCAAAATTTTGACGAAAAATTGAAAAAAAAATTTTTTTCGTTTTTAGCATTTTCAGGTTTTTGTGAATCCATTCTGAAATTTTTATAGCTGAACGTTAATTAGAAATTAAGATATTAATTAATTTATTTGCGTCAGTATTTCTGTTTAAGAGCTCATTGTATATCCATAAAATTAAAATTGCTATAACTTGAGTTTTAATTATCCGTTTTAAAAAATTTAAACTGTACTAGGTCAAGAAAGGGGAGCTCTATAACTTTATTTCAAAGTTTCTAAATCAATGAAACAAGTAATGCTATAGCTATGCGTGGTATCAACCAATCAGAAAGCAGTTTACAAAACGTGCGTGAACTAGCAATATGGCTACCTCCATTAGCGTCTTTCTCCTTTAATTCAGTCATCTTTGTTACCTTGTGATCAATTTCAGTTCCAAACATCACCTTTAGTTTATTAATCATTTTATAAACTATAAAATAATTAATATTGCCAGGTAGAAGAAGCTATCGGCCAAAGAAGAGACGATTTCATGGAAATCGTTTCACGAACAATAAATCTTACGAAGAAGGTGCCGCCGATACAGACGAAAACGCTACTGAAAAAATTACTTCTTTCAGGAAGCTAAGCGCATCAGATATTCGCAACAGTTTTTGCAAGAGTGAGTTGAATTCTGAAACTAATATCAGTGGATACAGATTTATTGACTGTGAACTGGTTTCGACATTTATTAATCAATTTCCCTGTCCTCAGTGCTTTATGAATTGTGGATATGATATCAGTTAAAATCGAAGATAAGGACTATGTAGCTGGAGGTTTTTAAAAACTGATGAGAACAAAAATAAATTGATATTACAACTTTAAACCTAATTTTCTCAGCTTTCTTATTTTCACATTATCATCATCAGTCTTGGCGTAATATCTTTTTAAAGAATTAACATATCATGAAAATTTTTTTTTCAGTTTTTTCATACATAATCAAGGAACATAATGAACTAAAATCATTGATATGTGAAAATTAATACTTTTTTGGTTTGAGTTTGAAATATATATTGAGCAAGATAACGTGACTAAAAATGGTACAAATATATTCATTTCCCCCCCCCCTCCTGAATGGATAGAGCTAATTCAATAATTCTAGTTCAAAATGTAATAGAAACCAGAAAGAAAAATTTCAACTCAATAGGACTAATAACTTCATCATAAAGTTGACAAAAAATTTATGCTATTGGGGCTTTTTTTAACACAAAAATGCTGTTTTTTAATACATAAAAATTAAAAATTAATGTTTTTGTTAATTTAATTTAAATTTTAGGTTCATAGAAATCATATAGTAAAAGGGTGATGACCATTTTCTCTCAAGATTTCAATTTTGCCTTTTCGAGGGGGATGCTACCCTTAATTAATGTACATTTGACGCCATAATAGAATTCAGAATCAGTATATCGTAATTCGTCTTTTATTCTCGTAAATGAAGGTCCTCAATCCTTCAGGTAAGTATGCCGTCATTCTGTACCTAGAATAACTCCACACTAAAAAATATCATACTCATTAATTAATTTCCAGCTCGAAAAGTTTAATTGCCAATGCGCAAGCCATTGATACGGAGAAAGAGGTATACGGTAATTATTTAATAACGTTGGTCTTGGCAAAATTACTATTTCTTTCTCCTGCGGGTATTTGATTAATTCTGAGTTATAAATAGCATAATGTTCACAACAATTAGCCGGACTTTCTTTTGAGAGAAAAGAGTTTTGGCTCACCGTAATATCTGACACGGAGTTTTGGATATTCGTCTCTGCAGTCGCAATTTTCTTGGCTGCTTTGACGACTTCAAACTTGATTCTGCTTCTTTTCTGTTCCGACGCTTTTAACAGACAGTATTCTCTCTCCTTATCTTGGCCGACATATTCCACATTACCTGTCCGCCTGTTGAAAAACCCGCTTCGCTCTCTCCTCCGTTCTTTACACGAGCATGAACCCGGCATTCTATCCTTCTTCACTTCCGTTTTCCCTCCTTTATCAGGTCCGTGTTTACCACTCTCTGTTGAGGCGTTTTAATATCTTATATTAATTATTATTCTATTTTCTACCCGATCTCCGATTTCGAACTTAACATTGCCTTTTCACAGTTTCTCAATAGTCTGATAACTCTCCATTATCACCAGTTACTGCTCATTTTTAAAGATTTGCAAAAAAATGTGAAGTTCTAATAACTATCAATTCTAAGAAAACCCCGAACAATAGGAATTCTATGTATTGCTACAAATTCTATTTTGTTTTTAGCATGATAATGTTTTAAGGTTGGACATCATTCTAGAAAAAACGTGATGCAGAAATCGACACTAAAAATCATTACGGAAACAGTTTTGTTTTGTTGTTGTGCGTTCTTTCAGGAAATAATCAAGGAAGAAAGCGGCCATGTGATGGACAAGGATCAAAAACCAAGTGACTTTGCCACCTTCCCATGCACTGGACAAAATGCATAATAGATCTCGTGACTATTCAATAATCAGGGTCTGGGCGTGGCCTTCCGCACGACCAACAACATGAAACGAATTTTAAACCCCAGCCGAATGTACGACGACGCGTGTGTATTCCAAATGGGGAGTGTGTACATGCTTCGATGTCCGGACTGTGAGGCAGTCTACGTGGGCTCGATGGTCACGTCGTTCCGGGAGAGGTTCAAGCCAGGTCGAACACCACCGGGCTTGGAAGAGTGGATACGGTAAGTCGGCCTATGCGGACTATCTCTAAGGATCAGACATCGCATTTTAAGCATGGAGTCCTTATGAAAGAACAGAATCCTGATTAAAAAAACACATGGAGATTAGAAGAAACCGCCGCCGCAGTAATATCCGCCAAACCTCTTTGAAACGGACGGAGTTTTCGATTTTCTGATCAAATTAGAAGACAGCAGAAAAGCGGAAGCGCCCCCCCCCCCCCCCAATTAGTTCGGCGCTAAGGAGCGCTGGACTAGGTCCGCCATTCCTATTATTATATAAAGAACACGCTTACTGGGTTCAGCTTTGTAACAGGAAGCCTCTAATGATGAAGAAATTCGAAACGCGTTAGGCATTAAATATTTCTTGTTTCCTTATCACTGCTTGAACACTCTTTATTTAGATACTTATTGTGATTCTAGATATGGATTTCGTAACACTCGTTTTGTGATTTTAGATACTGCGAAAACTTGTACGTGCCGTGTTTGTGGTCCAATATACTAGGACTCATTAGTCTTCATTCAAAACAATGAAAGCAAAACCTTAGGCCATTACACGAATTGGCTAGGTAAGACAGTGAAGTATATGGCGTTATCCGTTACTATACATTCAATATAACACTCGTATTTCATAATATCTCTTTAAATAAAATTTTATTCCAGACAACAATGGTCAGGTGACATTTGAAGCCGGCGCCAACAATGCCTAAATGCACAACAACAAAGCAAAACTGTTTCCGTAATGCTTGTTAATGTCGATTTCTGCATCACGTTTTTTCTAGAATGATGTCCAACCTTAAAACATTATCATGTTTAAAACAAAATCGAATTTGTAACAATACATAGAATTCCTAATGTTCGGGGTTTTCTTGGAATTGGTAGTTATTAGAACTTCACATTTTCTTGCAAATCTTTAAAAGTGAGCAAGAACTGGAGATAATGGAGAGTTAGCAGACTATTGAGAAACTATGAAAAGGCAGTAGCGGAACCAGTCATTTCGCTCTACGCTGTATCGGTTTCATCAGCGGACTGTGATGAATGGTCATCGAAGTTCCCAAGCGGCTGTCGACGAACCAATTGTGTCAACAGAAGAAGCGACGGCTACTAGGCCACACCAATGAATGAATGCCCATGTTTTGCTTCAAGACATGGAGAGCAGAGTGCGATTTGTAACAACAGATTACCAAGTAACGAATAACCTCACTCAGAGTGTTGGAATTGCAAATTACATCCACTGCCACCAAAGAAGAGAAAAAACAAGCATCATGGAAGAATCTGCCTATAAAACAACTTTATAAAGAGGAGTCGACCACGCAACGAAACACCAAACTTCAGAGCCGTTTTCGAAATTGTTTGATTTTAGACAAAGTAGCCAACAACATGCTTGATCTAGTTGCAAAGTGGCGCTTAAGGAGTTGGAGCAGGTTCATGAATTGGGAGGAAATAAAAGAACTACCACCATAGTCAGGGATGAAGAAACGTCAGATCAGAGTATTCTTTAATTTTCATTCTATTCCTATTCGAAATCACATACATTTTTTTTACACAATTTTCTCCGGTACTACGTAAAACTTGTTCAGCTATACACAACATTCCGACAGAGCGGAGCTGTGTAGAACTGCTAGAGGGGCTTAGTTAATTTGTAAGCTTTTTACCGACTTCAAAAAAATGAGGTTCTCTGTTTGAACCGCGTCTGTATGTATGTTCGCGAGTTTCTCAAAAACTACTAATCCGATTTGGGTGGGGTTTTCGCTATTCGACTGAATATTTTCCTGGAAAGGTTTTTGACCAATGAAGTCGGTTCATTTTTGTTAAAAAAGTTCTTGTTAATGTATTTATTTTTACTGTATATTCACATTCACGCAACTGTCATTTCGAGGGTCTTGAATACAAATTTTAAGTTACAAAGTGTCACGGAATTCGAATGACATCACGAATTCCGATGACGACATCCACCATTACCGAACTCGTGTTTTCCATCGAACGAGAGCGGAAGGAGGATATCGAAACCGACGACGTCACCAGAGGAAACACGCGGGAAGAGCCAATCAGCGTGAGCGGCGGGAGATTCGTGATGTCGAACAGAAAGGCGACCATCAGGGCACAGAGGAATAAGAAACAGAGGGGAAACTCCCTATAGCCGCAAGGGAAACTTTTCTGAGATCACGTGACGAAAGTCAACCAATGAAATTTTCCTTAAAAACACTCCTGGCTTCGCGGCGCTACTGTCGGTTTAATCATAATTACGTCATTCTCCCGCAAATGGATTGTTATATGACGTCATATAAATACGTTTCTTAACGTTCTTTTCATCGGAATTTTAAAAAATTTAATTCAAGTTAATTAAAAACTTTGAAAACCGGTTCTACGATGCAAGGTGGATTATAACAAATGAAAAGAAATTATTATTGTATTACCAAGATTTCTTATTGATGGTCTCTGATTAACACTAGCATAGTATTAGAGGGGAGCTAATACTATGACACAAGCAAGGCGAGCTAATACAAACATGAGTGCTTCATATGAGTGATCACGTGACAAATCAAGAATTTTTCGTTTATGTAAATCATTTTTTTTATTTTTGAATACAAATTTATGTGTTTTAACATTATATAAGAATTAATACATAAACTGCGTTATTATTTTATTTATTATTTTTAAAATTGTGTCCTCACTAGCGCCACGAAACCAGTTTTGAAAAATGACGTAGCGATTTCCAATCACGTGGTAGAGTTTCCCATCTGTTTCTCTTCATCTGTGCATCAGGGGATTCGTTGTGATGGAGCCGACAGGGTAAGAACGAGAAAGGTCTCCCGGGAAAACTACGAGGCAGCTCAGCGCAGCCGAACGCTGCAGGAGAGAAGAAGGAAGATGGTGAAGAGAAGATTCCGACAATCTTAGCCTCCCAACCTTCTACGAGAAAAAGCGGAGCGACAGCGGCGTCGAGCAAGAGAGCCCCCGCCACTGCGAAGTTGCCAGCATGGCAAGATGTCCGCCGAAGCGAGAGCGAGCCATTTCACAGTAGTTCTGCGAGGACTCCATATTTACCGACATGGACATTGGAGCACAGAAGGCTTAACCTGGTAAGCGCCCGTTTTCAATTAGGCATCAATTGTGATTTAGTAAAGCATTGTTTCCCGGAGCTCAGCTATAGCGAGCTACAAGTGTATTCAAAAGTGCAAGGGCTGTGGCCTTTTGGTTTAGAAGCCTATCTGGAACGTTTCCTCGGCTTTACCCTAATTAATAATTATGTGCACGATAATTGGTGTTGGTTTGTGTGTGCGCCCCGTGCTTATTAGCACCGATTTCGGAGAGTGTCATTTTGGTGGTTCCGGTTATGTGCGTATTAATGGCTAACGCCTTTTCTTCTATGCTTCAACTTCTGTATGGCATAGTTGATTTTTGTCGTCCACGTTTGTGTATCTGTGCGTCGGATAAGTGAAGCCTGCTCGAAAGCTGTTTGTGAGTGCTACTCAAACGGCTCATCTTTGTGTTCAGCTGAGAGTGTTTTCTGGTTGAAGCTGTTCATATATATTTTTGTAGCAATTATTAGCTAGGTATTTGTGGCAGGTTTAATGAAACTTCCCAATTCTTAGTTGTGACATGTTCAATTATTTTTTATGTTTTCCTAGTCGTTATTATACATTTAAGGACTTTATTTGTTCCCGAATTCAAGCAATGTCGGCCATTGCTATGTTACCGAACTTTTGAAACTGTTCAGTAGAAAGTATATCGAGTCGGACTTTGACTCTTTTCTATCGGGAAAAAAAGAAAGTGCTTATAGTTTGCATTGTATCTTGACGTTCAAAGTTAACAGATATCATTGTAACAAGCTTTGTGCTTGCTACTGAATTTATAACAGTAGTTTGTACTTAATGATAGATTACTTTGGCTAAGTCTCTTATCACCAGAATCATAGTATGTGATATTTAGTATTGTCAGTAGTCTTAAGTAACTATACTTTTAGGTTTATGTGAAATATTGTCTAATTGTCATTTTCACGATTTATGATAATACCGACTAAGATACGTATGGTTTATTCCCGTGGTGATTTGTGGTAATACCCAAATTTAAGTTAAACCTATCAAGTTTAAGGTTCTCTTTATGTCGTTGCGTTCAGGTTGAACGGATATTTGTCTTTTCAAGTATTGTAGTTGGTGCGATATTTATAACAGGAGTCTTGTGTGGCTAACATGTTACTATTGCTAATTTTTGGTATTAGAGGTACGGATTTGATAATACCTTTTTCGGTAGCTCTAAGTACGTTTGTCATTACTTATAATTTGAAGTATTATTCAAATGTCATTGTTACAAATTTTGATAAGCTAGATTAAGTTGATCATATATTATTTTCATACCGAGTTGAATTTAAGCAGGTATAATTTAAACCTGCTGAGTTCTGTTGTTTTTGGTTGTTATTGCTGTTTAATAAACATTTGCATTTATATTTTAACGCCTTCTGTCATCGTGACTCTTTCCACTGCGCAATATTCATTTGCTAATTATTTACACGTGACACAAAGACTCATATTTCATCAATGTCACTAAATTTTTATCCAATTTGCATTATGTGATCTGCATATTTGTGATGGAGTTAGTGTGTTCTTTGAATATTATGTTAAATTTTCTGCCTGTTCTTCACTCTAAAATTAATGGGTCTTTTTTGGCGTCATATAATGAAAATCTTAATATACAGGGGCTTTATAATTAAAGTTACATTTTGACATGGCCATAAAAAAAACTACTGGACCAAAAGCTATAATACTTGGTAATATTATACAAGAGGGCATGGGAAGTTCATACCCACCAAAAAAAAAAAAATTAGTTCAAAAGGTCAACACCAGCATGGAATGGCGCTCTATGCAATATTCGCATACGAAATTAGACACGAAGACAGGTTAACAAGTCTTTATTCGTTATTAAAATTAGTTACATGGCTAAAATTATTTTTAGTAACGATTAAAGACTTGTTAACCTGTGTCTTCGTGTCTAATTTCGTAAACGGATATTGCATAGAGTGCCATTCCATGCTGGTGGTGACCTTTTGAACTAATTTTTTTTTTTTGGTGGGTATGAACTTCCCATGCCCTCTTGTATAATATTACTAAGTATTATAGCTTTTGGTCCAGTAGTTTTTTTTATGTCAAAATGTAACTTTAATTATAAAGACCCTGTATACAAACGATCTTAGTAAACTCAAAATTTCAAAAAAACCTTGAAATTACTAAATCCAAAAATTACAATAATTCTATATACTTAATTACACCTAAAATCAGATACCCTTCGTTAACAAATTAAACATTTCCTTCAAACTTCTGCAGCAATAATTTCCTCACTAATATAGGTTTAGAAAAAAAAGAAAAACAATTATGTATGGCCCCGATCCCCTTTCAATTAAATTATAAAATTTTCAATAAATTTATTAATTAGCCATACGAAGAGGATTTTTTTCGAAGTGGTACCCTCCATATGAACATAAAAAGCCTATTTCATTAAATAAATCAGAAGTTTAGAATAAATTAAATTATTATCATGAAATAATATATAGAAATTTCAAGTTCTTCTAAATTCAATCATGAAATGAAGCAGTAATATGAATAGAGAGATCGGAGTGAAATACCAGCTGATTGGAATCCAGTGAACAGAGCCAAACATTGCATCAGTCAGGTGTAATTCAGAATATTTACACGTGAATATGGAATGAGAAATTGGAGAGATTATGGAACCTTGTGGCAGCTTATAAATATAGGTGTCGAGATATCCAGTAGCTCTCTCTAGCTCTCCCCAGATCGGACTCTCCTTTTCTATCTCTCTCTCTCTCTCTGAATGACTGAGGTGAACAGGGGTCACCCTGGTTCTCTTGGTAGCGTTAGCTCAAACCACTCGTGTTTTCCAAGCTCTTGAGTTGGAAGAAATGCTCCAGAACAATAAAAATGCCATGATTGAATCCACGATAGTATGGTCGATGTAGAAACCCCGGAGAAGTATGAAAATTACGCAAGAAGTCCTGGAAACGAAGTTAAGATGCATTTGAAGAGCCAAAGCAGCAGCCACTATCCCCACCACCAGGCCTGTACTGAATGAACCCTCTCCCATGGTAACACTCTATTTCCCTTTCTCATTCTCTAAAAACCATCATATCAAAATTCTTCTTGTTTCTATTAAAACATGTATGGGTAAATACCTATTCATTGAAAGCAGTTGCATTCACTTAAAATTCAAGTATAATGAGTGATAAAGATCCTTAATGTAATGATAAAGATCTTTTTTTAAAATTCTACTCATTTGGAATTCCCCAGTCCTATTAATATTGTCAAATTTATTTCATTGAGTAATTTTTATTAATCTTTATATCATTAAATTTGTCCTTCTACCTTAATTGCGAATAAAATCAAAGCTTATTTTATTATAAAAGTGCCACTCCATTTACTATTATTTACATAGCAAAATAATTTAGGAGTATAAATCTGTTTATCCCTTAACTCAAAAGCCTAAGTGTACATTGGGTAGTAGCTAAGCTACATCAGCCACTACTGCCTAAGAAAGAATCCTGGATAAACCCATGTTTTACACATGGAAGGTACGCCCAGGGACCTCAACTTTTGGGTTACCAATAGACGGAAATAAGGTTTTCCACATTTTCTATTCTACGAGGCCCTGGAGCGTCACAATTATAATTTCTTAAAAATAAAAATAGATTATACAGGGTGACCCAATAAAACGGGAACTTTTTAACAATCCAATAAAAACAAGAGTGATGGAAGAAAAACATTTTATTCATAGTAATTAAAACCTGTATACTTGCCATTTACGAAACCTTAATGGAATTTATCATTTTTTATGGCGTCCTCTTGTACGAATGCATTCTTGAAATCTGCTGTTGAGATTCCTGACTGATCCCTGCAATACAGCTCACACCAGCTGTATACAGTGAATTTCATCCTGAATTGTCTCTTTAAACTCATCCCGAGTTGTTGGTCGAGTCGTGTACACTTTACTCTTCAGATAGTCCCACAAGAAAAAAAAATCACAAACGGACAAATCTGGCGATCTAGAGGGCCAGGGAACGTTACCGAATCTTGAGATCAAACGGTTAAAACATTTTTATGGCTAACGCATGCTGTTGCCCGTTTCACTGACCCATGATTACTAAAATGACAAAGTGTTTACTTGCCCAAGGTCACTGTCCCACAGTGCTGCAATCTGCTCGAGGCTGCTACTATGCATTTAAAAAATTCTCGTGTTTTTGGGTCACCCTGTACTATTTTCTATTATACTTTAAACACCTTTGGAAATTTAAAAAGATTCTTTGAATCAAAAATTTCTATTCAAGACCCTCGATAATGGCTAAAGCCGAATTGTTCTTTGGGTCATTTTTCATTACATTGTTCTTCTTTTTTTAACTTTATTAGTTTTATCCTTTTCCCATTTAGAAAAGTAGATTCTTTGTTTAAATGAATTTACCCACCACTTATCCGCTTAAAAATTAACATTTCAAGAAATTTGTTTATTCAAATATTGAAAATTAAATACAGTACTAAAATTCTTGGAAAAATTAAGGGCAACTCTACGAAAAAAATCTTTAATTTACTTAAAGTATACCATTCTTCGATATAAATATATTTTTTTGAAATTTTTAATTTTGGCCCATAACATCAAAATTAAACACTGCTTTGTAAAAAGAAAAACGGCGCTTTTGCATAATCGCTGACTATTTTTTTCCGAAATGACGTCAATAGAGTCCTGACCATAGCATGCCGACTTAAATGTTATTCATTGCTATATCACTTAGAGTGGTCCATTGTTAATCGTATTTCTACCATAGCATAATTAATGAAAAATATGTAATTTTAAAGATAATTGAACTCGCGCATGCGCTATTTGGCGACGCGCACTTCCTGCTTCGTTTTCAGTTTTTACGTTCTTTCAGTCAGCCACCATCAACTGATAGCATCAGTTAAGAGCGAGTGCGGAATACTACACAACGGTAGCTCTAGTGAGTAGTCGGCCTCGTATTCGCGTAACACTTCTAACGCTGTCAACTTAGGTTGAAAAATAGTGCAGTTGCCGCATACATCGCAAAGGCTCATGTGCTATCTATATGCGTTTCATTGCAACTTGAGTGTGTTAGAACAGTTACGGGACCGAATAACATATAGTTGATCCAATATCAATGCCTCGACGATGTCGCTGACAATAACGAGCTGGTGAAGATGAGGTGACTAACGTTGGAAGCGAAGACGAAGCAGCTTCAGCTATTTTGGATGTTGCTATTTCTCACCAATCACAACAACTTACGCCGCACTACTTTTCTATGCGACGTCACGTCTTTCTCGTGGGCTACGAGGGCTGAAAAGGTTGCGTAACTGTTCCAATACACTCAAGTTGCTCTGAAACGCACTATAGAATTCCTTATTCTTAATCGAGAAGGAGTGTTTAGTTTAAGTTTTTTCACCTTAAAAACGAGAATATCAAGATTTCAATTTAAAATTCCTTATCTCATATAGAAATTTTATTTATACAATTGATGCCCAATGTTGATTTATTTATTTAAAAATGTTGGATAATACACTACATTTGGCAATATTATGTTATCAAATTCTAGCACAATTCAATTCCGACTCCATTGAATTTAAAACGGAAATTAAACTTTCTAGCTCCCGATTAGCTGCATGCGGAGTTGAACTAAAGCTCTATATATATATACAAGTATGGACAACTGAAGCCATTTTTGCCATTTTTGGCCTTTTCGTAGGCTCAACTGCTTATTAAAATTCTCGAAAATCACTCGTTTTTTATGGAATTTAACGGTCATCGTAAGTATACATAAATTGCATAAAAAACGAGTGATTTTCGAATTTTAATAAGCAGTCTATAGTGCGTGAACCTACGAAAAGGCCAGAAATGGCGTCAGTTGTCCATATTTGTATATACAGAGCTTAAGTTGAACCACAGATTACCGAGTAGACAGATACGACATTACAGGGTGTGAGCGGTTGCGCCTGGTATACTAGCGATCCTGGTGAAAAAGAGGGGAACTATTTTTCGTTGTCCTGGAAATGCCGTGGGAACTACGGTTCGTCAGCTTTCCCTTTTTTTTGTGAAAATTTTTACATTTTTTGCTTGCACATCTCTCAATAGTTTTATATAAAATGTTATTTTTTTAAAATATAACATATTTTCTCTATATTTTTGGTTTTTTTTCTCTGTATTTTATCAACGATATATGAATGAAATGTGAATGAAATATTAAGTTAAGATTGATTAAAATACATGGCAAAGGTTTAAAATACATTGTACTTATCATTTTTTTTATACTTTCATTTCGTTTTTTTCCAATTAATTTTGGAACGAAATTCCCCTCTTTTTCACTTGAGGGCGCGATCGTCAAAGCGCACCCAATCATCCATTGTTAAAAAGGGCTTATGTCGTATCTATCTACTCAGTAAAGCGTGGTTCCCACTGGCAGAAAACAAGAGAGCAGAAACCAGGGCGTATTTTTTTCTGCCTTTTTACTTTCTGCTCCTGCAGGTGTCCCACATGGCAGAAACTCAAAAGGATAAGATAGCAGAAGTTTTGCCCAACACAAATGCACTGCACCGAAGCCGTCGATCGATCTAAACGGTCGGCTTCGACTGCACACAGTACGTACACAGTTCGTTCAGTCCTCATCAATCATCACATCGAATTTTTGCATTCAATTTTTGTTTATTTAATTTAATTTGATTAATTAATTAATAAATATATATTTCGCACCTCTTCTATTAGCGCTTCTACATCAATTTTCTTTCTCGGCCTCTTCACCTTTGTGAGCTGAGTGTCCGACATTTTTATTTTGTGAGAGAGAGAGAGAGAGAGAGAGAGGACGTCACTGTGACGTCACTGCAGAGATCGTTTTCTATTGGCTGAGCAATCGTTTCTGCCCTGCTTGTGCCACAAAAGTTGAACTCAACCCAACTCTAAAAAGCAGAAATTTTCAGTCGGGCAGAAGAGACGAAAACGGGAAATGACATCACAAAATTTTTCTGCTTTGTGGTTTCTGCCGTTGTTTTTACGCATGTGGGAACCATGCTTTATCTGTGGTTGAACCGATTACATGCAGCGCAGGAGCTATCAGGAGCTAGAAAATTTAAGCTTTATTTTTCAGTGGAGTTCGATGACCATTTATTTCTATAGACCATGATTTCTACCAATATAACCCCTAAATTTGGCCTTCTTATGGTGATATAACAATGTATGAAGTTTCAGTCAACATGCTTTGTTTCTTAGGTAGCGTTGCCATGACGCAGAAAAGTCACCTGAAAAATAACCCAAACTTCATTGTTTTCAACAAATGAAAAAAATACTGATTGTTAAAAACCAAGATGGAAACAATGAAGATTCAAAGATTGAAAAAAAACCCTCATTATTTGATTTTGCCTTATTCTTGTAGTTTTTACTGTGCTGAATCAACTCCACCTCTACTCAAAGCCTGAGCACGGAAACATTCTGCATTGTTACATCATTATACGGAGTCATGTTTAATCGTATTTCTACTACTGTGACTATTCTCCGCTCTAAGATGCACCTCATGTGCCTCAGTTGTTGCTGTCACCGGATTAAGAAGAGGTAAAAAGTATTTCTTCCACCTATCAATAAGCTCTCCTTCTTTTTCAGAAGCCTCCCATCTGAACTGTTAATAGTTTGTGATGAAAGAGACTTCTTTCAACGGAGGCGGCGCACGGTCTGCCAGAACACCTTGTTTGCCGAACCATAGTCTGCCTCCAATTTCTCCCCGAACTTCTTCCAAGCCTTGGCTTTAGCTGTTAATACTGTCTATGCTGCTGCTATTCGCGCCTCAGGGTACCGCACTCGACTCGAAGTTGACTTATTTGCAAGCCAAAGCAAATAGGCTTCCTTCTTTGCCTTGACAGCTTCTTGGACTTCACCGTTCCACCACGCAGTCCTTTTCTCACGGCCCTGCGCCACACTCAGCCGCTTACGACCATAGCACAATGCAGTCGAAGTAATCACAGCAGTTTTAAACAACTGTCACTCCTCTTCAACAGTACCACGATCACTGGGTAGTTCTTTGAAACTTGAAGATATGTTATCTGCAAAGGTCTTCCTCAGAGCTCTATCCTCCAATGCCTCCCATTTGATGCGCCAAGTTTGTCTGAACCTAGTATTTCGCTTGGTTGGCATGGACTCAGAGAACCGCAAAGTGCAGATAACAAGGTGATGATCAGTTGATAGTTCTGCGCCTCTTCTCACACGAGTATCCAACACTGATCGGAATAAGTCGACTGAAACGATTACAAAATCAATCAGTGACTTCTGGTCTATTGCATCCCTGTACCAGGTAGGTATACCTATGGACATTCCTGTGCTGGAGGAAGGTGTTTGTGATGGAAAGTGTATTGTTGCAACAGAGATCCAACAAGCACCTCCCATTCGCATTTAAATCGGGATCACCATTCCTCCCAATCACGCCTTTCCACGTTTGGTCATCAGCCCCTACGTGTGCAGTGAAGTCGCCCACCAGGATGACAGAATCTGCATTCCCTCTCCTGCTAAGAGCAGCATCAACTTCATCTAGAAAAAGTGGGTACTCTGTGACTGCATATATTGTTGCATCATACAAAAGCGGCTATTGTTAATCGTATTTCTACCAATAATAAGCCCTAAATTTGGCCGCTTGATGATGATGTAACAAAGCATACAGTTTTTGTGCGCAGGCCTTCTGTCTAGGTGGTGTTGGCTGAATCCGAATCTGCTTTTAGATTTTTTCTATCAAGTCACCTTTCTAAATTATTTACAGTCGGCAACAAAAGTACTTAGCCACCTTCCATTAATTTTCTAAAATTAGACTTTAATTTTCTCTTTAACAATTCCGGTAAAAAGTTTTTCTTGTTGTGTATTGATTGATACGGTATGATCATTTTGGTGCACGTGAATTGTTACTTTTTACCGCAATTGTTAAAGGGAAAAGTAATGTTTAATTTTGGAAAATCAATGGAAGGTGGCTAAATACTTTTTTTTGTACATGGAGACTGTACATAGAGACTGTAATGTTAACGTCTCTATGGATGTGAAAAGAAGCGGCTACAATATTAAAGCATCCATATTTTTGGGCTACAGTGAAATTTATCAATTCCTAAACTCTGAATAATTTAAAATTTTTCATTGAAAAACAAGTAATCTGTGGGTGATAGTATCTTAAATCAGATACGGATTTAAGCACAAAAAAGCATAAGAATCAGCTCTTACTGTTAAAAAAGTAATTAAAAAGTTATTTTTTGTTTGCCCGTGTAACTAAATAATGTATTCTTTAAGACCCAATTCTGTATTGTGATCTTTAAATATTCTATATGTAATTTCAACTTAGAACCTCGTTCTGGAATAAAAAGTTCAATTTGAAATTATATAATTTGGATAATAATGAAGAAACTCTTCGTTAGTTCATTATTTAAACTTGTTTGTAAAAAAATATTATTTTCTTTGTCGAAAAAAACAATTAGCCTTCACAAATTAAATTTTCATTTCTTTCTTGCGACTCTAGAACGAGAAGGCTCGCACAAATTGAACTAAATTATTCTGAAAGAAAATGAAGCCTATTAATGAAATTTCAATAGTGTATGTAAAGATCAAGATAGTTTCGTCCTTCAAATTAATTAATTTTTAAAATCAATGAAATTTTTGAAAAAATATGAAAAAAAATAATATTAAAAATAAGAACCTTTAAATCTAGAACAACTAACCTTTTTTAAGTCACAAGCATTGAAATCTAAGAATTCATTCTTATGTTGGTTTAATCAAACTTTTACTCTAATAAAAAATAACATTTCTTGGCGGAGGAATATAAAGTGAACCATTATTTTTTAACTTTTATTTTAAATAATTATTGCACAAACATTCACTTCAGCTTCTTTGCATTTTTTAATCTATTTGAAAATCAATAAATTTCACGGTAAAAGACTTGGATTCCGTTAGATTTTTTGCTGAATCCTCAATATCAAAGCAATTCTTTCGTTGCGTTATTCCAAAACATGAATCAATAAAAAAATAAATGCTCTGAAATATTTTGTTTTGCAAATTTACTTTATTATTACGTATGAAAATTCGTAAATTATTAAGTATGTTTTTCATTGGACTAAATACATTGCGTCAACTAGCGATGATTCATGGATTATCGCGAAAGACAAGTAATCACCAAAATGCTAGACTACAGAGGGTTTATGCGGAACCATGGTGAAAATTACCATTATTAAATGTGGCAGGCGCTTTCATTTCACGTAAGCTATCACGTGAATTATTGTTAGGGCAGATATTAAATAATAGTCATTATTTGAAAAATAATAAAAAAATAAATAATAATTAATAAATAATAAATATATAAAATCAAAATAAAAAGCTGACTTTTCGGATAGAGACTATCCTTTATCAAAGCAAAAAGGATAATTCTCTAAAAGCAAAGAAAATTAGAGAATTATCCTGAAGTTATGAAAGGAGCCGACAATCGATCAGCGCAGGGAAAACTAAACGAGCAGTCCGAAAGTAACGCTTTCACTGCATACTCATCCAGGAAGTAACCAGGGGAAGTACACTGAACTAGGCAAGAAGCCAGAAGAAACCTATTTAAGTCATCCTGAGGATAAGATGGAGTCCTTTCCTATAAGGACGATAGATTTGATTGTTGATTGCGAGGGGCACGAAGAGCTATGAGATCCAGTATTCGAGAAAGATGGCCTTTTAGATGTCGTCGAAACTGATGTCCAGGACGTGTCGAGGCCTGCGATGCCTGAAGAAATTTCTAAAGGTGTGGATGTTCTATAATATCTGAAACCAGAGGAATGGGATGGTCCTTAATCTTCGGAAGCAACTTCCTCAGCGACTCCTGGATATAGTTACCAATTGGAGGTATATGGAAATCTTGAGCAATAGAAATATTTGTTGCGACTCTCCTATCAAATTGGGCGATAGTCCTCAGGGTAACGTTTTGGAAGGTTGGAGATCCTTCCATCTTGATTTGCATATTGTAGCAAAGTCAGGCATACCATAACGAAGAATGGCTCGTATAACCATCTTATAAAGCAAAAGTTTGCTATCCATTCCAAGGGCGCTGTTTCGCCCCAGAAGAGCAACCAGACTGAACTTTGCCTTCTTAGCTTTATTTATCGCAGAGGAGACTTGGTCACCCCAATTGCGCCTGGCATCTACCACCACTCCGAAGTATTTGTAATTTTTTACCCATTTGAGCTCTTTACCAGAAAGGAAGAGAGGACTCGGGGGCTTTCGAAGTTTCTTCGTAATGAAAATCGCCTTGCACTTGTCAACGTTTAGGTCGAGTCTCCACTTTGCAAACCATTTCTCGCACAAATGTAAGGCCTTTTGTAACCGTGATATGACGTGAGCGTGATTGCGGTCTGTAGTCATGATGGCTGTGTCGTCAGCGAATAGATATAGCTTGCACTTAGTAAAAATTGGAAAGCCATGGATGAAAAAGTTGAACAGTGCAGGGCCAAGGACAGAGCCAGGGGGAACACCGGCATTGACGTTACAAGGGTTAGACATGGAGCAGCCAAACTTGACACGAAATGTCCTGTTTGACAGAAAGGAACTAATCAAGGTATTCAGTTCATCCGAAAAACCACAATTAATCATCTTGTATATGAGGCCGTTGCGCCAAACCTGACCAAAAGCTTACGGACATCCAAAAAGACAAGACCACCATACTTAGCACAGTTAAGAGGAGTGTTTAGATCTATAACAAGCCTCCAGATCTGAAGTTGGCAGGAGTGACCTGGGAGAAAGCCAAATTGCTCATCACGTACGAGATTGTTTGCTAAACCTCTTCAGAATGTTGCGTTGAAAGACTTTTGATAGCTTAGGCAGGAAGCTTATGGGCCTGTAGCTGACAGCAAGAGCAGGTTTTAAACCAGGCTTTGATATGGTAACTATTATGGACTCTTTCCACTGGTTGGGGAAGTAACCAAGTTTCCAGCAGTCATTCATGGCTTTGGTAATGACCGAAACAATATTTGAAGGCAAGTTCTTGAGAGCACTCTTAGTGATGGAATCAATACCTGGTGCTTTCTTGGGCACTAATGACTTCCTCAGAGGTAGGAACACGATGAATGCACCGGTAAGCGATACACCCATCGTTAACTGAATGAGTGTTATGGAGGTTGTCCAAGTTTGTCTCAACAGGCGTATGAAACGACAATCGACAATCGAACAGCACAGGGAAAAAACAAAAAAAACGAGCTTCTACTATGCTTCCACTGATATACTCGTCCAAGCAATAGCCGAGGGAAGTACGCTGAATTAGAAAAGAAGCCAAAAGAACCTAGTTAAGTCATCCAGAGGATTTTGAATCTTAGATTTTGTATCTTAGGCCGTTATGCCAGACCTGATCAAAAGCTTTTCGGATATCTAAAAAGATAAGACCACCGTACTTAGCGCAATTTAGAGAAGTGCTTAGATCAGCAACAAGCCTTCAGAGTAGAAGTTGGCAGGCGTGACCTGGGTGAAAAACGAATTGCTCCTCACGAATAAGTTTTTTGGTCTCACAGAAAGCGTTAAACCTCTTCAGGATGACGCGTTCAAGAACTCTTGACATCGTAGGCAGTAAGCTGATGGGCCTGTAGCTGACTGCGACAGCAGGGTTTAGACCAAGTTTTGGTATCGTAACGATGACGGACTCCTTCCACTTGTTAGGGTAGTATCCGTGTTTCCAGTAGTCATTTATGACCCTGGTAATAATCAAGATAACATTAGGAGGCAAGTTCTTGAGGGCACTGTTTGTGATTGAATCGATACCTGCTGCTTTACTGGTTTTAATACGCTTTATGACGTCGGAGATTTCCCTAATGCTAATAGTTTCCTCTAGGGTAGGAACTCGCTGAGTTAGCCCATAGGAGCTACACGCATCGTTGACAAGTCAAGTATTTGAGCGACTATCAGGGTTTCCTTCACAAGGTGCGGTAAATTGGTTTTCCAGGGACCCGGCGATCAGTTGAGCCTTATCACGGTCAATGGTGACAACATCGCCATCTGAAGTAAGCAGTGGCGGCAGGTTGATGGGTGTCTTACCCTTTAAAACCCTTACAGTGTCCCAGAGCGAGTTGTCTTGGACAGACAAGGACTTCAGTTTGT
The DNA here is from genome assembly GCA_023313115.1 of Rhysida immarginata. Lineage (NCBI taxonomy): Eukaryota > Metazoa > Arthropoda > Chilopoda > Scolopendromorpha > Scolopendridae > Rhysida > Rhysida immarginata. The sequence continues at coordinate 976,520 of JAHWFO010105039.1, forward strand.
CCCTCCACTTTTGATTTCGTAGAGCTTTAACCTCTTCGTGGACCTTGCGAGAAAGCCTAGTGTATTTAGTCTTGAATAAGGGTAGTTGCTTACGCTGCCATAACTTTCTATAGGAATTCCTTTCAAGAATGGGACGTCTTATGTAAGGAGGGAGGTCGAGATATTCAGGACGCTTTCGATCAGTAGTGGAGGCACTGGAAATAGTAGCATCGTGTATAACACTAGAGATAGCACTGATATTTGTGTTGATGTCATTGTTGGTTATAACCTCCTTGTATTGAATACTATTTTTTGGAGAATAACCCTGAAGAGTTTCCAGTCCTGCTTTTATCAAAGCCCAATTTTATATCGCTGTTTAAGCCCTCAAAAATTAGCATTACTAGTCGATGACACTGGTCAACACACATTTTGCCTCCAATCATTTAAAAGTCATTTTATGGTAAATTTGTTGCACTGATTCCGAATATGAGAACAGTTTTTTCAAATTGGCTCTAGTTTTTGAGATATTTAATATAGTTCATTTTCTAAGTTTCAACGTGTATATTTATCCAGTAGAACTGCAACTTTGACAAACGTAGGTTTTCTGGACTAATTTGAGTGTGCTGATTCCATATCTGAACTCCAAAGTTTTCTATCACGTCAGGATGTTAAGTTTCAGTGGTGTAAAACAGTCTCCTGATGTCAAATTTAAACAATGGCTACCATTAAAATTTAAACTATTTTTATAACTCGAGATCTTGACGTGATAGGGAAATTTGGAATTCAGATTTGGAATCAGCACGCTCAAATTAGTCTAGAACACCTATCTTCCCCGGTACCAAAAATGTTGTTGACCAGAGCTATTGGTAGTCATTTCATTATGTACACAATTGTTTTTGCAGATTACAAAAAAACTAGAGCCAATTTTGCATTTTTACAGTCATATTCGTGTTCAGCACATTCAACTCATTAAGAAATGGTTATTTTCATATCGGAGGCAAAAAAGTTTTGAAAATTTGTTGCCCAGTGTGATCAGAGGATAAGTCATCTACTGTAAATCTATATATATAAAGAAGGATGTTTGTGGGTCTGTGCGTCTGTGGGTCTGTGGGTCTGTGGGTCTGTGGATCTGTGTGTACGTTTTTTATACAAATCTACAGTT